>JAMPIV010007686.1:0-186138 GCA_024509875.1 Oreohelix idahoensis | reverse complement strand
TTAGGAAAACTGTTAGCCTTTAGTCACCGGATGGACATTACGAGTTCAATGTACTCCCATTTGGTTTAAAGAATGCTCCAAGTATCTTCACCAGAATGATGAGGAATTTGTTGGAACCATGACAAAATCCTCATATCACCAACTTCATGGATGATATTCTGATTGCTACCACTACATTCGAGGAACACGTAGTAGCACTCTCCATGTTGTTAGGTAGATTAAGAGAAACGGGATTGACAGCACGCCCAACTAAGTGTCATATTGGATGTGAGACATGGGATTTTTTTAGGTCACACTATCTCTACAGGGCAAATGTCTCCGGACCCAAAGTATGTAGAGCAAATGAGATAAGCACCAAGACCACAAACTAAGAGGATGTAAGATCCTTTGTGTCACTGTGCGGGTTTTATCAGAAATATATACCCCATTTTAAATCTCATTGTGCGCGCCATTAACCGACTTAACCTAAAAAAGGTCAGCCGGATAAAAGATAACAATGGACTGTGGAGTGTGAAACAGGTCTTTATACAGAGTTGAAAAATAAGCTGACAAATAAACCTATCCTTGCCCTTCCCGATCTCACACAAGAATTCGTACTAAGAACGGATGCTAGCAATGTAGGCATCGGAGCAACATTACTACAGCGGGCAGACACACCGCCACATATGCTATTACCAGTAGCTTTTGCCAGTAGAAAGTTAAATACAGCTGAGAGAAATTATTTCTACCGTTTTCGAACGTGAATGCCTCGCTTTTGGTCTGGTCGATCAACAAATTCGCCCTTTTCTTTACGGGAAACACTTCATTGTGGAAAGTGATCACCAGGCCCTTTGATGGTTTTTAGCAGTGTCAAAATAATTAAATTCACGACTTTTAAGGTGGAGTTTACTGTTATCTCCATATTCGTTCAATGTGAGATACATACCAGGACGGGACAATCTTGGACCCGATTTTTTAAGTAGGCATCCTATCAAAGGAGATATAGAGAAACAGAAAATTAAGGAGGAACTGCAGCATGTGTTACCAAAAAGTTAACCGTGCAGGCACTGTTTTAAAGAAGAGGGCTCTGTAGCGAGATTTGGTAAACACTTGCTTGGTTGTAGCGCGACACGCCCACGCGACACCCACACACACCAGCGCAAGGTCAGCGCTGCGGTCTTTCTTTGAAGTTGGTAGACAGCGGAAATGTGACTTACGGTTAAAAGCCATACAGTATTACTGAAGAATGAGGAAATAGCTATATAGGAATGTATGGCCGACTTTAAAAGTTTGCATTTACTGGACATTAAATTATTCACTACAGGAGAACGCATGGTTGGAATAATATTAAATAAATATAACTCAACAAAGGAGATAGGCTAGGAATTATATCCAAAAGGATATTATTCAAATATAAATAGTTTTAAAGATAATTAATATTTTTCACCTTCATCACATCGGCTAAAAGTTAGCTAATAATCTTTAAAAATTTATTACACTAACAAGCCTCAACGGAATTGTATAAAACTTATATGTAATGAAAGCCCCATATGGGGAAAAGGAAATGATATATAGGAAGGAAGGAAGGAGATAAGTGTGTGAGTGACAGAAGAGAAAAACGAGTACAGGAAAAGCACAGATTGTTTCAAATAGCTTCAAAACAGGAGATGAAACTAAAATCTTTTGGGGAATTTGGGAGCTGCTTTCTCGTACGCGCGAGAGACTGAAATATAAGGACAGAGCGGCGCATTGTAAATCACACACCAAATCCAGAAGCCAGAGTGAGAAACTGGAGGACAGCCTCTGCAAGAAAAGTTCTATTTTCACGCTGCATGCAGGGCAGATTAAGTTAAGCCAATACAGTCTCACCGTGAGCTTATTAATCCTAAGAGGGTATGTAAGTTTATTAAAAATATATGTATTACTAATATCATTTTATTTCAGATTTTATTTCTGATTGATTGTAGCAGATATAATAAAAAAGGGAATGACGCTAACCAGAGATAACCTTCACCGGCATTGTCAGGAAGCATAACCATTAATTGGTTAGCAAAATATATTATGGCTAATTCTTGCCTGGAAGCTTACGACATACCAGCAAGTACATAAGTGACTTGACATCCATAAGTGGAAGGCAAAGGTTATATCGTACCCATGTATCATAACATGTGATTTATTCATGTAATATTGTTAATTCTGCACCTTATACATTATCTTATCATGCTATCTCTGTAATATATTACCATGATTCATTCATTTACATACAAACACTGAAGACATGGTCGCATCATGAACAGCAGAGGGTGGTGAGATTGTTAGAACAATGGCCACCTATTACTTCTTGTTCCAGGTTTTTTATGATCAATGTTTATGATCATTCCTGATCGAGAAACTAAAGACTTGAAGAAGTTGATCCAGCTCACTGAAGCCTAGAGGTCAACCAAAACTTCAACACCTTAGTCCCCCCCAAGGTAGTTATAGGGCGGGCTGAAGGAAGTCTTCCGTACTCCAGTGTGTCGGAGGAACCTCGAGCAGACGTGGATAAAGTTGAGTTTATATATTTCCATCCAACAAATCCTGTGAGCAGTTCTAAAACGACTTTCTAATGATGAAAACTAGATGGCAAGAGATAATGTGACAAACTTGTTTTATAAATTCAGTGGAAGATAAATCCAAGACTTTTTCTATTAGTTATTTTAATTTGTAACTGTAAATAATCATACATTTTACCATCTTCCAACACCCATTTATCATTACAAGAATATATAGATGTACATAATAAATTGGATAATTGTACTCATTTGACTTGTTAAATTTTTAAATGTTAAATTTTGAGTTACTTTTTCTAATTTAATTATAATATCACATAGGGTTACGATAGCGAAGTAGCATCTTATACTTCTGAAGCCTAAATCTATTGTCCAGCTCAGAGTATTCACAGCTGTAACTCACTTGTGATACCAGTGTACTTCTCGGGCACTGGAACTTCATACTTTCTGGAGAGAGATTCTACTTCTGCTCTACCACTACTATCATACTAGGAAAACCTTTCGCTACACTGACATAGACACATATCTGTGTCTGATTTTCAAATTGTTGAACAGATAGTCTGCAATGGCTGGTTGTCAGTCTAAAAATTATCACGAGATCTCTTCTTGGTAATGTATAATATTGTCGCGAGAGGTTCAGATGTTATTAAGATGTAAGATGGACAAAAAGATGTCTCAGATGATACCAGGATAGTGCCAGATAAGAGACTGGTCTTACAAGAAATATCCCCTTCTCTGAAAAGAGCAAGGGTGTATCCGACAATCAAAGGTAGGATCAAGCTGTATAAACCTTCAGGTATGATGATAGTGTTTGTTCCTGAATGTCTATGGGTTACCTCTCCAGATCCTCCCTTGAATAATGGTTATTATATTTGTATTGACTCTGCTAGGGGATTAATTAATTAATTAAATATGTAACTATATATCAACCAGAACTTTAACTCAATTTAAATAATTCAGCAAGACTGATTGTACATATTTACAATTTATTGATCCTAAACCGTTTATCTTTTCGGTTAGGTAACTTATACAGAATTCAAATGTTTTTACAAAATAAAATAAATAAACATGGCATGTCAATTTCCAAAATATTTCAATATGATAAATTTATCTTTCAAATATCAATTATATATTTCACATATGTTTATCACTTTCGCTGGACTGTGGAGTTAGTAATCATTTTAATAATGTCCATCTGTGATGAAAAATTCTAATCCACATATATAAATTAGAAAATAAATGTAAAGCCCAACGAAGTAATTCAATAGAAAGAAAGAAGAATGGTGAAAGACCAGTGCTTTCCCAATAGCGTACACCTGCGTTGTAGAGCGCCATAATGGCTGAACCAGAGATCCCCTTTTTCTACCTCGTCTGCTTAACTGTAACGCTTCCACGTACGATAGTAAAAGCCTACAGCATCATACACGCGTTTCTAAAAATAAAACTGGTACTGTATTTCTTAGACGACCTTGATAGGCACACTGCTTAATGACCTAGATACAAATACTAGCATTAATGTCATTATACACACTACGTTAACCTAAAAGACAGACGGGCTTAGAAGAGAGAGAGAGAGAGAGATGCACGGAGGAACGCCAATCACACGCGAAAGGCATGAAGACCTGATTTTTTCAAATAAACACTGATAAAAAACACTAACGATACGAGGTTAGGTTTTGAAAACAGGTTTAAGCTCTTATTGGGAAACCTGACATTCTACTGATTTATGTCTAAGCTCCTGACATTAGTCTGACAGTACAGAAGACATCCCTGGTATAGAGATAGTGAAACGGGTGGTTAAAAAACAAATACATCACGACTGTCCTAGAATAATACATATTTTTGAACGAAGCCACTTAGCCCCATTAAACTTATATATTCTTGTGCCTTAGGACTTGCTGACAAAGAAGATATGTTATGTGTTACGCAAAAACATAGTCTTAGTAATTAACAAATTATAGCCAAAATACTATAGTGGGGTTGTCTGACAGCACAAGATCATATTTGCTTGTAATGGCCTGTTTGAAAAACACTGCTTTAGGGGAAATGAGGCCAACAAATTAGATACGATTTGATTGGCTGTAGTAAAATGTAAGGCGAAAAAACTTATTAGTCGAACTGCAAATACTATTATTGTTGTTATGGGCTACGTGTAGGATGGGTAAAATTTTTTTCAAAGTGCTCTTGTTAAACATGGTCCTCATTGGTTAGAAACGTTCGATATAGTCAAATAGAAGCGTCAGTTCAGGGCCAGTTTTGAAAATAAATTTTGTAAGAAGCAAGTGCGTGTGAGATCAAGCTAATATTTTTCTAATAAATAGCCTGGGATAAGGCAGATCAAAATTGTGCCAGAATTCATCGCCAGTCAACGTTACGTGTGGATATTTCCTTGAAGTGAGGTAAGCTGGACATATGTTATATATAGATATATATATATATATATATATATATATATATATATATATATATATATATATATATGAAAATTTGAATATGGAATGATAAATTGTGTCCTGTATGTGTGTGGTTTTCAGTAGCAAACGGAAGGGGAAGCCTAGAGTTTGCGCCGCCATGTAAAAGCTTGTCAGAGAGGAGTATAACTGCATAGGCATATATGGGATTGCCCAATAGTAACATGACACCTATCCTATTGTATAGAAGGAATTAACGCTGAAATTGCAGAGGCGTTGTAACCATTAGGGAGAGGAATACTGGTGTATATTGTCACATGAGAAGCTAGCAGTTGGCCTACAGCGCTGAACTCTGTGTTTGTAATGTCCTGTACTTCAGTGTGGAAATATATTATATATTAGTTCTGAAGAAGGAGGCAAAACCTTCTTATTTCAGGGACCGTGGTACTGAAGTATTAGAGCAGCACCTGGTCTGAGTTTTGCTGGATCCAGAGGGCTGGCAGCAGACTCCTTGTCTAAGATATCGACCAGTGGTGTATTTCAAGATAACTGAGAAGCAAGCGAGCAGAGGAGACAGTTTTCCTGCCGCCGACATATGAGTTAAGACTTTGTCAGCCAGAGCAGCTCACCCTTGTATAACCCACCCTAAAATTGACTGTAATACTAAATCAAGAGGGACAGTTATTGTTGTACAAATAAAAAGAAACTGTGATCCCTTCAATATTATTTCCACCAGTAACAAACACATGAAGTCGTGATGACAAACAACAACCTAGCTTCAAAAGCCAGTATTACCTCATAATACTACATCACAACACTACACACATATTGTAATAATATTATATGTCAGGACAAAGATCCTTTGTATAAATTGTGTACATAAACATTGTGTACACATTTGATTGTGATTCCTGATTCACTCTGTAGTTGGATCAGGATATCTATTATTGAAAGAAACTAATACATAATTTAAAAGTTAACACTTGACTTACTTAAGCTAGTCTTCTAGAGTGTTATATGTATGTGCTTGTCATAGTGTTGTAAAGTGTTGTGGATCTTAATTAAAGTGTTTATCTGTCTGTTGGTTGTTGTGAACTTACACTTCATCACTATCATAACCCTAGACATTCAACGTAGTCATCACAATATTCCAGAATAAGTCTGATTGAGATCTAAATGTGGTAGCAAAGTAAGGTCATCTGTAACACACCACACTTATTAGATACAGATACCTTCACAGCTGATCTCAGTCAGTACACTAAGTCCCCTATAACTATTTTTATAATCCCAACTTACCACACCATCATGAGTCCTCACTCACTAGGTTTGTGTTATTTGTATTTTATTTATTATATATATAGTCTCTGGATAGGCTGACCAGTGGATTTGCCTATCCACTTATCTGCTATGTTGAGATGAATCCTCTCTAGCACTGAACACTCCAGATCTGAAGCTCCAGGCTGGGAAATCTTGGTAACTAGCTATATGATCATTAAGAACTTTCGCACCACAGAGGTGGATGTCTCGTACAATTTTGGTAGTTGCAGGATAAAACCCTCAGGCAATACACACAAGCTGTAACAGGCTGTTAATGGGCATCTAGGTCTGCTGGCAGATGCAGTTGCAAAGTATATGACTGTAACACTTTTACCGCTCTCTTCTGTTCAGCTTGCTTTTTGAAAAAAATGTGGCCTCAATTCAGCCAAGTTCAAGGACTTATATATATATATATATTTTTTTTTTCCTTAACCAGCGGCACTTGGGCTTTCAGCCCTTCGGCCCAATGACATGTCATTGCGAGGCTGGGGAACCTGAGGACTTTCCTTCCAACCCGGTCAGGAGCTTCGCTCCTTCCCATCCACAGAGTGTTTATCACAGAAGCTGTTCAGGTTATTCAGTCAAATCTCCGGTCGTAAACATTCCTTCAAACGCCGACGCCCAGGTTTGAACCATGAACACCTGGTCGCCAGTACAACGCCGAAGCCATTACACCAGCGCGTCTCCCAAGGACTTATATTCTACTGCATCCTCCGTCTCGGATGGCATGGGGTAAAAGCGGTGTTAAAAATCTAAAACTGAGGCGTATTTTTGCCTTCAGTTCAATAAGCAAAGTTTTTAATATTTATTATCTTTCTTAATTATGGGTCGACTTTGATCATTTAAAACTAGAATTATACTGTGAATTTATCTCTACCGTTCTATATAATAATTATTTAGGTAGCAAAATGCATTTAAATCTATGCAGACTTTAACTAGCTAAATTGGGGACTACCCTGATCAATAGATGTCATTTTAAACGATCTTTTTCTTTAACTAAACAAATATTCGAGGAAGTCTTTGCACCTACCTCTAAAGTAACTGTGGTGGGTTTAGATGTTATGAATGTTGGTGTTGTATTTAATTTGTAACTGAGTGAGGTCAAGCTGTGAAGGCCCCTGAGTCTAACAATTGATGGGGTGTGTTCTCAGGGGACC
Source organism: Oreohelix idahoensis (assembly GCA_024509875.1). NCBI lineage: Eukaryota > Metazoa > Mollusca > Gastropoda > Stylommatophora > Oreohelicidae > Oreohelix > Oreohelix idahoensis. The sequence continues at coordinate 178,725 of JAMPIV010007686.1, read as the reverse complement.
TTTCTGCTACCACCCTAAGATCTCACTCAGAGTTATATTTTACACTTAGAATAAATGATGACTACGTCTAAATGTCTAGGGTAATGTACGTGTGGTGTGATGGTAACCCAATACACAAACACACACACACAGATATTAAATTCTATGATCAACTCAACTAACACAGTGTTTTAAATTTGGAATTTAGCAATTTTTTTACAATTTATTTTGTCCTGAACCTAATATTATTTTGGTCAGGACTATCATATATATATATATATGCAATTCAATTAAACAAAAGGGACAATATGTCCAAACACATAATTTAAAATCTAAGAATAATGTTAATATATCTCTACTACTGTTTAACTGGTACTAGATGGCGGGTTGGGGGTTGTACATCATCCCCTGTCTTTATTCACAAATATTCTGTTCACTTTATTGGGTGGAAATGGATTTTATGTTATATAGTTGTATTATTATATGGTAGATAGTTGATGAATCGTTCCGTGCCAGGACTTATGCACTTATCTGGCACGTGAAGCTAGATGATAGTTGTCTTTCCGGCCAACGGCCACTGTCTCAATCTTCCTGGGGCAATCTTGGTAGAGAGCTTGTACCAAGACTACAGTTCCAGTGGTAGAGAGCTTGTACCACTACAGCAAACTCCACTTTCACACTGTTTATTATATTCAGGAAGCTGGCACTAGCATAGTGCCAGTAAAAAACCCACAAATTCAATGAATAAACACAGGAACGATGACTTGGCACAGATTCAGCTTTGCTGCTGGCGAGATTATGAATTTTTATTTATTTAGTTTAGTTTTATTCAAAATTCACACTTCTAGTACATCGTCCTGCTCAAGGGACAGATTCTTAGACAAATGGCGTCCAGCCTTCAAAGTTTTCATTAATATTAAATGTGTTGGCCAATGAGACCATGCGACTATCAATCTTGAATCGAAATTTAAAAAAACAAAATTCCAAACAACTATGTGCTACTCTGCAAAATATATTTAGTTTTAGGCTAACCAATAATACCTCTCTCTCTTCCTAACTCCACCCAATCAGATTACATGTACCCTCTTCTGCCTCATTTCAAACACACGTTCAAAAAATGTTATGGATAAAATAAGCAGGCATGAGTCCGTTCGTCAGTCTGTCCTAACATATATAGTATTATTGCAATATCTTGGTTATTAATTGGACGATTTTGTAAATTGAAAGATATTATTGATCAGGAGACCATATTCCGTTAATATATCTAAGTTTTATGACCCGATTCCTTTTAGTTTGTAATTCCATATTTTTCCTTTTAGATAAAAATACAACATCTTTTCCCCCTCTCTCTAACGCTTTTTTCAAACTAAAACGACAATGTCTGTGTTTCGTCAGAAAATACGCTACAATACAAGAAATGAGGGCTGTGTGTGTGTTTATATATTTCCACTGCGTGACTATAGGACGATACAAGTATTGGCCTTGCGTCGTATTTTCAAATCTGCCACTCGCAATATCGCGCGTACGTTACAATTTGTGATTCCAGACAATGCGTGCTGATAGTAGCATTCTTCTGTCTCTCCTTTCCCCTCCTTCCTGTCTCTCATTCCGTCTAGAACAAAAATTACGCCTCGATTTGTTTCAAACATGTTACATTTATTTTCTCTACAGTAAGGCCTATTGAAAGCGATATGTTTGCAGGCGGGGCGAAGAAGCTAATCGCAACCCAATATTTTATTTCTACCTTATTTTGACTTTATACTCTATAATGTTTTATCTAATTTATCGATTGTATTGAGGATATCACTACAGTAACATTCCCATTGTTGAAATATATATATCTTTCCGTTTAAACATCTTTAGTCCTTAAGAAATTAAATAACTACGTACTGGAAGTTGCACAAAATGGGCCTCCATGTTAAGCATAAAATGTTTCATTATACACACCAAGAAGGGAGCGTTTTCATTGGCTATTGTATCGGTCAGTTTTCCCATAGTTTGGCATGTGGTAAATATGACCGTGTTGTAAGACAGAGCAAATCACGACAAATATGGGTCTGCAGTATTGGACTCTGTGTGTTCTCTATGTCATGTTTAATTTAAAATTTTTTTTTAAATTAATCATTTTATTTCGTCATCTGTTGCCCTTACTCATTTTGGATTGCTTAGAGCTGGTTTATGACATAGAGGGGGGGGGGGGGGGGTGTCCCGGCAGGACACGCATCGTCGGCTTAGCTAGCAGTCATCTTCGGGATTAGCCCTTGCAGTGACGAAAAGTAACAATAGGGGACTCTTTCGAGGTTCCTTTACTGGAACGAGTACTCTTTAAACTCATTAACGAGGATCTATTGGAGGGTGAGTCTAGTGCCAGCAGCCGCGGTAATTCCAGCTCCAATAACGCATACAGCATATATGTGGTCTTCTGCCAGACTATATCGGCTGCGCCGTTTCTCTGGACCCGCAAGCTTTGAGGGGCATGCTGCATGGGCAACAGCTTGGCCTCTTTATCCAAGCGCCCAACCTCGCGCACGCCGAGTCACCGTCTAGTACTACATATAAGCAGACAGATACCGTTGGTCCTTTTCAGTGCTTAGTATTTGTATTTATTGACGCTGCGAATGCTAGCAATATTATTCAAGATTAATCATTTTCAGGGATCCACTATGCTAGTTTGTAGCATAAATTTGTTCGCTCTCTTTTGCTCTCCGGCAGTTTTGATCTACCTTTATTGTGCGTACTAATTATGTGCGGCATTCGCTTGTTGGCACGTTCTATTTTCCTACCTTCCGACAGTATTTGGTATTTTCAAGTCAATGTTTACACTTCCATTCATTTGTGTCATGTTTGTTTACGTGAGAGTTGATACAAATCAGATCAGATTGGCTGGCAAGGTCATTTTCGTGTAGTGGCCCAGTGTTATGTTTCACGTGGAGCGAAGTCCATTATCGAAACTGGTGACAGATTACAGATACATGGAGGATGTAAGAAACTTCTGGACATATTTGTTTCGCCAAGATGTTGCAGGAGGACAGCGAATGTAAACATTACCGAGAATAGACGGAAATAACAACTCTATATACGGAAAATTGACCGTTTGAATTTTACAAACGCATGAGTCATGCAGAAAATTCCAGGAGAAAGTTATCGTAACATGTACTTTTGAATGTATTGGCTGGTACTTGAGGTGCGAATAGCACGTTGATTGGAAGTTTTGTCGGAAACGCCAGGTGTGAGCGTGGGTCGGAGAACTGCAGTATAACGTAAAACATTTAGACGTACGGCACTTCATTCCAGAATTGTCAAAGTAGACAGCTCGGACTGAAGCCAGGAAAGGGTATAAGTTAGGATTCTGAACTTATAAGAACGGAAAACAAGTATTGGAGCACCTTTTGATTAAGACAATAAAGAAACTCCACCTTTTAATACTTCTTCTTCTTCCTCGTTCGCCCTGAAAAGGACGGTGGTTGCGTTGTGTCTGTTTACGCTGTAGCTGTGATATCTGCACCTTTCGGTCGACACATCCGACTTCAGCACGGCATTTTTTAGGGACCGGGTTTGCCTTCCCATTTCGATCCATACTCGCTCAGCCAGACTGCACTGCTGCAGACTGTTTCCAGGACCACCACGTGGAGGTGGAGTACGGTCTTGACCAGCTTTGGTTCGCTGGTCCTGATGCAAGCAGTCAAGCTATGGGTCGCTGACTGCATTCACTATTGCTGCATCTTTGGGTCCCCACCTTTTAATATGGAAACCGGACTCCTACAGGACCTACTCACAAAGTCACAGAGGGATTCTGTAGCAGAAAAAAATAATACCACAGATGCGTGCTCGAGGCATCTGCATCAACTGAGCAAGAAGTCTAGTTCCCAACCAGTTATTGTAGCATATTTTATATTCTTTGAACTTGACATGTTTGAACTTGCTGATGGTTATACAGGTCCTTACGACTTTCGAGGCTGGCAACCTCAGGATGTGAGAATGATATATTCATGAACCATCACAGCAACGCGCTGGCAATTGCTTCATTCTAATTCTCTCAGGGAACCAAAAGCAGAGTTAACATCAGACTCCAAATGAAGAAAGGAGTGAATGATGATGACATCATATATATATATATATATATATATATATATATATATATATATATATATATATATATATATATATATATATATATATATATATATATATATATATATATACTATCATGTGTAATAAGTTGTATGTATATTTAAACATGTCCAACCAGGCACAAGCCACTTGCCGCTGTCCAGTCGAAATGTTCACAGCACATTAACTAAAAGAATGTTGATTTTTATCATATTCCCTGAGTTACATGATATACGCTCAGAGAGAGTAAAAATTCAGACAAAAGATTCGGTTGACGGACAGCGGGAAAGGCGCCTGATTAATATAAGGAAAACAAAGGCTTAGCAGCGGAATGTGTTCTTTTATTCCTACTAAAGTTGGTGGTACGTATCGAAGAGACCATTTTGGGTACTACTCTAATTTAAAAAAATAAAGCTGTATTACTATTCTGTGGTTCAAAGCTTGCAATCGACACTTGAAACCTACATTCAACGGGATGTGAAGATACCTGCCTTAACCAGGACCCGTTACCTCTTGAACTACTCAGGAGACGTGCCCAGCCACAGAGACGAATTGATGGAAACAGCAGCATCAGCACTTTGGAGTTTTGACAGCTAAGTGGCATTACTAGCAGGCCAAGCACAAAAGAAGTCTATGTTTAGAAAACTAAGCCTCCTAAAGCCGATTTAATTCCCATGATGACAACTATCTTTTATTAATCACCAGTTCGTATTTATTTACATTTGTTCCAAAGTAACAGATCAATAAATTTGTTATCTGTTGTTTTTTACAAATTCATAGTTGATTTAGTTATTACAGAGAGGTGCACACGGATGAATCAGCATCTTTAATATATTTATATTTGTATAGAGCCAAATAATAAGAAGAATTTAATTCAGTTGGGGGCTTCTACGAGCTAAATTAAATTATATAATACTTCATCACAAAAGTTGTCGGGCAGATAAAAGTTAACATTACTAAGACACATTCAGCATTGTTCTTGACTTCTGAAATATCTTGTGAACACTCCCTCAAGGTAGAAGCATCATCATCCTTCTATCTGCATCGCTGCCATGAGTAATCTTGTGCGAAGGTAGACACCTTTGAAGGCCCACATTCGATACTCTAGGTTTTGGCCCTTGTTGGACCATCGCTGCAGAGCAAATGGGAGGCGACACATGACACAGTTGATAAGACTCCAGCAGTCGTTTTCAAGGCTAAATATTTATCAGCACTGCACTAGAGATGACACTAGTTTACTTATTTTTAAATAGTCATTGCACTCTGATATAACCGATGGACTTTTGTCTATGTTGAAGGTAAAAACCTCAACAACAACATAAAATGTTGAGACATTGTAGAGCCCTGCAAAACAACATTCGAGCATCTTGGGTTTAAGACAAGACTTGAAGATGAATGTTGAAAAGTGAGACGAGATCAAATAGTTTAAGACATTGTACTGTAATTTGATCAATTTTAGAGAGTAATCTTTATTATCTTTTATTGGTTCTCGCAGGGATGATTTTACAGCACCGGGGCCTCCAGACAGCCTTCGTGCATTAACGGTGACTGCGCGTAGCATTAAACTGGTTCCGTCATCCATGACTCCTTCTTAGCGCATGGTTAAGGCCTTCCAGATCCCTATGAACTGAAAATATTATTGTTGTGCGCCCCCCAAAACCCCCACCCCCTGTTTTTTTCCTAGAAAATGTGAAAACTCAAAATAATAATGTTACATCATTTTTTTTTAAAATTAACTGCAATAGAATAACAATCACATTAAATGTTTACTTTAAAATAGCTTTTTTTTTCTATTCTCTGATTTCGAATTCCATTATTATGCCGAAGTATTTAACAAACAATTGCACATTTTCAAATGTTATTACAGTAAAATTCCCATAATGTACAATTCCTCACTAACACTGTTGTCCTGTAATTACATTTTTTTAAAAATAAAATTTTTCCTCGATTTGGCGATGCGCGTTCCGTTCAACCTAGTCGGTTATATCAGGGCGCATGACCATATATAAAAAGACCTTTAGGTCTTCTTCTTCTTCTTCTTCTTCGTTCGCCCTGAAAAGGACGGTGGTTGCGTTGTGTCTGTTTACAACGTAGCTGTGATATCTGCACCTTTCGGTCGACACATCCGACTTCTGCACGGCATTTTTTAGGACCGGGTTTGCCTTCCCATTTCGATCCACACTCGCTCAGCCAGCCTGCACAGCTGCAGACTGTTTCCAGGACCACCACGTGGAGGGGGAGTGCGGTCTTGACCAGCTCTGGTTCGCTGGTCCTGACGCAGGCAGTCAAGCTATGAGTCGCTGACTGCGGTCTCTATTGCTGCGTCTTGAGGTCCCACCTTTAGGTCTGATAAATAAATTAATTACTTCCCCGTAATTACATGTTTTACCGCTTAATACATGGATTTAAATACCTCAACGTGTAACCGATTTTTTTTTTATAGACTACCCTGAACTGAACGAACGAATTTTATTTTAAACGGGTTGACAATTGGGCACGCAAGTCCGTCTGACATCCTACCCTTTCATCCTCTTTCCTGACACTCACTCAATGCGGTCAACATAACTGTGAACAGACGAACTGCTTACACCAGGATTGGGGGGGGGGGGGGGGGGGGGGGGGGGGGGGGTATTACCAGTGTTGCTATCATTACAAATAAAAATACTCTAACATGCAGATCGAAATCGTCACCATTAATTTCTTCATTTCTATCATTAACAATTAATTTGAATGTTTATTTTTTTTTTTGTGTGTGTGTGCCAGTGGTAACCTGGTGCCCTAAGCACGTGCTTAGTGTGTTTGATATAGACTAGACTTATGAAGTCGGCCAAAAACTTTTCCGACTCCTGAAATTTTAGAACTTCGACTTCCGACTGACTGCAGTTTTGTACTAGTCATATGGCATACAATTTAGACATATTTTATCGACTTCCACGCCACTTTAAAAAAAAAAAAGAACCGACTCCACAGCCCTAGTTTAATGGATAATCCGACCCTGTTCCGTTTCGTATTCCTTATGAATTCACAATCCTGCATTGTCTTTACAACGTTTTTTGTCTCAATCCAGCTTGCAATCTGCGTCTAGACTCTAGACGTTTGATGGCTACAGCGCGGACTTATCTGTGAATGGTAGAAGATCGAGGAGTAGGCTCGCCAGCACTTGCCACGAGTCTAGCCACTTTGGAGGCCGGTCTAGTGGGTGGACAAGAAACTTAGCATTCATTTCACAGACACTCATTCACAGTTCTCTGATCAAACTCCCCCAACCCTCTCTTCCCCCCTCCCTTCCGCTCTGTTTCGTTTCATGAAGGTTACTTATTTTTCTCTTTTCCCTCTGGAGATTAAGACAATCAGCGTTTTTGTACTTGCTTGAATTCTCCCACGTAACGTTCGACCGAGATAAAGGTCATCCGAGTCCTCAACAAATAAATACATTATTTGGATTCATGAAAGTATTACCCTGTCTAAGCCTTTCTCAGCCTTTTTACCCTGAAGGAAACTGAAATAATTTTCAGGTCTCAGGAAACCCCTGCATAAATATTATTATATATACAGCTCATAGTCCTTAGTGTGATCAGTAAGTTGTAAATATAAAAATACAGTAAAAATTGTCAATGCGCTTCTGAGTACAGAATGATTTTTTCTGTGAATCTGTTTTTTGTTTTTGTGTGTGTGTGTTTTTTTTTTTTTTGGCCAACTTATTAGCCTACTCTTTTTGTGTGATTCGCCATCTCCACAACGGATATCAAACAAGTCAGTAGTGTAGGTAGACGAAACTTTAGTTTTTCCCTTTAAAAATTTCCTACATGATTTTTGATTGTACCTTATCCGAGTAAGCCTAAAAGTCATATCACAAATTTCTACTCTATAAGATGCTATTGAAATATGATATGTGCAAGAGTGAACACAGTTCTATTGTGCACTGCCATACTGGGCTACTTGGTCACTGCCCACCACTGCAAGCGCTAACATCGCCCGGCGCACACACACAAAAAATATGATTATTTTCTTTCAATTGCGATCTCTCGCGGAACCCTTATCGACCTATCGCGGAACCCCGGTTGAGAAACCTGCCCTATGTGAACAAGACAATTGTCTTGTAGAAATCGGCAGCGCCAAAAACCAAAGCTTTAAGTGACAGCTGGAAGTGCAAGGTGTGCTCACGGGAGACGATAGCCACTGCTTCGAGTATAACCTGGTTGAAGTTGCCCACCAAAGATGGGAAATCGAGTGACAAGAGGACGAGTCGTTGAAAATTGATCTGCACAATCCTTCGAACTAATAGAATATAAATACGTAAATATAGGTAATTAACATGCACTCTTTGAACAGAAAGGAGGACACCAGATATCAGAAAAGAAATATAAGTAACTAGCAATAGCCCGTCAATAATGACGAATGCGAAAAGCTTCTGCAGCGCGTTAAGATTCATGCTCTTCTGCAGACGGATTTGCTCGTTGTGACTGACGCTGTGCTTGTCTTTGTGCCGCTTCATGTTGTCGTCGTATTGCAGCTTCTTCTAGAGTCTTGCTTTCTCGTTGTAACTGACGCGATCGTCTCTTCCTGTTAGCATCTGCAGCTCGTTTTGCAGCCATCTTATCATTTTGATACATAATAATAAGTCTGCAATACTTTAAATTACAATTTTGTCTTGAAGAAACAATCAAAAACTTACATTTTAAGGTTATTTTAAACAAAATGATGAGCTAAATCCGTTTCCGGAATGAAACTGGGTTCTACGCCGACTTTTCTTCGTTGGGTGCTACTATTTTCGGGAGAGCACATATAAGGGAAACAATACAATTACGGTAATGTCTAACTTTCAACCACAGTCGCACCCCTTAGATGTGACCGACGTACAAACGGCGAGAATTATGGATTGTGGTGATAGGCTTACCGGAAATCGAACTGAGGACCATCCAAACGGCGCCATCGCTTTGCTGTGAAAGTAAATCGTAAGAGCCGCTCAGCCAATTTTGCACACCAGAAAAGTGTTCCACTACCTGAGGTCATTCTCACGACACCAACACAACCACGGTATATAGAACCCGTGAACGATCCAGACATTTAAAGACTCAGTCAATAATATAACTTTCCTATCAGCAAGTATATTCCAAATAAAGGTCGAAACACGTGTGTACAGCAATGTGTAATGGAAGACAAACAACACAGAATAGACTGGTAGGTTAAAGTAACGGATGGGTGAACTCTTAATAAATAAATAATGAAGGAATCCTGAATCCTGTCAGTAATAAATAATTAAGTAAACAAATAAATATGAGCCAATTGTAGTGGTATTTGATGGTATTGTATGATTGAGATATTACCTAGTGTGATGCATGAGGTCAGCTGTGAAGGCTCCTGAGATAAATGTAGCTGTGAATTTACAGAAGGCCCTTCTTGCTACCACTACGACCTCACACCTATCTTTTTTTTTAATGAATGTGGCTACGTTAAAATTCTAGGGTACTGATATGTAATGTGTTGTGGTAGTTTACATACACACACACAGATATTTAATAAGTCTAATAATATTAATAAAATGTTATAACACACTGAACTAACTCAAGCTGTGTAAAATTTTGATAGTAAATTTTCTTTAAGTTTATTTGTTCTGAACCAAGGTTTTATTTTGGTCAGAACATATAAAAGGTTTTGAAATTTTGAATAAAATGCATGAATATATGGCATAATCAATGAAAGGTGTGTACATATGTATTTTACAAGACTAGTTAATATTACTACTGTTTATAGTTGTAATTTATCTGGGAGAACGATTAATGGATGTGCTGTTGGGGTGGCCTCATCACTCCCTGTCTATGGCTACTAAACATTGTCCTTTTATTGATGGGATTATAGTTGGTGTGTTAGAAAATAAGTTGAGTTGGTGAATTTCCAGCAGGCCAGACGCTCACGTATCTTGAATGAGGAGTTCTGGTGCTGGAATCTGGTGCTGGAATCTGGTGCTGGAATCTGGTGGCCCCGCCTCTCCGTGCTTGGGGGCAATAAAAGGCTGCTCTGCCAAAATATAAGACTGCACGGGTCCACTCTTGTATCATTCAACACATTATTTGACACCTCATTGGTGCCAAATAAAAACTCACAGTTCTGAAATAAAAGTATTGGTCATGTGTCAGAATTCCATCCTCTAAACCATTTCTGCACACAACTCTACACACAACAACACCACATAGACGGGTCAGATCTCTCTGACCATACAGCACATCTTACCAAGTTGGTTTCACATAGGATAAGTTCCCCCAGACTACATATTCTGAAATTTGTTCATTAGCTTCTTGCCATAGAATAGGATAGGTGATATGTTCCACTGATCTCAACACTTGATCCGCCCTGCATAATCCTTGCTGGCGTTTATGTATTTTGTTTGTCTCTAGACCCTGAACTGGGGCGGGGGGTCTAGAGCGAATCCTTACTTGTTGTAAGGGATAGATTATGATATGGCAGTATCAAATCACTCGAAACATTAAACAATATTAAAATGTACAAAGAAATACTTTCAGTCTTACCAGAATTATGAATAGAGAACACAGTATATGCTAGCAAAACTCAGCTGAACTGCTGGCTCTAGTATGGCGTCCCTCTAAATATTTCAATTAGCTTCTGGGAAATACACCACTGAATTATTTACTGTGTCTACTACTGGACAACTTATGATGAATGGCAAAAATGCGCGTCTGAGCGCCGATATTATGTTTATCTGTGGCCAATCACCGCCTTTTTTTTCCTTTCAAATTCAAACCTCCTACCAAAAAGTCAATTCAGTCATACCTCAGTCAAGTATGTATTATTGTCTGTTGGTCCGTCTGTCTCTACTTGCGTTTTTTACAAAAAAACACACTTGTTTTTTGAACCAACTCTGCCGTCCCCTACACAATTTTGCCTTTAAAGTTATTTTTAGCCACAATTCTCCACCACATTCTCTTCCTTTCATTCCAACTAGATTTTAGCACTTGACTCTCAAGGTCGCAGTTTTTGAAAATTAGTGACATTTTTTGTTTCAATGCAGTCGCTCGTTGATATGAACAACACAGTCTTTTGTCAATATCTGTCTTATTATCTATCCGGCTGTATAAATGAAAGCATATTATTTCACTGCTCAAGATGGGCCATCAGGCCAGCTAGGTTTTATATTCCTAACATTATTATTAAGAAAAAGTTACTTTTCAAGGTTAGTTGGTTTTTTTTTAAAATATGTTCGAGCATCTTCTATAAGGCGTTTGCCGCTGAATTCAAATAAAGGACAAAATATCGCAAAAGCGTCCAAGAAATGACTGTTGCGTATAATAGCTAAGGTCCCTTTTGTCCATTTCTTTACCTCGTGTCAACTTGGGGACGTGAATTTTTTACCTTTCCCCACCAATTGCGTCTTTTTAGCCTTGCTAGTTTCAAGCATGTGTTCAGTCATATTTTTTCCTTTTGATCTCCGTTCTCATCCCGTTCCAAGGGTAAATGTTTTGTTTTCACGTCTAACAAGTTAGTTTCCATGGCGGGTGGTGACCCGCGGCGTGGGCGATCATGTCTGCTAGTAGCTTACGCATTAGTTTTTATCCCTACATTTTATCTTTGGAGATATTTTAACGTTGTATCACGGTTAATTTCATCACACCAATGCACACTAAAAGAAGAGGGGTGGGGGGGGGGGGGGGCCCCACAAGATCATACTAGTCACTAACAAAATAAATGTCCTGTGTACTTCCCGAGGGTGTCTGAAGGAACAAAGAAACAATATAACAACTACACCTTCAGGCATGTCGTACAGGGCAACTGTTATGAGGTTGTGCATGGGGCTAACAACTCATCAAGTAAAACAATTTGCCACAGAGACCACCTCTGACCAAAGGCGTCCCTAAAGTATTTGGCACCCGGGGCGGATGTTACCTGTGACACCCCCCCCCCCCCCCCCATTCCCCAATAAAGAAAACACACTAGTAATATTTTAACAGTAAGTACTTTATTAATAGTGTCCGATGACACCCCCTTCCTGGCTGTCACCAGGGGCGGACCGCCACTCATCGCACCACATTTAGTACGCCACTGCCTCTGACAGAGCATGGAACTGCTTAGTGCAAGCTTCCTACGGGAAAACCACCTTCAGTAGTGGCTCCATGCTCCGCAAGGCGTGCTGATGAAAATGGTGATGAAACTAAGGAACAGAGGGCTGCGTGGCAACAGAGATAGACAAACCCGTAAATAATAGGAAATTTAAAAAAAAAACACCACCTGGAGGAAGAATACAAATCCAGTTCGACACTGACACTATCTGAAAATTCTTTACTGTGTATAATAAGGCGTCCTGATATAACCAACAGATCCAATCATAAGTGTTGTTTATAACTTCTAGAATTGCCCAGCCAATTGTAGTCAGTCATGCGTGTTTGTGACGTGTAATGGAAAAAGAGTCTACAGTATAATCTGACAGCTTATTGCAACCTAATAGCTAGCCTCTGATTTGCTAGCTAAACAGGCATATATACCAACTGCAACGTACCATTTTGTCCCGCCTTCATTTCTTTTAACACGAGCTAACGAAATGTTTACTTCTGGGAAGGTTAAGTCGGCCGGCGTGATGCTGACCACATCACCCCTAGTGTGCCGATGGTCAAGAAAATATGGGCCTAACACCTTATTCCCAATATGACTCAATGGGCGTGTAACGGGATCCTTTACCTTTTTATCTAACGAAATGTTTACAAACTGCGTGACCTGTCAGTCATAACAGGGAAGCAAATCAGGCTGTGTCTACCTCATCCTCTCACGCGAGCATCTGTCAATCATAATAGTTCTCAGACAGGCAAGCACGTGGGAGAGACAAAAACCCAGACCATTTTGAAGTTTCGTACTCAGGGGAAGTTAGAAAGCCCTGGGCTCTTTGATCTTCAGAAGCGGGTATTCTTAAAGAGAAACCCGCTAGTCGAACAGAAAGTCTTGTGATGTCGGTCGAAAACTCCCGACGAGAAATCTCATCGACCGACCGTAAGCCTTTTATCTTGATACGCCTAGCTTCTGAATTTTGGGTCTCACCGGGACGCAAAATTAACAACATTAGAGATCAGAGAAATTCAATGATATATATATATATAGATAGATACTGTTCAAAAAAAGAAACGCATAGCTATCCGAGGGCGCGTTTTTATGAGTTTGTAAGTAAAATTTGGTGCTAGGGTATATAAAAACCAGCCTCAAATGTTCTTTACAGTGTCAAATGCACGTGTTGACCAGAATTGCGTTCGTTTTTGTAATCGTTACAACGCAGTGGTCAATAGTGTTTATGACGCAATTTTTGACCACAGCTCATGTTGCGCGCACGTGAAAGCAACAAAATTTGGGGTGAACACTATTCACTGACTACGCAACTGAAACCCTATAAAAGGATAACGCTACACACAAAAAATTCAGTTCATTTTCAAGCAGACATTTATGGCGTCTCTATCGATAAATTTAAGGAACATTGCTATTGGCAGACTGCATGCAGGCGAAAGTCAAAGTCAGGTTACCAGGCATCTAAACGTGCATCAGAGTACCATCAGTCGACTTTGGCACCGGTTCCAAGCCACTGGCTCAGTTGAAGACCGGCATCGCAGTGGACGACCCAGAGTGACAATAGCAGCTGAGGATCGCGTTATTCGGCTTCGTCACCTCAGAGACAGGTTTACAACTGCTTCCTCAACTGCCCAGTCATTGCCTGCAGGACGTCATGTGTCTGATCAAACGGTCCGGAATAGACTGCATGACGGTGGACTTTGTGCACAACGACCTCACCGAGGACCTGTCCTTACGCGCCGCCATCGCCAAAATCGACTTCTTTGGGCCAACCAGCATCGTCCCTGGGCAGCTGACAATCAATGGAGACGTGTCTGGTTTAGTGACGAATCTTTCTTTTTGTTGCAGCGTCATGATAGACGGCGTAGGGTCTACCGTAGGCGAAATGAACGTTTTGCCCAAAATTGCGTTGATGAAGCTCCGCCGCACGGTAGTGGAGGTGCAATGGTGTGGGGAATGATCAGTTACAACGGAAGGAGTCAATTGGTGCACATTGAAGGAGGCTTGAATGCGCAACGATACGTCAACGAAATTCTTCGACCCCATGTCCTTCCACTTTTGGCTGCCCAAAGGTCTGTGTTTCAACAGGACAACGCCAGACCCCATTGTGCACGGTTGACCACGCAGTTCCTGACTGCCAACAACATTCTCACCCTTCCCTGGCCATCCCTGTCTCCAGACATGAGTCCGATTGAGCACCTGTGGGAAGAGCTGCATAGAAATGTTTGTCGCCGAGATGTTGCTCCAGCCAATCGTCGTGATCTGTTCCAGGCACTCCAGGAAGAGTGGGCAGCCATTCAACAGGCCCACATCAGAAGTCTGATAGCATCCATGCCCAGGAGATGCCAGTCGTTGATCGATGCAAGAGGTGGCCACACACCATACTAACGGGAAAGCCCGTACGCCAAAAAAGCTCTCGTGACCCAGATGCAAAACAACTGTCAATTGATTGGCTGAACCCTAAGGTATTCTTGTGTGCAATTTGAACAATTAACTCATTAAATTAAAAAAGTTATTGAATGTCAAAATTATGGCTATGTGTGTGCCTTCAGTAGCTATGCGTTTCTTTTTTTGAACAGTATATATATATATATATATATATATATATATATTATATATATATATATATATATATATATATATATATATATATTATATATATATATATATATATATATATATATATATATATATATATATTATATATATATATATATATATATATATATATATATACTGAAGCACATTAAAAAAACGCACCACTATTATATATACTGATGCCGAGAAGCTGGCAAAAAAAAGTGTGGGAATGGATTTTCCCCGTGTTTGCCATGCGGTAGAGAGCGAATGGCTGCTGGAATGGAAAGTGCAAGATTCAACCCATGGGTGTGTGTACAGACTACATGAAAACGATGAAAGTTACACGTGCAACACGATTCTCAACAGCTATGACCCTGAAAATGTGTACGCGTTGTGGCAGTATACTCGGTATAAAAAGGCCGTTGAGACAAAACACCCAGTACATGTGCTTGAAATGCCACGACTATCTGAAAACGACCGCCAACGAGCCATTGGTATGTTGGAGACCGGAATGAGCTCGCGGGCCATTGCCAGAAGGATGAATTGCCACCACAGCACTATTGTACGTCTCAGTGAACGTTACGGAACCACTGGCAGTGCCCGGGATAGACTTCGGAGTGGCCAACCACGAGTTACTACCCCTGCGCAAGATCGTCTATTGTGCTGAGTCACCTAAGGAATTGACTCTCCCGGCAAGTCAAACAGCAAGAGCAATAGTGGGTAGACATGGGCAAGTCTCTCGAATGACAGTCATACGACGACTCAGAGATACAGGCCTTACTGCAAGACGACCTTATGTTGGGCCAAACTTGACTCACAGACATCGTTAGCAGCGCCTGCAATGGGCAGAGCAACATATCAGATGGACTAGACTGCAGTGGAATGCTGTCCTATTCGCAGACGAGAAACAGATTCAACATATCCTTTGCAGATGGACGTATGCGGATTTAGCGACGGCGTGGAAGAGCGCTTTGCAGATTGCTGTGTCAACCGATTTCGAGGTGGCAGTATTCACATTTGGGGAGGATTCAGTTTTCACCATCGCTTGCCTCTTCACGTCTTCCGTGGAAATGTTAATGCTGTGACATATCGAGATGAGGTTCTGGATGCACTGGTTGCTCCTGCGTTCACAATTTATCCAGACTTGCAGCTTCTCCAGCAGGATAACGCACGTGCATTTTTTTGTATTTTGGTTTTCTCCCTTGCCTGCACAGAATGCAATGAATTTCATAACAATCAAATGTACAAATTAATGACCAGCATGGATTCATAGGAAAATGAATAAAGATTCCAAATATGTAAACTTGTACACACTTATATTTACATTTCACACTCTGTTCCTGTATTATACAGGTGGTGCGTTTTTAATGTGCTTCAGTATATATATATATATATATATATATATATATATATATATATATATATATATATATATATATATATATATATATATATATATATATATACATATATATATATATATATATATATATATATATACTGTTGTTAAAGTTTATTTCTTTGTTGACAGGATCATGTTGCTGTGTGGTTGTAGACACTTCTGTAGGTGGTGAATGTTTGTGGTGGGTGGCACGGTTAGGCACAGTTCATTCATACGCTGATGAATACAATCAGCCTTAGGTCGGGCTTACGAATGGCCGACAGATGTGTGAATATGTAGATGTCAACATACGCGAATGTTAAAGGGTTCTGGCATACCTGGACAAACTGGAATCTCACACCACAGCAAAACAAAGGAGTCAGGGAATGTCGGAACGAGTGGTAAGGTAATACAGTTTATTACGACAGACTCACGTAGACATCATGGGACGATATTTTCATAACAAATCATGGAGCATCAACGGTTCACAGCATAATCATGCAGTATCAGGTACAAAATATCCGTCACATCGGTTGCATAAACCACAGGCCTCAGCACAGTACACTGTTACAATAAATATCCCTCAGGAACAAACTTCTAACATCTTAAATATCTAGTAAGTAAATCCAATGGGGAAAAAATAGGCTGCGTAACAAAGCAGCTCACAGTATCTCTTATTTCATAATAGACCATGGTAAACATCCATTAGGAACAAAGGTTTGTATGAATATCTTCATCAATAATAATACTCGCGGGCGGTATACTCCATGGCCTCGAAAAGATATCTTCAATATCACAAAATTCTCCCCTTTACAAAAGAGACACCCTGGAACGCACTAGCGAGTTGGGACCGCCATCTCGAAGCCCTGCCAGCAACACTCTGTCTCGAGATTTTCGTCTCTCAGTACAACTCAGTAAACATTACACAATTGCGCGGACCAACCGCGTAGGCTACAGTTCAGCTCAACCGTCTCTTCCCCAAACTAACACTAAGAATATTCGAAAACTTTCTTTATCTTATTTTTAAAAAAACTGACACAGACTCAGATTGAGCTATGTTCAAAAATTACAGAGCACAAAGCCCCCAACTGAAAAAAATCATCTCATCACTAAAAGCGTGCTTACTAGCGTGTGTAACAAAAATCCGACCCGTCCATATGAGTCTTTAACACTTAACTCCCATTAATAAAAAAAATGACTTAACAACTGTTGTTTTATTAACCCCATCATCAGTTGTCAGTCAGAATATTGAATAGTCTAGCGCAGTCCAGTCTTTCTTGTTGGAATATGGTGTACTAGTGTTCGTGGAGATTTTCATTTCTGAATTTTCTGACCTGATCACAAGGGCGGCCAGCGGTCTCTTTTTCTTTTTTGGATTTGTTATTTTCTCCTTTTTTGGCTTGTGTGTCACCGATTTCATTTGTAAACGGGCACTCGCCAGAGAGTATTGGAGGACAATAAATCTTTAATACTGGACTTACCAAACCCAGATTATATATATTTTTACCAGCCTCAGTGAGTGTTCAGGATTGTTGCATGGTTTGCGAGCATTTTGGTTTTAACTTGATTCGGGTGGTCGCACCCTGCAACACCTCCACTAAATAGAATAATAGGGTACGCGTAAAACGTTGGATGACGCGTTAGGCCTAGTAACCAAAGAGTCTTGGTGTAGCCTTCGGGCATATGACAGTGTTTTTTAATTATGTGGTAGAACCACTAACTAATGTGTATAACCGTCGATGTAGTTGCTTTTAAAGCTAATGTAATAATATGTGTTTAAGGACCAGTGAGTCCAGAATTATGTAAGGCGTTAGGATTAAAACGCAATAATTCTTATACGCGATATTTGAGAAATACGAACGCGGAGTTAATATATAATGGCTGTTATAGCCTGGCTAGTGATGCCAAACTGAGTTTATTATGTAGACAGAGTTTCGACGTGAATGATAGGCAGTGATCCTAAGTAATAATGGAACAGTTAGCAGAAATGTATTAATGCTGCGTAACTATGATAATTGTGCCAAGCATTTGGATAAAAATAATGGACAATAATTATGAAGGTATAATAATAGACGCACAATGTCTGATGAACTGTACACTATGAACTGTAATGTGTAAAGTTTCTTCGAATGTGGAAAATATGTTACTGTCGATAACTCATGCTGTAAATGTGGAGAATTATTAAATTATGTGTAAGTCGTCCATACGAGACTTATTCTATGAAGTCGTTCAGAAAGTTCCAGTTCAAACTGTTATGTTAAATTGACCGTTGACCTTCAACGTATTGGTCAGAATAATACAACTCTGTCATATCAATAAGAAATTGAAAGAAATACTACAACACTGAAATATAAATACGTGATGAAGTTTATTGACTGAACGTTTATACTAAAATATCTGAAAATCGAAAATGAATCCACTGTTGCAGCATAAGACGATACTCAGTGAAAGACAGAAGAGAAGAAATAACATTGCATGATACGAAATTACAGTATTAGCCCACACAAGAAAAGAAAAGTCTGCAACAGTGAGAGGAAGATCTCTCTAGCTAGCTACGCTGTGCAGAATCGGCGCTCTAAAACAGAGTTGGCCAATAGAAAAATCATCAGCATAAGAACAGCAATTTTAGCAACCAGATGTTTCCCAATATTGGAAGTATTTTCCCGTTAAAGAGTGAACCTCAAGAACTCTCACAGTTTTAACTGTTTGTAATAACACTTATAGAAAGAAGAAGCACCAGATTAGGCTGTGGTGGGTTTAGATGTTAAAAGGTTAAGTATTAATTGTCTACAGATGTGAGGTCAGCTATGCAAGTCCCTGAGTCTAATTGTTGATGAAGTTGTTCTCAGGGTACCTGTCTGCTACTACCTTACGACCTCAATCTGCTATATATTTTGAGCCCAATTATATGTTATGGTGTCTGGATGTTATCTGGCTAGGTGTCTAGGGTAATATGCAATGTAATGTTAATAAAATGACAACAACTACACCTATAACTTAATGAACAAGTAATTAAACAAGTCCCTGGGTAAATTTTGAATGATAATATTGTTTACAATTTTATTTTCCTGTATCTCAATTGCTGGGATACAGGACTGTTTAAACTCAAAATATAAGGCAATTTATTTACAGCAAAGTAATTTAAAACAACAACTGTGTCTGTTAATATTAATTTAAATTGTTTCTGACTGGAAGTGTTCTGATGAAGCAATAACTCCTATGAAGGGACACGCTTCTGAGGAACGACTGGTATCATTATGTCAAGAATACTGATTGATATAATAATGATGGAGAGTATGGTTAAATGAACTAACACACGCCCGTGGACAATTGGGCTTAACTTTATTTCATGGAACACTGTGATGTCCTTCTCACAACCACCTTCTTCACGATGCAACGTCTGAACCCTGCTTCAGAACTCTTTGGATTTAAAGCAAACAGGTAATTTTTGCCTCGAGCTTGCAGCTTCAGGAGTACGTATATTTTGGTATGTGGCTCACTGATTGTTTCACGATGGAACTCTGAAATCAGAGGATTAAGGCCTCCCCAGAACATCATACACCTATCTCCATCTCTAAACAATTAAACATTATCAACAGTTTCAAGATCAGTGGAGTTACTAAATAAATAGCTATCGTTCCTATCTGATTTGGTGCCCTATTCATCATCAGGTAATCTTCAAACATCCGTTTGATACATTCCTTGTCATAGAAGAAATTATAGTTAATTATATAAAGTCATGTGCAAACACTGTGACTTGCTGAAGACGGCCAGTGGTTTTCTGGCCTACCAATTATAATAATGTCATATTTTATTTCCGACTATGTCTTTTCATTCTCTCCCAAAGTTTAAGTAAGCCTGCCTGGCTTTTAAAAGAAATGGTAATCTTCCCTAATATCAATTGTGGCATAACACAAAGTGTTTAGTTTGGCGCCTTTCTGGTGGTGCCTCTACCCATCAATAATGCATACACATTCAATAATACAGATACATCTCAATAACAAGGTTTATATAAATGTTTATCTTACCGCATCAATGAAATAATACACAATTTGTAGGTTAACCGGCGATTAATGGTCACATTCAGATCGCCACTGATTCAGAACAGCGAAGGCACTGGTCATGTATTCCTTGCGTCTGATGCTAACACTACTTGTGAGATTTTTATCTTCGAGTGGCAACTAACGCTGGTTTCAAATCGTTTTTATTACTCCTATTAGTCTATTCTACCACAGCCAATCGAATTATGTTATGCCCACGAGCCTCTTTTTTTTTTCAAAAATAAATTACACTTTCAAAAAATGTAACGTCCCCCCTTTCCCAAGACTGGCAAAGTTGAGTGAGGACATCAATGCGTCTGTCTCTCTGTCTTTTCTTTACAATATTTCTGTTATTATCTAAGCGTTTTTACTGTAAGATATTATAACATTATGGGTAGTATTGTCTTCTAATAAACAAATATTATCATTTTATTTGTCAACTGTCCTTGCTTTTATTTTATTATTCATCGAGGTTTCTTGGGCCACCCTTTCTCAATTTCAGTATCACACTGCATAAGCTATCTTTTCAAATATGCCTCAATGCAAATCCCCCACTTACATTTCGCTCTCTTGCTTGTACGCGTTTGGCCTAACGCAAAACGGTTTCGTTAGATTTAAATTGTCACTACGGGTAGGAGACAAAGCGGTGGGGTTTCCTCTCATTCAATAGCAGATACTTTTTGGGAAAAAAATATGCCATAGCAACAACGTAACTAACGCCAAGTAGTTTTATTCAAACTCCCAACCATTCATTCCCGTTTAGTGTTAGACTAAGCAAGTCTGTGACGTCAGCTGTCGCCTGTCGTTCTAGTTCGAGATTCAAAAACTAACGCTTGTCAAGGTTGCATTTTTCCGTCTCTCATTTCACTCCTCCGTTTCTTTATTCTATCACTCCGTTTGAAATTAACTATGCATTTCGGTCTGTCAAAAGGCTTTTATTTTAGTGGAAATTGGTATTGCGGTGAGGGGAAAAGCTAACAGTTTTGTGTATCGTTTACTATGGCGTTACTGCTTGTTAGAACCAACACGACTGCGGGCGATGGTGACAATGTTGAACACAACTCCCTATTTTATCTCTATAGTCTTTGAATTTATAAGCAGTAATATTTTATCTATTTGATCGGGGTACCAGGGATCTTACTACATAGGTGTTCACCTCATTAACTAATTATGGGGATGGACTGGGGCCAATTTGGTTCTGCGACAACTGGAGTGACGGAATATTAAGTGAAAATAGATAATATATTCACGGAGTAATTCTATTACCACGGGATATTACAGACCTACCATACCAGGCAATTAGGTAAGAGTGTGAGAGTGGCCACTGCTTGAAAGAGTGTGCGAGTATTTTCTTGTTTGCAGGAAAACTATCCACATATCTGATTTGTCTAAAAGTTTGTTTATTTTACTGGGTCTCATAGAGTACCACTACTGTTCATTCTGTAATATAGTGCTAACCTTCAACCTTTGGGTTAATAATTTTTAAGGTTTTTTCTCTATTCGTGGAGGATGCACTTTTTCTGCTTTATTTCATATGCATGTAAATGACTCTTTGATCTTTTCCTTTAGATATTTTGATGTTGTCGAGTTTAAATGATAATAAACTACAAAGAAACTTACCTTTGTGTGTTGGTCAGACCCATACCCATTTATCCGTAGTTTTTTCACGTTTGTGTGTCTTGTTGTCACATAGCTCTGTGTGTGTGTAGAGAAACTTATCTATTCTTGATAGGGAGGTAAAAGCTGTCTTGCAACAAAGTACAGTCGTACGGATAGGCTGGAGGAGACAACCTAATCACTCCAGAGGCACATCTTTCCCTCAATCTACCACCTGTGAAAAATCTATTTTCTATAGCTTCTCGCGTATCTGTCGACATTCACTCTACTCAGACGGGCCAAATAAAACAATTAATCTTCCGTACGACAGTGTTATGATGGGGTTTATCCCCACAATTCCTCCGCGTATTTTAAAATGTCATTTTAAAATTTAAACATATGACCCCAGTTTCCATATATGGCCCGACTTCTTCCGTTCTCTTAAGTAACCTTTCAAATTACGATTTGTAACATCGCCTGCAGATAGTGTCATCCATAATTTGTCTATCCAGACGAGTTTATCTGTAATAATTACACAGACAATGTCTAGTCGGAAGTGAGTTAAGCAATTATCACCCTTACTTCCTTTTGTATTATCCGCGCAAGTGTCTGAACTCGGTTGTAGTGAACAATGCCCCCAGACGGGCATGCGTCACCAATACTTTCCGTGGACCGTCTGAAGTCAATCTGGTTTAACAAATTAAGCGATTACAATTAATCCTTAAGGACGGTCAATTAGCCGTGAAATAACACTATCGCAGTATGAGCAGAGGTCAACAAATCTAAGGCGCGGCGATGGGGCTGATTTATGTGCGTAAAATGAAGAAATAAATAGATAGTTGCAGAGAGAGATAAAGAATGAGAAAATTGAAACAATTCTGTGACAGTGACGTTACAAATATCTTAACCTCTCCACTCCCTTCCTGGGGTTGTGTGTGTGTGTGTGTTTGTGTATGTGTGTGTATGTGCGTGTGTGTGTGTGTGTGTGGATAATACTGTAAAGAACGAAATATTCGAATGTAAATTAGTTATCTAGTGCAGAAACAATCTGAAACAGTCTGTTTATTAACTTCTACTGAGACAGTTTGTATATTAACTTCTACGGGGACATTCTGTTTATTATCTCCTATTGAGACAGTCAGTTTATTTTCTGTTTACTGAGACAGTCTTTTTATTATCTTCTACTGAGATAGTCTGTTTAATCTTCTCTACTGAAACAATATTTTTATTATCTTCTAATGAGACGGTTTGTTTATTCTCGTCTATTGAGACGGTCTGTTTATTGTCTGTTTACTGAGACAATCTGTTTATTCTCGTCTACTGAGACAGTCTGTTTATAATCGACTACTGAGACAGTCTGTTTATAATCGACTAATGAGACAATCTGTTTATTATCTTATACTGAGACAATTTTGTTACTCTCGTCTATTGAGACAATCTGTTTATTCTCGTCTACTGAGACTGTTTATTTTCGACTACTGAGACAATCTGTTTATTCTCGTCTACCGAGACAGTCTGTTATTCTCGACTACTGAGACAATCTGTTACTCTCGTCTACTGAGACAGTCTGTTATTCTCGACTACTGAGACAGTCTGTTTATTATCTTCTACTGAGACAATTTTTTTACTCTCGTTTACTGAGACAATCTGTTTATTCTCGACTACTGAGACAATCTGTTTATTCTCGTCTACCGAGACAGTCTGTTTATTTTCGACTACTTAGACAGTCTGTTTATTCTCATCTACTGATATAATATGTTTATTCTCATTTACTGAGACAATCTGTTTACTCTCGTCAGCTGAGACAGTCTGTTTACTGCAGTGTGTAAGTATTAAATATTCTTGCTCATACGTTTGCTTTCATACTTCTAATGACCGAATAAACAATTATTTGTTTCGTTTAAAATAACATACAGCAAATTTAATAGTCAATTAGTTCAACAAGTTAAAATAAGGATTAAATGGGGGTTAAAGGTAAATTAAATTTTTCCTCACAGAGGTTGGATCGGGACGCTATCAATGTCCGTGTTTTGCTGTTGCCTGTAACAAAAAAAACTTAACTCCAGATGAGTCCTGCAGCTGTGGTTGATCAATTCTCCACACTCTCTTCCACTGTAGGCGGTTAAGGTGGATGCTTTTCCCTAACAATAGCGGCGTGAATGCCACAACTCGTCTGATGGCTTGTAACCACGAACTTTAGACAAATAGAAAGAAACAAATGCCTGCTAAGTACATTTGTTCACCACAAGCCCATTGTCATGCGCTCCACCCACCAATGTTAACTTCTCAGAAGAATTAAATTCCCGAGCACACAGTGTAACTCGGGGAATATGATGAAAATTCACTAATATCCTTTTAGGTGTTAACTAGAAAATTGCGTCTGGAG
This sequence comes from Oreohelix idahoensis, assembly GCA_024509875.1. Taxonomy (NCBI): domain Eukaryota; kingdom Metazoa; phylum Mollusca; class Gastropoda; order Stylommatophora; family Oreohelicidae; genus Oreohelix; species Oreohelix idahoensis. The sequence continues at coordinate 154,592 of JAMPIV010007686.1, read as the reverse complement.
TGCGTGAATAATGATTTGCCTGAATTACAATTTAAAAAGGTACATAAATCTCACAAGATAATATGTTACACCTTAGGCACATGTGATGTAATCATCACTCATTACTCATCACTACTCCCGTCGGAGTCTGGGGTCGCTCTGCTGTCGGGTTTTCCGCACGACTATTCAGAAACAATCACCAGCTCTTGCAGTAGTGGTTTATGCATATACTATTTTCATATGTTGAGGTTGCCATCCTTGTATATAACCACTAAGCATGAACCCTTTAGAATTTACATAAGTAAATACATTGTTTTCACTTACCACAAAATTATGGGAATACACAATCTCCTTGCACAGATTTAGACTGGACACAGCTCTGTATTAGAAGCTTCGAAATCACTTAGGTCTGGAAATTAGAGTTAATTCCTCTGACAGCGGGTGGTCTGCGAAATCCTTGCCTGGGAAAACCTTTGTTTAATTCCTCTATGACTTGGTCTGGGAAATTAGAGTTAATTCCTCTGACGGCGGATGTTCTGTGAAATCATCTATGCCTGGGAAAACTTTTGTTAAATTGCTCTATGACTTGTGATCAAATTCCTTGAATTCCAGTCTTGTTATTTAAAGTCCTGGCCCCTTTAAGTTTCCGTTGTATTAAAAATGCGGGTTTGCTTGTGAATTCCAAAGTTGCCCAATATACGATCTGTTACTTATAGTTGTGGAATTTCTAAGTCCAATGTCTCCTTTTCTCTCTGGCTTTTATGAGTCGCTGATTTGACTTGTGCGCTGCAGTCTCTCTGTTGATCTGTGTCTGTGTTTTCTTCACACTATATTCTCAGTTCTTAGTGCAAATCACAGATTGCACTTCCGACTAGTGTGCCAATAAAATACATTGTATATTTCATCTCCTCAAAATGAACTCATCCAATCGAATCTCGTTCAGCACTACGTGAGTAGGGGCGTTTTTTCAAAAAATACCCTCACGTGTTTCAGAATATTAAATTTAATGTCCACGCGTGACCTCTTACAGTGATGTCATATCGTTGCGTTAGACTTCCGCCGGCATCTTGTGCACAACTCATAAACACCATCTGTGAACTCATTTGATTTCCAGATGCTACCTATCGCCAACATTGTCTCTCCAGACAGATTATCGTGATAATCACACACAGGGATGGTCCCGTGAAACGATAAACGGCAATCTCAGACAGACAATATTGGCTTCTATAGATGTTGATCGGGCGAGACCGTCTTTTTATGATAAGAATCTCGCTCGCTGACCGGTGATAATGACTGGGAATTGTTACGATAATACCCCAGTTTACCTGGCGGAACGTCAATAAGTCTTGAGAAGTGGTAAACAAGATAAAGACAGTCCCATAGCAAATACTTCCGTAGGGGAGTGGAGTGTTAGAGACTTCACCCTACTGATCCAGCATAGAAAGTAAATAATGGTGCATAAAATATGCCACATAATAATGACAGGGGAGAGAAAATTAAGAAAATATCACTCGCACGGGAATGTAATGCCATCCTGCCGGAGTGGACTTGAGATCGCACAACCGTATCGTCACAGACCCCCTATTGTAAGATATTTGTAGAATATTCAGCTTTGGGCGGTCACATGACCGTGGGTTTACTGTGCACTGGTTTTGTTTCTCGGTGTGACAGTTTTTCTCTCCTCCTTATCTCGTTGGCGAGCGTTTAAATGGCTCGCCTGGCAATGTGTACAGTTCAATACGTACTGACGAATGTCTTTTCATCGGTTGAGCCAAAAGTACACTTCTTTAAGGTTACGCATAGTGGTACCCACGGAAACATGTTCCCCCGATGAAGATATATGAGCCGCTTTCATAACGGAGGGTATTAAAGGGAGGGGCACTAAGAGTTGCTTCCCTTGCCTAGTCCGTCGATAAATAATTCCCCCTTCTGTGTGGAATGTTCCAGATGAAATATGGGTTGTTTTTATCCGACTCTGTTCAGAGTATGGCGCTAGGGTTATGTCGTCCTTCTGCGCTTGCCGTAACTCTGTTTTGCTACACATAAATGTTGAGTTGAGGTACGAGTTATCCAAGCTTGGCTGTTGGGTACTCTGTCCTTATATTTGGGCGACTCTCCCGTACGAGAAAGCACCATCTGAAGCCCGCTTAGATTTTCGTTTAATCTCTTGGTTTGAGGCAATATGTGCTTTTTCTGTACTTGTTTTCTCTTCTTTTCACCACACACATATCTTTCCTTCCTTCCTAGATTTCCTTTCATTTTCCCAATAGGAAGCGTACATTCTATCCTGTTTTATCGAAATCCTTTTGGGTATGTATTTATAATACATTTTTAAAGATTATGAGCTAACTTTTAGCAGATGTGATGACGATGAAAAATATTAATTATTTTTAAAACTACTTACAGTTGAATAATATCCTTTTGGGTATCACTCATATTCTATCTCCGTATATGAATTATTACATTTTTAATATCTTTCAACCAGTCTTGCTCTTGTAGCTTTAGATTTTCTTTCCTGCCAATGCAAATTTTTAAGGTCGGCCATGTTTCATATATTCGCTCCTTCCTACACTTTCACAATGCTGTTCGGCTTAGGCGTCAACTTCAAAGCAAGACCCACCGCGTTGTCCCTGCACTCTTATCTCTGTGTGTGTCGCGTTACACATTTTTTCACAAACAAAGCAAGTGGTACCTAATCTTGCTACACCGTGCAGTGGTGGTTCATGAATCATCATTCTATACGCTGAGGTTGCCAGCCTCAAATGACTTGGACATCCACTAGCGATTTTCACACATTAAAATTCACATGGTAATGTACATATATAAAGAGATGGCTTAGTTCAAAAATTCAAATAAAAGGTGTACGCATCTGTTTGTTATGGAGTTAAATAAACGCTTCAATCATTTTCAAACATGCGGGTGAGGTTGTGGTACTTTCAAAATATTCCACGTGAAATAAGGTGCGTAAAGCAAAAGGTCACATATTACCATATGTGGCAATAAGATATACGATGCCTTGCGTACAGACTTGCGAACATGTCGTTAACCTCATATGACAACGTGTTCCAAAAGTAACAATAATTACTTTTATCACAAAGTAATCTTGTCATCCATGTTTGTCCATAAATTGTCTCCCCCGTATTCCAAGCTTTGGTGATGCGCGCACTCGCCTTATCGGTGATTATGCAGAGAGCGCTGAGCGCTGTACTGTACGTGTTAATCTGCCACGGCCATGCTTGGTACAAGGGAATTTTACCAACCTGCCCCACGTAATATTATCTCTACCTCTCTTTGCAAATGTGAGGTGTTTATCGTCCACAAGGAGTGCCAAATAACAGACAATACACAATATAATGAAAGTAGAAAAAGAATACTTGAAAATATAAACTATCTGCTACATAGTATAGAAAGAAAGAAAGAAAGTGCGACAATTGAACGCACGCAATAAAATCAGTACCACAAATGCACCGATTACTGCCGGAGTAAAACAGAGATCGAGAGGGGTCGCCCCATTCTGTCACAATCTCAATCTTCATAAGATATTTCCGAAGTCAAGAACAATGCTGCATTGGCAGGGTAATTGTTAACTTATATCTGTCCGCCGCCTTTTATGAAGAATTAAGCAATTATTAATTTCAGCTCGTTCAAGCCCACACCCTGATTTACTCAGTGGAATTCTTATTATTATGGTATAGCTCTGTTTAGAGTGTATTTAGTAAATTGACTGAGACAAACATGCACTAACTTCAAAATGATTAAATCGACGTTAAATTTGTATATCTACAAATAACAGATGTAATAGTCATTTAGGTTTTAACACGGTTTTAAAGAAATGAATAATTATTTATAAAAAAAGGTTTGTCATCAATGTTGTGATGGGATAGAAATGGCAGCTTTATGTGTTACTTAGCTGTCAGTGACGGTTATGCTCCTTCTGATGGTTTGGTTCTTGGTAGACTTCTTCTTCTTTCGTTCGCTTGAAATATATTGCCTATATCTGCAATGTTGTTTCTTGTATAAACTTCAGTCTTTTCTGGTTCATACAGAGTTCCGTATAGTTTTGCTTCCAGTGTTGTTTCTCTGAGCCAGTGGGTTTGCCTCAATATATCATATTCGGATCAATCTTGAAGTACGTGCTCCGCAGTCTGGGGTGCCTGTCCACATGTACACATGGCTGAATTGCCAATCTTGAATTTTGTATACATGTGGCTGCGGAGTCGGTTGTGTCCTGTTCTGAGGCGCAGAATGACAATTTGTTCTGATCTGTTCATAGCTTGGTAGTCATCTTGCATTGGTGTTGGTGGCTTTCTGATTGATTTGATCATTGTTTTCTTCTGATGGTACGTAACTGGTACATCCGGTTGCTCGTCTGCAGCACCTTCTTTAGCCAGTCGGTCCGCTCTCTCGTTTCCTGGTATTCCACAATGAGACGGTATCCATTGCATGGCGCCCCTGCGCTGGTTGCACAGTTCAGAAAGTAGGGCTCGTATACCTGGCAATTTTCTGGACTGAAGGGCTTAGAGTACTGATCTTGCATCTGTCAGGAATACCACAGGCTGTGGACCGAGATTGGTGTTCAACAGTTTCTCAGTTGCCACCTTGATTGCCTGGATTTCTGCATCATAGTTGTTACAGAATTTCCCCGTTGGTACTCTGACCGTATCCCTAGTGTTGTTTGGGTATTCTATGTACACTCCTGCTCCTCCATTCTTGACTGCATTCTGTGCTGACCCATCCGTGTATACTCGGACCCAGAGGTCCTGTGGGTATTCATCATCCAGGAAACTGAGAGTGACTGTCCTACGTTGCACGCTGTTCTGTTCATCCCTGTCGAATATTCCTTTCACTGTTGTCTGTATGTGTATTGGTAGTCCAGGCTCTTCTCTCCAAGGGGTTTGTTCTGGCACAGACTTTAGGGGGCTGTCAACTTCAGGCAGGTCTGAGGTTTGTCTACGAAATCGTTTGGCCTGGTGGATGAAGCTGCTTCTTTTCAATCGCCCCATTGCTAGGTTTTGGAATCTGTCCTTCATTGGATGGCTTGGCATACAGAGGAACTTTTCTGCCTGTGTTAGCACTTTCGTGTCTCTGCGTTCTCGCAGTGCTTGTATCCTCCCCATTTTCTCCATCTCCACTATAGGCGTTGATTTCATTGCCCCCGTGATGACCCTAAGCGCCTGGTTTTGCACCTTATCTAGCTCTTGTAATGTGGTGTTTGATGCTGGACACCACGCAGCTGACCCATATTCCAGGTGTGGTCGTATGCCCTGCTGGTAAAACTTTACTAAGTATTTTTCCGCTGGCTCCCCATGTGGTTCCACTTAGTTTTCTCAGGATGGCTAACTTCCTCCTGGCCTTTGTTGCTGCCTTGTTGATGTGCTGCTTCCATGTCAGCCTATCATCGAATGTAACTCCGAGATAGGTAGGTTGTTTATCTTGATGACACCAGCTTTTTGTTTGGGAGAGAGGGTGAAGAGCGTAGTGCTGCACTTGTCTGTGTTGATGCTGACACACCATCTATTTGCCCACGAGGTTAAGGCATCTATAGCTCTTTGTAGCAGTTTGGTGGCCACTGTTGCATGCTCATCTGTGCACCATATTACCAGGTCATCAGCGTACATTGCCTCTTTCATTCCATGTGGTAGTTCAGCAATCAGGTCGTTGATGTAGACTAGGAAAAGTGTGGGGGACAGAACCTCTCCCTGAGGGACGCCATGACGCAGTAGAATTTTCTTACTCTTGAGGCCATCTAGTTGTACTCGGGCTCTTCTGTTATGCAACTATGCTTTCACCAATTTGTACATCCTACCATTCACTCTACAGTTTCTCAGTTTCTTCAGAAGCCCTTCTTTCCAAACCTTGTCAAATGCTTTCCTTAGATCTATCCATGCTGCTAGAACCAGTTTCTTCTCTTGGAACGCATCCTCAATCTCTTGGGAAAGGTAAGTTGCCTGATCTTCGGTAGAGTAACACTGCCTAAAGCCCGCCTGTTGTGGTACAAGAAGGTTTTCACTTTCAAGGTACCACTGTAGCCTGAGGTTGATGATACGTTCCATTGTTTTGCAGAGACAGCTTGTAAGGCTGGTTGGTCTGTAGCTGGAGGCACTGGAACTATCTTTTCCTGGTTTTAGGAGTGGTATCATGATTGCTTCCCTCCAGGTCTGTGGAACTCTGCCTGAGTTCCAACAGATATTGAAGATCTGCAGCAGCTTTGTTTTTGCTGCGGTTCCTAAGTTCTTAATCATTTCATTGGACACACCATCAACACCTGGCGACTTTCTCATTTTCAATTTGGATAATGCAAGCTCCAGTTCTCTGAATGTGATTGGTGCCTCCATAAATTCAGGTATGGTTCCATCTCGTCCTACATATTGTTGTTTCTCACGAGTCTCCTGTTGCTTCTCTGGGCTTACTTCGATGTTGTTGTCTTTAGCAAAGGAGTCTGCAAAGTGATCAGCTGCCTGATTTCCCATGAGGATGTTTCCATCTTTGTACAGTGCAATCATTGAGTTTCTCCCTGTACCCTCATCATTAAGTTGTTTTACCAGCTTCCACAGTTTCCTTGTATCTCTTTCGAAGTTCAAGGACTCTGTTTTCTCCTTCCAGCTTCTCCGCCTGGCCTGCAACTTGGCCCTTTGGAATTTGGCCTTAGCTTGCTGGTAGTTATTGTGGTGTTCTTGGCATGGACTGATCTCTGCCTGCTTTCGAGATGTTTTCACGTCGTTGTGCAGTTGCTCTAGTTCACTATTCCAATATGGTTTGTAGTGCTTACGAGCCCCTGTAGGTATTGTTTCACGAGCAGCCTGTAATATGCATCTGCTGAATTCCTCGACTAGCTTATTGATGTCTTTGCCTACAGTCAGATCTCTAGCCAGTATACTGGTACGGTGCTGGTACATTGTCCAGTCTGCCTTCTTGTAGTTCCACCTAGAGAGAGTACTGCTCTCCTTGACAAGTTCATTTTCTACAATTAGGAAGACTGGCCGGTGGTCGCTGCCTCCAAGTTGTTTCCCTACAACACGTGGGGTGTTCCACTCCAGGCCTGGTGAGTGGAATGCCAGATCTGGTGTAGAGGTGGTGTGCCATGATCTCGAGTAGAAGGTTGGTGGGTCGATTGGCTGGTTAATCAGGATAAGCCCATTGTCATCCTGCCAGTTTTCAAGCTCATCACCTCTCCTGTCCATGTGATCATAGCCCCAGCTCTGTGAGTGGCTGTTGAAGTCTCCGCACACAATCAGTCTTTCTTTTGCTGGGATTGTGTCTAGTGTCAGTGGGCGGTCACTCGGACAGTAGTAGTTGAGCAGGTGGAATTCTGTACTTTCTGTCCTGAGATGAAGCATCTGGTATTCCGCCCCCTCTATATATGTTTCGAGCTGACATGCACTGATGTTATTCCTCACGAGTGTCAGTATTCCACCCTTTCGCCTGTCTATTCGGTCGGATCGGTAGCACTGGTAGCCTCTGATCTTGAAGGCTATGTCTTTGTTGAGGTGGGTTTCTTGCAAGCAGCATACATTTACTTGCTCTTCATTCAAGATATTTTCGAGCTCTAGTTTTTTTGCTGTAACCATCTTTTTTACTGTTGACGCCTTCAGCATTCCAGTGCATTATTTTAAGTGGTCTTTGCTTTGCTTGGCCAGTAGCTCTATTCTCATGCCTCCTGGCTCCACGGGACAATTGAGAAGGACCCCCAGTAGTAGGGGTTGGGCCTTTTTGAGGCAGAGGGCCCGGCACTGCGTCTGCCTGGGTGTCCGTCACAGGGCGAGTGCCATAACGTTTTGTAGATATAGACATATTTCTATTGCGCGTGTGCGTGGCATCCTGATTGCTGTGGTGCGCCTCTTGGCTGGTTGCCTCCGTCTTCAGCACCTTGACTTGCTAGGGCAGACTGTGGTCTTGCTCGAGTGTAGGAGGGCCTGGCCAGTCTTGGTTTTTCGGCCGCTGATGGCTATACTTGAGCCCCATCTCCACGTCAAGGAGCTGGCCTCGATGGGGTCTTGGTAGACTGATCACGCTCGTCGCTGGTCAAGATTGTAGGGCGCAGCACGTTCCCAGAAACGTCAGGGAGTGTTTACAAAGTTGGTCCCTTGTCTTAAAGCTCAGGCTACTTGTACCCTCAACTGGTACCACCAACAACTATGGTAAAAGAATATGAGTATTGCGTTTTCCGACAAATAGTTATGGGTCTCTTTCTCCTATTCCACCATCCCATCTACCACAGAATTTACTATCGATGAGAATTCAGCTTAATCCCTCGAGAGAAAACTTTCTTTACATTTAAATTTAATAGCTTTATATGTACTTTACATTCAAATGAGGTTAATAGTATAGAAAGAATATGTTTACATTAACATCTACACTGATTGAAAAGTGTTCACAATATAGATTGAATATGTATTCATTTACATCTAAACTGGTTGAAAAGCTTTGAATCTTTCATTAATTTTAAAGTGAATATGTTTACACAGACATTTACACTGGTTTAAAAATGTAGATATTATAATTAGAATGTACATTTTTTCTTTCATCTTTCCCTCCCTGCTCCATTAGGAACTTGAGACTACCTATGCTTTTAGTTCTCTATAAGAAACTAGCAATAAAACAGTCACCAGCCTTTGCAGTGGCGGTTCATAAAATCATCATTATATATGATGAGGTTGCCAGCCTCAAATGACTTGGACATCCACTAGTACTTTTCACATATTAATATTCACATGGCAATATATACATATTAGTTCACATGTTAGTAATGAAAAATCTAAAATGTAAAAAGTACAACTTACGCCAATCTTGGCTCACAGACTGTTTGGTCAGAGAAGTAGGTTTAAGGCACTGGCAGATGCCTTTTTGCCACGTGTCTTGGGGGTCGTTATGTTAGCACTAAACTCCAACTATGACTCCGTGTTTCAGTTTCCTCAGATGCCGGTCTTCCCTATTAAAATGGGTTTCCTGGGCTCTTTAAGTCCATCAAGATGTTCTACAAATTCCGGTCTGAAAGAGAATTCTGAATTATAACTTCTGGCAGTCTGGTTTCGTCTTGGCAAGCGATCTTCACAGTGAATTTTCACAGTGTCTTAAAACTGCGAACGCTTGAGCCCACAAAATCCCTCTCTTTACCATCTTGGCAAAATAACGCACGTTGGCCTTATCAGCGATTAAACAAATACGCTGGGTGATTTTGGTGTTACTCTGTAGTCTGATGTCGGCTGTGGTAAGATCCCTGATACCCCGATCAAATAGATAAAACATTATAGATTATAAATTCAAATATTATAGAGATAAAATAGGGGAGTTGTGCTAAGCGTCTTCGCCATCACCCTCAGTCACGCAGGTTTTGAGAAAGCCGTAACGCAAAGTGAATGATACCATCTCTCTCAATAGTACAAGCTTTTTCATAATCCGTCCTTGAAACTAAATATAACATTTTGATAGCCAAGGCGTGTTTCGGCCAAGAAAGAGTGAGAGAAAAAACGGAGGAATGACGGAAGGAGAGGAAGACAGTGGTTCTAGGCATCGCTTACTAACGAGCGTGCGTGACTTTGTTGCTGGCAGAATTTGGAAAAGTGGTGCAAAGCCATTACAAACCCGTTACCACCCCGTTCACTAGCAGAACAGTTTGAATGTATAAACACTGAGATAGGGAGACGGTAGTGAAAAACACACAGACAAGCTCTCATTTCCTGTAGAGTTATATTGTCGAATGAAATTCAAACACGTTGCTTTGTTTTGAACAGAACGATAGGGGAGGGGGAACGTTACCAATTTTAAAGTGTAATTTATTTTGAAAAAAAGGCAAGTGGGGCATAACATAATTCGGTTGGCTGTAGCAGAATAGACTAACAGTAGTGATAAAAACGATTTGAAACCAGTGTTAGTTGCCACTCGAAGAAAAATGTTTAACTAGTAGTGTTATCATCAGAAGCAAGGGATTCATGACCAGTGCCTTCGCTGTTCTGTATCAGTGGCGATCTGAATGTGTCCATTGATCGCCGGTTAACCTACAAATTGAGCATTATTTCATTGATGCGGTAAGATAAACATTTATGTAAACCTTATTATTGAATATGTATCTGTATTATTGAATGTGTGGGCAGAATTGATGGGTAGAGGCTAAACCAGAAAGGCGCAAAACTCAACACTTTGTGTATGGCCCAAGTGATAGTAGGAAAGATTACCATTTCTGTTAAAAGCCAGGCAGGCTTTCTTAAACTTTGGGAAAGGATGAGAAGATATAGTTGAAAATAAAATCTGACCTTATTATAATTGGTATGCCAGAAAACCACTGGCCGTCTTCACCAAGTCACAGTGTTTTCACATGACTTCATAAAATTAATTATAATTTTCCTATGAAAGGAATATATCAAACTAATGATTGAAATCTACCTGAGTATGAAGCTGTCACCCCATCAGATAGGAACGATAGCTGTTTATGTAGCCATTGATTCTGATCTTGAAACTGTTGATAATGCTTAGTTGATTAGGGAAGGAGAGATATGTTTGAAATACTGAGGAGGCCTTAATCCTCTTAATTTCAGGGTTCCATGTACAAATATTCAGTGAACCATCCCAGACTTATTGTAGCTGCACGTGTGAGGCAAGAAGAATCTGATTGCCAAAAGACGTTGAAGATTCCTGCAGCGTGTCTAAACTTTGCAGTCGTGACTACTATCGTGGTGGAAGAAAGACCACAGTGCATCAAGACTTTCAGATAAGAACCATATAAGGGTTCATGAGTTTTTACCTGACATACTCTCACCAGTATTATATCAACACAGTGTTCTTGAAGTGATGAACACCCACGTTCCTCCTAATAGTGACATATATATATATTTTAGTGCTTCATCAGGACATTTCAAGTCTCAGACATTTTATGATACAGACAAGTAGTCTTTTGTTTTGATTCAAATTAATGAAAATAATATTTCCATTCTATTTGAGTTTTAAACATTTCTGTGCCCAAGAAATTGAGGTACAGAAAATTAAAATTGTAAAAAATTGTTACTCAAACTTTAAACACTGATTTGTTTAATCCTTTTCATTGAGTTACATTAGTGGTGGTTGTCATTATCTTTACATCACATATCACATTACCCTAGACATCTAGCCAGATAACAACCAGACACCTTAACACATAAGTAGGATCAAAATATATCGCAGATTGAGGTCGTAGGGTGGTAGCAGTCAGGTTCCCTGAGAACAAGCTTCATCAACTATTAGACTCAGGGGCTTGCATAGCTGACCTCACTCTGCAGACAAGTAATTTTCTAATCAATAACATCCAAACCCACCACATCGGCCACACCCGAGATTAACCAACATGGTTGTCGATTAATTATTATCTCAGCCGTTCGTTGCAAAGCATGGAGAAACGGGTAACCAAACAGACATGACGACTTAATACGGAGAGGCGTGTGTAGTGGGTTTGATGGTAGTGTATGGTGGTGATGGTACTACGTGTGATGCATGAGGTCAGCTGTGAAGGCTCCTGAGATAATAGGTAACTGTGAATTGTCAGAAGGCCCTTCTCGCTACCACTACGACCTCACACTTATCTTTTTTGTTTGTGTTCTAATGAATGTGGCTACGTTAAATGTCTAGGGTAATGATATGTAATGTGGTGTGATAGTTATAGACACACACACACAGATATTTACAAAGTCTAATAATATTAACAAATGTTATAATACACTGAACTAACTCAAGTGTGTACAATTTTTGATAGAAATTTTCTTACATTTTATTTTGTTCTGGATCAAGTTTTATTTTGACCAGAACTTATAAAAGATTTAGAAATTATGAAAAAAATGCATGGAATATTACATAATAAATGCAAGAGTGTACATATGTATGTTACTAGACTATTTAGTTTTATTAATGTTTATAGTAGTCATCTAATTTGGGAGACCGTTTAATGGTTGTGCTGTTGGGGTGGCCTCATCACTCCAGTCTATATTGACTACACAGTGTCCAGTAAATTGCAGGAATTTTATGGGATTGTTAGTAACTATATTGAGTTGGTGAATTCTCAGCAGACCAGAGGCTCACTCAACTTTGAAGATGTAGCTCTGGTGCTGAGATCTGGTGGCCCCACCTCTCCGTGCTTGGGGGCAATAATAGTGGTCTGGTGGCCCCACCTCTCCGTGCTTGGGGGCAATAATAGGCTGCTCTGACACAAGGTTACTGCACGGATCCACTCGGGTAAAATCAACAACTCGTTTGACACCACCTTGGTGCCAACTGAAACTCACAGCTCTGCAATCAAAGTATTGGCTATGTGTCAAAATTCCATTCTCTAACCATGTCTGGACACAACACTACACAACAACAACACCATATAGACAGGTCAGATCTCTCTGACCATACAGCACATTTTACCATGGTGGTTTCACATCAGATAGGTTCTCCCAGACTACAGATTCTGAAATATGTTTATTAGTTTCCTCCCCTAAAATAGGATAGGTAATATGTTTCATTGTTCTCAACACTTGATCTGTCCTTCTTAATCCTTGCTGGAGTTTATGTATTTTATTTGTCTCTAGACCCTGAACTGGGGCGGGGGGTCTAGAGCGAACCCTTACTTGTTGTAAGGAACAGATTATGCTATTGCAGTATCAAATCACTCGAACCTTAAACAAATATTAAAATGTATAAAGAATTAATTTCAGTCTTACCAGAAATATGAATATAGTACACAGTAAATAAGTGCTAGCAAAACTCTGCTGAGCTGCTGGCTATAGTATGGTGTCCCACTGAATATTATGTATTATTTCTGGGAAATCACCACTACAATTAATGACTGTGTTACTGGACAGACTTATGTCGAATGGCAAATATGTGCGTCTCTATCCCGCTACTATAAAATGCGTTGGCCAATCAGATCAGAAGACCAAGCTTTTCAATTCAAAATTTGAAAATAAAGTCAAAATTACATCTTATTTTCTCAAATGTACGTCCGTCACATTTTATCTTTTCCCAAAAAAGTCAAAAGTACATCTCAATTTTTAAAATGTACGTCGGTCACAATTTATCTTTTTCCCACAATTTCACTTGTTTTTTTGGACTAACACATGTAAAACTGCACGAACCTGCCTCCTAAGTTATTTTTAGCCACTACTGTCCGCTACTCCCCCCCCCCCCCTCTTGCATTCTAACTAAATTTGAACACTTGAGTCTCAAGGTTACGATTTTTGTGCAAATAGTGGCATGTTTGATTCAATGCAGTCTTCCGCTGATGTGAACAACCCCGTCTTTTGTCATTATCTTTCTTATTATCTGTCCGTCTGTATAAATGAAAGTATATTATTTCACTGCTCAGAATGGGCCATCCGGCCAGCTAATTTTTATGTTCCTAACATTAATATTAAGAAAAAGTTACTTTTTGAATTTTGTAATCTTTCAAGCATCTGCGTTTGCCGCTGAATTCAAATAAAAGGCTTGGTATCGCAAAAGCGTCCAATAAATGACTGTGGCGTATCATATCCAAGGTCCCTTCTGTCGAATTCCTTACTTTATGTCAACTTGGGGGGGGGGGGGGGGGGGGGGGGGGGGGGGAACGTGACTTTTCCTCCTTGCCCCACCAATTTGCGTCCATTAACCTCGCTAGTTCAAGTACGCGTTCAGTCAGATTTTTGTCCTTTGATCCTCGTTCCGTTTTGCCTTCAAGTCTAACACCTGATGACCCGCGGCGCGGGCGATCATGTATTCCAGCAGCTTACGCATTGGTTTTTTATCCCTACGTTGTATCATTGGAGATATTTTGACGTTGTATCACTGTTAATTTTTACGACAGCGTGTAAGAATGAAAATACCAAATATCTACTATATATCAGAGAAAGAAAAACGTACCGACCATGGATAAGCACGTAACCTAGTCAGTACAACAAATGCAACTGATTACTGCCGGAGTGAAGCAGAGATTGACCCAATATTGTCACAATAATGTAAGCGTCAACGATGTAATTGTTATATGTGGCTTCATCATGATCGTTGGCTCCATCAGATTCAGGGATATAAGTGATCGCAATTACAGCACAACTCCGATTATCCTAACCCCGATCATCCGAATTGTCAATTAACGGAATCACAAACAACAAAGGGACAAAATTGAAAACAGGAATTAATCTGTTGAAAAATGAGGAATCAAAGTAGAAAAATCGCCGAAATATTGGGCTGCCAAAGACAAAGCAGAAGATGCTATATGGTTGTTACAAAAAAAAAAAGATCAGCTGGGCAGATAATTTTCAAGACCCATTTTATGTAAGAAGGCTCTAATATTTAATGAAGGCTGATGAATAAAAACTTTTTTTTCATGGATTTCCCTCCTTAATCCACTTATTCGAAATTTTTATTGTCCGAAAAAACCCAGTCACGAATTCATTCGGATAACTTCGAACTCTACTGTATGTTAATATTGGTTGTTGAAGCTTTTGTGGCTTATATTTTCTACAAGATGGGATAGCCGATACCGTGCCAACTCTTCCACAGTTGCTTTTTACGGCGTGCGTGTAGGCTATAGTATAACTGTTCTTTCCTCCCCCTTCAACCAATGTGGAACTGAGGACAAGACCGAAACAAGGGTCGGTGGAACAAAATGACCTGGTGATGGATAGGACACACACTGAGGAAACTGGTTGATAGCGTTACAAGGCAATCCTTGTTCTGGAATCCCCAGGGTAAGAGAAATAGAAGTGGGCGGAAAAACACACGGAGAAGAGAGCTGGAGGCAGAAATGAAAATGTTGAGGAAGACGGGAAAAGACCTTGAACTGATGGCACGTGACGGAGGGACTTAGCTTACGTTTGTTGAAGGCTTATGCTCTTTTGGGAGCAGAAAGGTATTTTTATCGAATAAGAAGCTATCTTCTTCTTGGATTCTTAGCCCCTGACTGACAAAGCAGTCAGTAGCCATCACGCCTAATGGGTGTCTTGTAGTGCAACAACAAACTGTCCCCATTTTGCTCAGTCGGTGGCCATCCTTCGTGCCGTGCCCCAACTCTGGTTCATGCTTTGTATCTCAGCCTTATCTGTTCTCCGCTAGGTTGTCTTTGGTCTGTCTTTCTTTCACCGCCCTTCTGTGGTCCATATTATAGCAGTTCTGGTGATGGTGTCAGGGTCCCTTCTGAGGATATAGCCAACTGTCGTGTGGTGAGTATTGGGGCAACTACGACAGTACTTTTCGCCAGGAATAGCCTATGAGATATTAGGTAGAAGGTCTCCAGAAATTGGCTCGTTAAGAAAGGATAGAGACCTATCCGAGATAAGGACAAGAAGAAGAGAATGCGAGTGCTATCCACTGGACAGTGTTTTCTATTGAATTGTGGAAAGAGTTCTGTTTCCCCACGACCTTAGCTTCTGCCCTTAGATCCCGTAACAGAAAAAGCCCAAACCTCAGCTGAGTGTAGACATTTACCTATATGTAAATATTTAACCCCGACAGCACGAGTGATACATTAACGAACTAGGTAATGATCAAACGATTATTGGGATTATTCATTAAATATCCACACATTTAGGGTTAGTAGTGATTAGAACGTGACGATGGTAAAAGATGATTCACTCAAATACACACAGATGAGATATTATTAGTGTAGTTAATTAAATAGAAGAATCAACTTGTGTAAAGCGAAATGATGATGATGTGATATGATACGTGTTACCAAAATGGTGAGTAATCTACACAGTCCATGTGTCTCTAAATACTTCTTCCGAGTAGGATGATTCACATGTATGCATAGAATGTACCAAGTTGTTATAAGTTATGTCGAGTGGGGTATCTCTAAAACGAGGACGTTCTGATGAAAACATTTATTCTACTGAGAACGTTGACGATATACAGTCCTTCACTGTTTGATAATATCTCTGTTGCGTTAGTAAACAGTTAACAGTTGTCGTATGAAAAATGTCTGTTGTCTAATCTCTGAAGGTTACTGGCCAGACTGGATATTTTCACGAAAGGTTCTTGATAGGTAGACTCATTAACTTGAGTATGTAATCGTGATTCATGAAATATACTTTGGAGTAAGCTGCATTTGGTATAAGTATGAAAATCAACTTTTGAGCTCTTTAGCTTGACTTCAGATGGTAAGCTTCCGATGGAGCTGAACTTCATATGAGTAATCAACTGTGAGCTTTAGCTTGACTCATGTAGTAAGCTTTCGAGTGATTTGAACTTGATATAACTATGTATTGAACTTGTGTGCACGTGATATAAGGTGACGAAAAATGCTGCGTCCACCGTCTTAATCGTGGGCGAGAAATATTCCTTTTTAATTGAGGAATGAAGGATGTCCTATGGCGAATTCTGCTAGCCAAATGTCCGTTTTGATAACTTTTTTCTGGTTAGACGTCAGACACGTAGCGTGTAGACTCAGACTTCTGATGGACTGAAGACACACAAAAGTCTTCGTAAATTTTCACACTTATCACTGGTTGACTTTCATTTAAACTGCTTTTCACTATTGATTTCAATGAGTTCAATTCTAATGATGTTAAATATATTGTGCATGAGAGTGTATGCGCATGGAAGACTGTGATGATGATTTAACAAGCTAGATGAAGGTGAAGTATGAACGATTAATTACTTCCTACCAGCTTATCATCTTAAAGGAAAATCTTCTGATTTTAATTCGTCATGTACTAGAAGAATTAATTGAAAAACTAGCTTTCGCACATTTAGCTAGACAGCTAAGATAAATAAATAAAGAATAAGAAAAAGTATTAATAATCGGTATACGATCTACTAACCTCTTTTCCCTTCGCAAAATCCTTTAAGAACACAATACACCACAGATATTAATTATTTTATCCACACTGAATAAACACGTGTATTTAGGCTAGGCGTTAGGGATTTCTCTACACCACAATGTTGAAAAAAACTGGACTTCCTCTAACGAGCTGTGCGGTACAATATTGTAGCGAGATCAGTGATACAATCGCCAAATACAGTAATATTTAACCCCTACGCCAAGTAAATTTACCACCCCGCCCGTGTTTGCCCAAAGTCATCACCCACGCCTGCGATTCGTGCTGGATTTGAAAAAGCATTAACGCCAAAGTGAACGATACCAAAACCACTAGCTTTTTCGTTGCTCTGTCCAAAGACTTTAAATAACATAACAGGTGTTTCGTTCCCCAAAAGAGTGATAGAAAAAAAGGAGGAGTGAAAGAGAGAGGGAGGAATGAAACCTTGACTAAAGCGTTTTAAAAAATCTATTAATAGCACACAATGCGACAGTTGACGTTAAGGACTTGCTTATGGTAACACAAAACGAAAACGAGAGGCTGGCGTTTGAAAATCAACTAGTGCCTTAGAAACGGTTGTTAGGGCACAATTATTTGTTCCCTACAGTTAAGGTTTGAATAAAACACTCGACTTTGCTAATGCACGCGATGATACCCCATCTCAAGACCCAACCGCCTTGATCCCTCTCCGTCCTGAAAATTAAATCTAACATTAAAGACGGTTGGCATCTTGCCAAACGCTTGTTTAGTTTCCTAAGAACGAGCGAGAGAGGAAAAGAAACATAGATGAAGTATCGTATTCTAATTGAATAATAAAGGAAAAGAAAGGACAGTTGACAACTGAAATGATAATACTTGGTTATTAGGAATATCATATTACTCATTATGATATAGTATCTTACAGTAGAGAAAAAGTATGTTGTTTGAATAACTAAAGAGGAAAAATACAAAGATGAAAACTATGATAAAGAGAGAAATAAAAACCTAAGGGCTAGATGAAAGACAGTCGTCTGGTTAATAATTGCCTTTCCCCATTAAAATCGTTTAGATATTAACAAAAATATCGTAGAGAATAAAAATGAAAGACAGACACAGTGATATCCACTCAACTTTGAAAATCGGGGAATGTCACATTTTTTTAACGTGTATTTTTGAAAAAAGAGTCAAGTCGGCTTACCCTGATCTGATTGGTTTAGGGGAGCATAACTAACGAGGGGATATAACGAACGTTTTGCTAACGCTTAGTTGCCACTTGAAGATAAAATTTCTAAAGTAAGATTATCATCAGACACAAGGAATTCATGACCCATTGCCTTTGCTGTTCTGGCCAGTGGCGATCTCAGCTTGACCCATTGATCGCCGGTTAACCTTATATTTGTGAAATATTTCATTGATTGCGGTAAGATAAACATTATTATTGATATGTATATGTATTATTGATGTGTAGAGGCTAACATAGATAGGCGCCCAACCAAAAATTTGGATTGTGCGACATTTGCCATTGTGGAAGCTTACGACAGGCATGTCTATGTATAATATGGAGCAACTGAAAGTACATGATGTTTGAAAATTGATCTATAATATTATGACTGTAAGACCAGCAAACCACTGGCCGTCTTCGGCAAGTCACAGTGTTTCACATGACTTTGAAAAATAACTATGATTTCCTATAAAAAGGAATGTATCAAACTGATGATATTGAGGATTACCTGAGTATGAGGCAGTCACAGAATAAGACAGGGACGATAGCTATTTGTTTAGCACAGGAAGCTGATCTTAAACTGTTTAATGATGCTTAATTGTTAGTTGGGGAGAGATTTATGTATAAGTACTTAGGAGGCCTTAATCCTCTTATTGCAGGGTTACATCCTATAACACTCAGTGTGCCACAAAGTAATACTGGAGCTGCAGAATTCGAGGCAACAGTGTTTATTTGCCTATATTCTGAAGCAAGAGTGCTGAAGCAGTCTCCAGGTCGTGACGAATGTACTGTTGTTGAGAAAGTCATCAACTATGGCTCAGTGAAATTCAGTTAAGACAAACCTTCTACGGGCTTAATGAGTGTTCATTTAACATTAATTCTCCACTATTGCAATAAAACAGTTTTAGGAAGTGATGAGAAAAGCCGTTCCTCATAATCGTGACCAGTCATCGGATGTAGTGCTTCATCAGGGAATTCCATGTTATAAACATTTACAGCTTGACAGTTAAGGACAAGTTGTCCGTTAGACTTAATTAAAATTGTAATATATATTTCCATTCCATTTTGAGTTTAAACATTTCTGTACCAAAAAAGATTGGAGGTACAGGAAATTAAAATTGTAACATACTATTCTAACTTTAACCACTGACTTGTTTAATCCCTTTTCAATGAGTTAAGTTGTGTTTGTTGTCATACACTCACCATTACATTTTGCATTACCCTAGACATCAAGCCATATAAACAAACAGACACCAGAATATAAAATAGACTCAAAATATATCGCAGATTGAGGTCGTAGGGTGGTAGCAGTCAGGTACCCTGAGAACGTCATCATCAACTATTAGACTCAGGGACTTGCATAGCTGACCTCAATCTGTAGACAAGTAATATTTATCTCTTTTAACATCAAAACCCACCACATATATTGGGGGCTCGTCCGGGATTTTAAATTAAAGCTAACATTATAGACCCAGGAAATCCCCATTTTATTCAAAATTTATAACATTAAGCAGTGTGGAGAATTAAGTGAACTATCATTGCCCATTATTAGTTAGATAATTAGAAATATTTGTTGGCTAATTTAGTTAGATTAATAACATTTGGTACAAGTAAAAGATGGCAGACTTGGCCAAGTTCAGATCTGCTGCTGTGCAGTCTGCAAGGGAGATGGGCATGGAAGGGCAAGTTCTGATTCAATATGTGACATCAGAATGTGATAAGTTTATTGAAAGAGAGGATAAGAAACTAGCAGAGGAGAAAAGAATTCAATTAGAGGCTGACAAGGAACTTAAGAGGGTACAGTTAGAAGCAGATAGGGAAGCTAGGAAGTTAGAGGCTGATAGGGAGGCTGAAATCAAGAGGCTACAATTAGAGGAAAATAAATTTGAGGCAGAGAAGGAGGAAAGAAGACAGGCTGCAGAACGGTAAGCAGAGGAAAGAAGACAGGCTGCAGAACGGGAAGCAGATGACAAACGCTTACAAAGGGAGCACGAGCTACGACTAAAAGAGTTAGAATTGCAAGGCCATGCTCCAGAAAATGGGAACAGCCCATCTACCTCTGATGTTGCTGCCAGTCAGGGCCCTCCAATGTAGCTATGAACTTCCATTTTGACCTTTTTGTAGAAAAAGAGGATGACATTGAGTCATTCCTCTCTAGATTTGAAAGACTAGCTACAACTTATGGTTTAGAGAGGGAAAAATGGAGTTTGAAAGTATCCCAAGGGCTTAGGGGAACCTCGTAGGAAGACTATGATATTTTAAAGCAGGCTCTCCTGGTTAGATATAAAAAGAATAGTGAATTTTACCGGAAAAAATTTAGAAATGCAAAACTACTTTCTGGGGAGACTTACCACCAGTTCTCTGCACGCCTAGAGACATACTTGGAGAAATGGACTGCTCTGGGAAAACCCAAGATTTAAAGGAAATGATTATGATGGAGCAGTTAAGAGAGTCAATGGCTCCAGACCTGAGAAAATTTCTCACGGAACAGGGTGCTGAGAGACTGGGGGAGATTCTTAATGTGGCTGAATGGTATCAGGCAGCCCAGTCTGAGATAGCTGGAACGAAGAAGAAACAAATAGAACATAATAAAGCCCCCCAAAACCAAAACAAATTTGATAGTAGGGATCAGAATAACAGAAGTAAACACAACTATGATAGGCCAAGGTATGACCAAAGAGATAGAAACCCGCAATACAATGAACGGAAACCTTTCAACCCAGAAAGGAGATGGTGTAAATTTTGTAAGAGGGACAATCATAACACCAGAGACTGTAAGAGGAAACTTCCTATTGTCGCTCCATGCATGAAAACAGGAAACAAAGGGAGAAAGAAAAACCTACTGGACAGCAGGAACCTTATCATCCCCCTGTTTGTGAAGACGTAGTATGTAATGGGGCCACCATAAGGTGCCTTTATGATACTGGATTGGATTTTGACTAGGTCGTGAGCTCTCACCTGGTGCACCCAGATCAATACACCACAGAAACAGTGGAGATCCAAGGGGCAACCAAGGAAGTTGCAACCATGACACTTCCCATCGCCAGAATAAGTGTAAAAACTCGCTATGTGGAAGGAGTTATTAGAGCAGCAGTGAAAAACGAACCAATCTAACCTCTGATATTGGGGTGTAGATACGTCTTCTTGGGAAATCCCAAAAGACCTGTGATCATGGCAACAGTACAGACCAGGTCACAATCAAGGAAGGAGGAAGAAAACCAAATAAATACTCATCCAGAGGAGATGAGGAAGGCACAGGCTGAGGATAGGTCACTAAAGCCGTGTTTCAAGAAACTCCCTAAGTGACATACCCCTCCAAACAAAGGAGATTTTTATATGAAGAATAAACTCATGTATAGGAAGGCTGAAACTGGTTCCAATGGTCATGGACAGCTGGTCCTTCCCACTTCATATAGGGAAAAGGTGATGGAGTTAGGACATGCGGTCCCCTTCAGTGGTCATATGGGGATCAGCGCCACAGGACAGCGTATAGCTTGTCATTACTTCTGGCCAGAGATAACGGAAGATATAAAAAGATATGTCAAATCCTGCCCAGAATGCCAAAGGGTAGCTCCAAAGCATTGAACTGCACCTGCAACCTTAGGGGAGATGCCAATCGTGGGAACCCCTTTCGAAAGAGTTGCTGTGGATATTGTGGGACCTCTCACACGTACCAAGAGGAGAACCAGTTACATTCTTATTCTGGTGGGACACTTGTTCTATGTGGGGAGAGGCGGTAGCCTTGTCATCAATCGACTCGAAACATGTGGCAGAGGCATTACTCACTATATTCACAAGGTTAGGATTTCCCCACCAAATCTTGACTGATAATGGCTCATAGTTCAAGGGGAGACTAACTGAAAAAGTTTTCAGGATATTCCAAGCCAAGCACTTTCACTGTAGTCCGTATCACCCCCAAGGGAACGGGCATGTGGAAAGATTCAACGGGACACTCATTTCTATCCTGCGGAAGCTGGCCCATGAAAAACCTGATACGTGGGATCAATACTTACCCGCGGCCCTGTTTGCTTATCGGGAAGTACCACATAGCTCAACCGGAATGGCACCGGCCACATTGTTGTTCGGCAGGCCAATAAAAGGTCCATTTGAAGCCTTATTGAGGACATGGACAGATGAGAAGGCAGAAGAGGCTGTTACCTCATCATATCAGTATGTGAACGAGCTGACAACTCGTCTAAAAACTGGCTGGAATCTCGCAAATGATAACCTAAGACAAGCCAGGAAGAAACATGCTGCATATTACAATAAGAAAGCGAAGGATAGGGAGCTAGCTGTGGGGGAAAGGTGCTTCTTCTTCTACCCGGCAGCAGCAACAAACGGCAAATTGGATGGCAAGGTCCATACACTGTTCTAGAAAAGGTGTCTAGAACTAACTATAAGATAGATAAAAAGGGAAAGAAAAAATCTATCATGTGAACCTCCTAAAGAAGTATCTGGATAGACAAAACTAGGAAGGGACACATTTAATGACCTTGACCATAGCCACTGAGATGAAAAATGAACCTCTCACCTCTCACGAATATCCCCTGAAACCCTGTGAAACGCCTGCACAGGTAAAGGTCAGTAAACACTTGACAAACGGGCAGAGGGAGCAGATTCAAAAGGTTCTGGAAGATCATACAGACGTGTTAACGGACAAACCGGGGCACACCAACTTGTTGGAATATGACATGAAACTACTAGACCCAACACCCATCTGTATGAGAGCCTATACTATCCCATTCGCAAAAGAGAAAGCTTTGAAAGAGGAGATAGATTATCTGTTAAATGAAGGGATTATTTCTCACAGTGAATCTCCTTATAGCTCTAGCGTAGTTTTGTTGAGGAAACCATCTGGGGAACATATACTGTGCATAGACTACAGGAAACTGAATGCTGTCACAGAAAGTCAGGTGGATCCATTACCTGATACTAATCAACTGTTTGCCCGGCTGAATAAGGCAAAATATTTTTCTATGGTAGATCTCAGCAAGGGATATTACCAGATTCCAGTGAAGCCTGAGATCCGACCTTATCTGGCTTTTAGCACATCGGAAGGCCATTATGAGTTCAACATGTTGCCGTTTGGTTTGAAGAATGCCCCGAGTGTGTTTTCCAGAATGATGCGAAAATTGTTGGATCCACTGAAAAATCCATGTATTACGAATTTCATGGATGATATCCTCATTGCTACGGAAACATTCGAAGAACACGTTAACTCTTTGAATATGCTATTTGATAGACTCAGAGAGGCAAACTTGGCTGCTAGACCAACAAAATGTTGTATTGGATGTAAGGAATTAGAATTCTTGGGACATACTGTATATCAGGATAGCATGACCCCTGACCCCAAGAACTTGGAGAAATTGCATAGAGCACCTAGACCACAGACTAAGAAGGGTGTGCGATCCTTTGTGTCACTGTGTGGTTTTTTCCAAAAGTATATTAAAAATGTTAACTCCGTATGTGCTCCTCTGACGGATTTAACTCGTAAGGGTAAACCTGATAAAATTGAATGGTCGGCACAGTGCGAGTTGGCATATAATGAGTTAAAGGAAAAACTCACAAGTAAGCCTATATTGAAATTACCTGGTTTGAGTCAGGGATTCGTGGTAAGAACGGACGCTAGTAACGGGGGATTAGGGGCCACATTGTTACAAAGGTCCACTTCACCAGATGGGGAATTGAACCCAGTTGCTTATGCCAGTCGCAAGTTAAATAGGGCGGAACAAAACTACTCAATGATTGAAAAAGAATGTTTGGCTTTAGTCTGGGCGATCAAGAAGTTCCAGATCTATCTTTATGGTAGAACATTCGTGGTCCAAAGCGATCATCAGCCATTGGTATTTTTGGCTCAGGCAAAACATGGTAATGCACGTTTATTAAGGTGGTCTTTGCTCATTTAACCTTATTTGTTTACCATCGAATACATTCCCAGAATTTTTCTAAGACTGTGTGTAATTAATCTGTATGAATTGTACACTTTAAATTTTTTGATCTAAGGTAGATAACCCTTGTTTAAACTGTGGGTACATTTTACTATGGGGTTACCTTATCTTGTGTCTTGACTCGTCAATCCATTTTTTCGAACGATGTCTCCTTATACGGTAGTATCGGTCAATTGTTTCTTGGAATGATTGAAACCAGGGTTGAGGTTTATTCCCTGTCCATATAAGGCGTGATTTCTGAACATAGCTTTGTTGGAATGTTTCCTTCATCGTCTCGTTTTGAGTGTTACTCAGGCGTATGCGTTCTGCGCATGTCTGAACTTTAAGAGAGTTAGAATAGTCTTCCGCCCATGGATTTGACAAGATGTTTTGAGCAGAGAGGACGCATTCTGCGTCTGTGATCTTTTGATAGGGAATTGGTTGTCCTCCTGTGAGTTAGTTTAGCTAACGAGGTCTTTCCCTGTATGATTCAAAAACGCCTGGAGGCGTATGTTTTGTGGTGTTGATTCTGAAGCAAGGTAATACCCTCCTTTATTGAACTCTGTGATCTACCTAGATGTTTGACATTTTGTCGTTCTCTGCTCACTTGTGTGTTACAGAAAGGAGAGGTTCTTCTACTAGGAATTACACCCCAGGTATCTTCATACCTGAGATCTATATATATACGGGTCGCTCTAGGCCCAGAGAACAATTTCTATGTTCTAGGATCTTCGCTATGCCAGCGATTGCACCTATGTCGAGGGTTAAACTTAGGGATGCTATAAAGGTCAGCTTGACCTGTACTCCTGAAATGCCATTCTCGTGCGGACAGTAATAGACTTATTTTTGTACATCTGATCAGCCAGCATCAGAGACGAGTACTGATATTTATGAATATTTATGATATGAAGCTGAGGCTATCGTCAGCTAGGATTACCTATATCAACTGAGAGAATGTATGCAGATCCATGAAGAAACTTTATTAATGCTGAATACTATGAACTGTCATGTCCATGACTTTTTGTGAAATGGATGTACATTACCTGTCATTGTGGCGTCCGAAAATAAACGATGGAAAAAACGTCAACAGCAGTTTACACCCTTCTATGACTTTACATGTCATACCACTGTGTTGTTAACTGTGAAAAACTACATCACATTTACACACATGGCAACCTACATGCAAACCAGACAAGACACCATCACACAGCCTAATATATATTCCTGGTGTCTATAGGGGTGGGACTCTACATGGCTACACACTAGCAACGACTGTGAACTTATACCTGCAACATTTGTGGCTTACCGTTCGTAGTGGCCAGAAGTCAGCCTAAATCCACCCTTATCATTTTATGGTGGCCAATAGCTGGTTTCAACTGGTACCAGCACTCAAGGGGGTCAACAAACCCATACAACATTCAAGTTCGTCATTTCGTGAACTCACTTCCTTCAAGAAATCTACATCTTCAATGAAATATTTTGAAACTACCCGGCGTTGCTACATTTAGATGGATTTTGAAACTACCCGGCGTTGCCACATTCAGATGGTCAGGTGCCGATTGAATCAATTTTGCCGCATTCAGATGGTCAAGTGCCGATGAAATCAAGTTTGCTGTAGTTCGAAGTTCGAGTACCGATCATTGTAAGAAGGACAAGTTCCGAAACTCCACATCCTGTATCAGAAGCTCATTTCCTGCGTCATGGCTGTTTATGGGAGCAGATGTCGATCAACGTTGGATCATTTATCCTTAGAATGCTGATCACAACCTGTTCTGCACCGTGCTGACGTTTGGACATATATAAGTTAAGTGGCCTGTTTGTTTGTGAACTGTGCCCTTATATCCTAACTGAGCCTTCTATAATTTCACACACTTTTTGTTACATGTTATATGTTTACATGTTATATGTTATTTGTATATTTATATGTTTATATTTCAGCTG
The DNA here is from genome assembly GCA_024509875.1 of Oreohelix idahoensis. NCBI lineage: Eukaryota > Metazoa > Mollusca > Gastropoda > Stylommatophora > Oreohelicidae > Oreohelix > Oreohelix idahoensis. Next base: position 128,808 of record JAMPIV010007686.1, on the reverse strand, counting down.
AGAGAGCCAGAAATTAAGACCAGATATCAGGGGCGGGAGGTTGGGTGTGAGACTAATATAAGAGATACCACGTAATAGAGGTCTTATGTTAGTGTTCTATAGGAGCAATTTTCTTGATTGAAAATCTGCTAGCGACAACTGTTGCTATATTTGTTTAGTTGTGACGAGTTGTGCTCTATTTTCGTCGTTTTTTGTAATATTTTTTTTTCTGTTCTTTAGTTCTGATTTCATTTATTTGTATTTGTAGGTCTCCTCTTTTCTATTATTCAGTTCTTTTCACCATTTTTGTTTATACACTGTGACGTCATTTGTTTGTTTACATTTTTCGCATTTGTCATCACATTCTTTGTGATATTTTCTTTTAGTTTCGCTGTTTATTTAGTTGACTTTTGCGAATGTTTTCGTATTGTCTTTGATCTTTGTTATTGTTTACATTGTCTTCGATCGTTGTTATTGTTTACATAGTTCTTGCATAGTTAGCATTCACTATTGTTACATATTTGCTCATGCACTATTAGCTGTATAGTGCACTTATCATAACTAACTGGTGGATTTGCTCATGCACTATTACCTATGTAGTGCAGTTATGATAAATAACTGATGGATTTGTGTTTATGCACTAATTTGTGTAGTGCCCTGATGATTAAGAAGTAACTGGTGGTATTATTATACATTTGATAATACAAGTTCTTTATCCCAGACTTGTTTCCCACAGAGATTGGAGTAAACATTGAGATTATTGTTGCATACATATTTTTGAATGCACGGATTACAAAAATACGATATGTCTATTTAATAGGGAAAATATATATTTGTATTTATTTGTGTACGAAAATGCTTCCCTTGGGAAAGCGAGATAATCCATGATTGATTTATACGTTTGATTATATGGATGATCTCTCTTGATATTGATTCGGCGTATGAATATGGAAGTCATGTCAGTTCTCGTTTGTTAGGGCCAGAAAATAGATTGATCTTGTTCAATATGTTTATGGCCTGAATTTATATGTATTACTTGTCTAGTACAAGAGGATTCAGTCCTATATTGTATATCTTCGTATGCTAAGGTCGGACTATACCGAACTCTGGCGGAGGTATCCGTTGTCCTAGAGAGTTGTAGTGAGTTCCGAAGAAGCTGGTCGTAATGGCCGGGTGTGTGTTTTCTAGGGCTGGTCCTGTTAAAGGTTAAAAGTGATTTGTGGATGATTTTTCCATAAGGAAGGAATGTCTCTGCGAGAGTATTATGTCAGAGACTCTTCTCATGTATTTCATTATGTTTAGATTCGGACTCCAGGTAAAGCCAGACCCTTTTTCCTTTGATGATCTCCTTATGGTTAAACCTAGATGAAACATCGTTTTTTCGAGCATCGTTGGTCGTTGAAATATAGATTGATGAAGATGACAGGTTCCATCAGCGCTTATGTCTTTTTGAAGCAACCTTCTGACTAAGGGACTGTATGGAAACTCTAGGAAAGTCTATATATACAAGTTATGAATTAACTCTGGCTTATGATTATCCTCCCGCTGGGCGAGTGAGCGAAAACTCAGGGAAGGAAGCCATTTTGTATTCCTGTCATCATTATGGATCACTGTCCAAAGAACGGATCATGAATCTTACTATTCAGACAGTGGCACGGAGATCTCATTAAGATTAAAACCCCTACCGTGGTTTAACTTTGTTACTTAAATATGTGACATATACAGCTGGAGAACTTAGCCAAAGAAAAGGTTCGTCCAGTGAACTCTTTGTATGTTTACACACACATACCCACTGATGCGTTCAGTCAGTTAGGGGATATGGCAATAGTCCGCCAGAACATTGAATGACTATTTAATATTGAATGCTGCATGAAATATGTACTACTATTCTACTACCTAATGATTTGCTATGTCAACATACTCATGACTGTATTCCGTGCTGTCCAAGTGTGTGCGTCATTATTAAAAGCATAGAAACGTCAACAGCGGTTCCTAACATCATTGACTTGTACAAGAGTGTGAGTGAAACATTATCAAGTGTCAACTACATCGAACAGTACACCATTCGCGTATTTCCCACTCTCACACTACATCAACATGGCCACTAGATACAATCCTGCGTCGGTTGAGTTGACCTTTGCTCCCCCTGGAGCCTCCATCAGATTCGCCACTGGTTGGCGTAAGGAGAATGAAAGCAGTACCTTACAGCATGCCTGGTAACACTGCAGAGACACGATACACCTCTAAATAATTATTATACTATACAGTAGTCTACAGTAGTGGCCAGTAAAACAACAGATTTCTACAATTATACAAGTACTTTATTTAAGTCTTGTTACTATTAAGGTTGAAATAAGATAATTAATTATTTCAGGTTTTGGGACTCATAATACTAGACATCATGTCTACACTTGAGTACTTTATTGAACAAGGGAAATCCCTTGGTAAGACTGGTGATAAGTTAGAAGAGTTTGCGACTACTCAATATGCCAAGGCATTGAAGTCGGAAGAAAAGAAGATGAAAGCAGAAGCTGAACAAAAGAAAATAGATGCTGAGAATTTTAAAATTCAGATGCAAGCAGATGAAAGAAAATTCCAGATGGAAATGGAAAAGCAGAAAAGAGAGGCTGAGGCTGAGGCAAGAAAAATTCAGCTACAACTGGAGGCTGAAAATAAAAGAATTGAAAAAGAGGCTGAAAATAAAAGACTTGGAAAAGAGGCTGAAAATAAAAGATTAGAAAAACAAGCTGAGGCTGAAGAAAAAAAGTTACAAAGAGAAGCTGAAGAAAAAAGGTTACAAAGAGAGGCTGAGACTGAAGAAAGAAGGTTACAAAGAGAGGCTGATGAGAGAAAAGCTAAAATGGAGCATGAAGAAAAACTCTTAGTTTTGGAGTTAGATAAGTTAAAGTTGATGAACATGGGTAATGCTAATGATGCAAATAAGGTGTCAGATAAGTTTAATCCTAGTACTTTCAAGATTAAACTACCACCATTCAATGCTTCCATTGACGATATAACGTTTTATCTGGACAGATTTGAATGTTCATGTAAAACACATAACATAGATAAATCATTGTATGTTTATCAGTTGTCCAATATACTTAGAGGTGATGCTTTGAGTATGCTAGGCATGGTAGATGAGCCTGACAAGAACAATTATGAGGTTGTCAGGGCAGTCTTGTTAAAGAAATACCAACTTAACGAAGACGGCTATCGTATTCAGTTTAAAAATATGTTGCCAGAAACTGGAGTGGAATTTTCTGAATTCATTTCAAAGATACGTCTTACTTTTACACGTTGGGTTGAGCTGTCTAAGACAGAACATACATATGAAGCACTTATGGACTTACTACTTAGAGACAAGGTTATGTCTTCTGTCAATGAATCTTTTCTTGCTTTTCTTCATGAGCGTAAGCCTAAAAACATAAAAGAAATGGAAGAATACTGTTGCCAGTATGTCACTGCGCATCCTCACGTAACCATTAGCAACTCTAAGGTAAAAGAAGGTCTGCCAGTTGCTTCGGCAGCACCTTATGGCTCAAATTTCATGCGTAAATTTCAGGGTAGCCAAGAAAATTTTAATAAGAAGAGTAACCGTAATTATGCTCAGAATCATAGCAATCAATTTCAGGGTGATTCTTCGTCGCAGAACTGGAGACAAGCTGATACTCCACGGTATACTACTCCCAATAATTTTAGACATTTTCGCAAAGGTAGTCAGTATAGAGGAAACTATTTTTCACGGAGACCTCAAAACCAATATAATAGAGGTTCTCAACAGTATAGAAATGGTGATGACAGTTATGGAAACTGGAATTCAAACCAGGATAACAATTACAGTAGAGAGTTTAATGATAATTGCAGAGGCAATAATGGTCGCGGTAGATTGCAACATAAAAGAAAGAGATATCAACAGGCAAACTCTGTACAGCAAGAGTCTCAGGGAGCATGTAAACAAGGTGATGATGATAAAAACTCTAGTGCTATCACATGTTCTGCCTTTGACTTTAGTAGGGCAACTAAATGTCCCCAATGCAGTACTTTGTTCGAACCGACTACCGTAACTACTTTAAGCTGGGGTCATCCTCTTCCCGCTCTTCCTGCTGCAGTTGCGCATGACGGGAGAGGTTCTCTTATCCTACATAAGGGTCTTGTAAATAGTAATCCAGTCTCAGTCCTTTTTGATTCTGGATGTACTACTATTGGTGTTAGGCAATCTCTTGTAGATCCATCCTGTGCTACAGGAAAGGTGATCAAATGTGTCCCATTTGGTGGCACTTTGGAAAAGTATCCTACTGCCATAATACATATTTCTACTCCCTTCTTTACGGGAGATGTCCACGCTGTCTTCTTCCAAACCCTATTGCGGACCTTATTATCGGTCGTATTCACGGAGTTAGGGAATGTACCCCACAGCAGATTGCTGTTTGGGAGGAGCAAAATATTGAAGCTACCAATGCGGTGGTCACAAGAGCACATGCTCTGGATCCACCTCAAACTTCATTAACTGATAATAATGAAGTAGATAGCCAAAATAGTCACTTGATTATTTCACGTGACTCATTTATAAAATTGCAAGAAGAAGATCCTTCTTTACAAAAATTCTTCATTCTAGCAAAAAAAGGTGATCCAAATCAGAATATAAATAGAAAGTCTTGGATTTCTATGAAGAACGGCGTACTTGTGCGTATGGTACAAGACTCGACTACGTCCACTCATTCTCAAATTCTTGTGCCTAAGAGTATGAGATTGCAAATATTGCAACATGCTCATGACTCGCAATGTGCTGGACATATGGGTTTTTCCCGTACAAAGTCGAGGGTTCTTGCGGCTTTCTTTTGGCCATTTGTGAGCAAGGACATACGAATTTACTGTCGTTCTTGCAAAGTATGTCAGGAGGTCAAATCTAAAGGACCACGACATACTGCGCCTATCCAGGCTGCTGACATTCCTATTCGGCCGTTTCAGAAAATGGCAATAGATATTATCGGTCCTTTTAGGATCAAGTCGGCCAGAGGACATCACTTTATCCTCACATGTGTCGATATGGGCACACGTTGGCCAGAGGCTATACCTCTTAAGAGCATCTCCACTGCCGATATCGCAGACGCTCTTTGGCTAATATTTTCTCGCTTGGGATTCCCCGGAGAAATATTGTCAGACCATAGCACGCAACTTATTTCTGACACTATGTCACAGGTAATGTCTATGCTACATATTAAAAGGTCTCTCAGCAGTATCTATCACCCAATGTCTAATGGGTTAGTTGAGCGTTTGAATAGGACACTAAAGACTTTACTTGGGAAGATAACTGAGGATCATCCTCAGGATTGGGACAGGGTTTTACCCTTTGCTTATAGAGAGGTTCCCAATGAACACACAGGGTTTTCTCCTTTTGAACTTGTCTTTGGCGCGCAACCGCGCGGCCCTATGTCTTTACTCCACGATCTTATCACTGCCGATAATATTAGCGATGAGACTCAATCTTCTTACGAGTATGTCATTGCTCTTAGGCAAAAGATCATCGAGGCATGCAAACTAGCAACTTCTTCATCCGAATTTGCTAAAGAAAAGGCAAGGCAGTTTGCAAATAAAAATAGATGTCTACGACAACTTTGTCCAGGTGACAAAGCACTCGTTCTTCTTCCTTCAAGGGAGAACAGACTTCTTATTGCATGGAAAGGTCCGTATGCAATAGTCTCTAAAATTTCCGATGTCGACTATGTTGTCGATATTGATGGAAAGCATACAACTTTCCACATAAATATGCTCACGGAGTTTCATGAAAGACCTGACTATTTGCAGCCTATTTTCCAGGCAACGGAAAATTCTCCAGTACCTCATGGTCATTACTCATCCCTGTCAGTTATACAGGATGAGGAAACTACTTTTTCTGATGTCAATCTTCCACTTCCTGTGATCCCACTTCATTCTACGGAATCTTGGAAAAACGTTTCCGTTTCTCCTAATCTTTCCGCTGAGGAACATCGACAAGTCTCTTCGATGTTACAAACATTTCAGGATGTCCTTACCGACATCCCGGGACACACACATGTCATTGAACATGACATAATACTAACTGACCATAATCCTATCAGAGTCAGACCCTATCCTATACCTATCCATTTTCAGTCACAAGTCGAAAAAGAATTGGATGAAATGATACGATTGGAAATCATTGAACCATCCACTTCAGCATACTCTTCGTCTATGGTTATTGTTCAAAAGAAAGACAATAACATTCGCATTTGCGTTGATTATCGCAAATTGAACCAAGTTACGAAGTTTGATGCTGAACCTATGCCTTCATTGGAAGAGCTACTAAACAAACTTTCTAGTTCTAAATTCTTTACCAAACTCGACTTATCGAAAGGTTATTGGCAAGTTCCTTTAACTGAACGAGCCAAACCTTTTACTGCTTTTTCTACACCTAGGGGTTTATTCCAATGGAATTTCATGCCTTTCGGTCTTATGAACGCCCCTGCTACATTCGTACGCATGATGCGTCGGATTCTCTCATATCGTACAGATGTCATAGCATACTTAGACGATATCTGTCTGTTCAGTGATTCCTGGGAAGATCACTATTTGGGTTTATACGAATTGCTGTCTACTCTTCGCGAGTATAACTTAACTGCAAAACCCTCTAAAGCCTTTATAGGATTTAGTGAGATTTCTTTCCTGGGTCATCGTGTTGGTCATGGTCTTTTAAAGACAGAGGACCACAATGTTTCAAAAATACTTAACATTTCTGTCCCTAAGACAAAAAAACAAGTGCGTAGTCTCTTAGGTTTGATACAATTTTACGGACGATTCATTCCGAATCTGTCCTCCATTATGGCACCTCTTTCTACTTTATTGAAGAAAGGATCGCCTAATCTGATCCGCTGGTCTCAAGAATGCCAATCCTCATTGGACCAGATTAAAACTCTATTTTCATCTCCACATATCCTTAGGTTACCTACTATTGAGAAGACTTTTGTTCTTCGAAGTGACGCCTCGTCCACTGGGATTGGGGCAGCACTAATGCAGGAGTATTCAGATACTCTGCATCCGGTGATGTATATCTCTAGGAAATTAAATGCTGCAGAGGGGAATTACTCGGTTTTAGACCGTGAATTATTGGCTATGGTTTGGTCAATTCTCAAGTTACAAAGATTCCTTCTAGGCGCGCATTTCATTGTGGAAACCGACCAGAAAGCTCTTACTGCTATTCAGAGCAAAAACTTGAAGAGCTCGAGGTCCACTCGATATGCCATAGCTCTTCAACCCTTTCATTTCACGGTGCGAGCTATCCGTGGTTCGGATAATGTGATGGCAGACATTCTGTCTAGATGCCCACATGATTCCACTTAATTCTTCTGTCATATATATTTCCTGATAAACGTCGAGATCTATAACAGTTCTCTACTATAAGGATATATTAGCACATATGTGCTCATTTTGGGAATTTATAGCATTGTACTGTATAATTGCCTTGTTCTGTTACTGATTTTGGTGTAACGGAAGAAGGCTTAGTTAGCAATATACGGGCCAAAAGCTCACATGGCTACAATTTATATATTGTATTTTGATTACTGTATTAAGAAATTTAGCATATACCATAAAGATTTGTGTTATTGATATTTTCGCAGCACATCATTGACGTCTGCGAGAGTATGGACATTATGTCAACCATGAAGTATGTCAAGTTCTTACCTACTTTGGAACGATTATATCCATGTCTACGAGGAACATCTGATTTATTAGTATTGATTAGTAATGAATTGTATCATGATATTATTACATGCTTGTATAATGTATTTTTGGTTTAAAATGTGTAGTTCATTACCCTTCATACTATGATAACATATTTGTATTTATGTGAGTATAATTTTGCTTACATTATGATGTTGCCATCACTGTGGCGTATGTTGGTGGCACCTCCCTGGAATATACGTGTACACTTAGGGAAATATTTTCTCTAAGAATCTGAGATATAATCTCCGCTATCGCTCCATGCGTCGAGCTAGCCTCATATTAGGCATTATATCCGCGCATCATACGTGCATTGCGAGCCTGTTGTTTCTGGCTCTTGGATTTAAAAAAAAAATGTTTCATTTTTTTTCCGGGGGGTGCGGTAATCTGCTACGCACAGAATTTTTCTAAGACTGTGTGTAATTAATCTGTATGAATTGTACACTTTAAATTTTTTGATCTAAGGTAGATAACCCTTGTTTAAACTGTGGGTACATTTTACTATGGGGGTTACCTTATCTTGTGTCTTGACTCGTCAATCCATTTTTTCGAACGATGTCTCCTTATACGGTAGTATCGGTCAACTATTTCTTGGAATGATTGAAACCAGGGTTGAGGTTTATTCCCTATCCATATAAGGCGTGATTTCTGAACATAGCTTTGCTGGAATGTTTCCTACATCGTCTCGTTTTGAGTGTTACTCAGACGTATGCGTTCTGCGCATGTCTGAACTTTAAGAGAGTTAGAATAGTCTTCCGCCCAGGGAGTCGACGAGATGTACTGAGCAGAGAGGACGCCATGTTGCGTCTGTGATTTTGATAGGGAATTCTGTAGTCCTCCTGTGAGTTAGTTTAGCTAACGAGGCTTTCCCTATATGATTCGAAAACGCCTGGAGGCGTATGATTTGTGGTGTTGATTCTGAAGCAAGGTAATACCCTCCTTTATTGAACTCTGTGATCTACCTAGATTTGTGACATTTGTCGTTCTCTGCTCGCTTGTGTGTTACAGAAAGGAGAGGTTCTTCTACTAGGAATTACACCCCAGGTATCTTCATACCTGAGATCTATATATACACGGGTCGCTTTAGGCCCAGAGAACAATTTATATGTTCTAGGATCTTCGCTATGCCAGCGATTGCACCTATGTCGAGGGTTAGACTTAGGGATGCTATAAAGGTCAGCTTGACCTGTACTCCTGAAATGCCATTCTCGTGCGGACAGTAATAGACTTATTTTTGTACATCTGATCTGCCAGCATCAGAGAGGAGTATTGATAATTTATGTATATTGATAATATGAAGCTGAGGCTATCGTCAGCTAGGATTACCTATATCAACTTAGAGAATGTATGCAGATCCGTGAAGAAACTTTATTTATGCTGAATACCATGAACTGTCATGTCTATGACCTATGTAATATGGATGTACAGTACCTGTTTTGTGGCGTCAGAAAATAAACGTTGGAAAAACGTCAACAGCAGTTTACACCCTTCTATGACTTTGTATGTCATACCACATGTGTTGTTAAGCTGTGAAAACCACATCATCTACACTCATGGTCAGCACCTGCAAACCAGACAAGACACCTCACACTCTAATCATAACCTACCTGGTGTCTATAGGGGTGGGACTCTACATGGCTACACACTAGCAACGACTGTGAACTTATACCTGCAACATTTGTGGCTTACCGTTCGCAGTGGCCAGAAGTCAGCCTAAATCCACCCTTATCACCTAGTTGAGTTCATTTGATCGAATTTGTATCACAGATTATAAACCTGCATTGGAATGCATGTTTTTAACAGGGGAGCTGTGTAGCGAGATCAGTGATACAATCGCCAAATACAGTAATATTTAACCCCTACGCCAAGTAAATTTACCACCCCGCCCGTGTTTGCCCAAATTCATCACCCACGCCTGCGATTCGCACTGGATTTGAAAAAGCATTAACGCCAAAGTGAACGATACCAAAACCACTTTAAATAACATAACACGTGTTTCGTTCCCCAAAAGAGTGATAGAAAAAAAGGAGGAGTGAAAGAGAGAGGGAGGAATGAAACCTTGACTAAAGCGTTTTAAAAAATCTATTAATAGCACACAATGCGACATTTGACGTTAAGGCCTTGCTTATGGTAACACAAAACGAAAACGAGAGGCTGGCGTTTGAAAATCAACTAGTGCCTTAGAAACGGTTGTTTGGGCACAATTATTTGTTCCCCTACAGTTAAGGTTTGAATAAAACACTTGACTTTGCTAATGCACGCGATGATACTCCATCTCAAGACCCAACCGCCTTGGTCCCTCTCCGTCCTGATAATTAAATCTAACACTAAAGACGGTTGGCATCTTGCCAAACGCTTGTTTAGTTTCCTAAGAACGAGCGAGAGAGGAAAAAAATAAAGGGGGATTGACATGGAGGAAAATCTAAGTTAGCGTATGCATTGTGAAAGTGAAACTAAGTAACCAAATTGGGAAGGGTAGCGAAAACGGTGGCAAAAGAAACATAGATGAAGTATCGTATTCTAATTGAATAATAAAGGAAAAGAAAGGACAGTTGACAACTGAAATGATAATACTTGGTTATTAGGAATATCATATTACTCATTATGATATAGTATCTTACCGTAGAGAAAAAGTATGTTGTTTGAATAACTAAAGAGGAAAAATACAAAGATGAAAACTATGATAAAGAGAGAAATAAAAACCTAAGGGCTAGATGAAAGACAGTCGTCTGGTTGATAATTGCTTTTCCCCATTAAAATCGTTTAGATCTTAACAAAAATATCGTAGAGAATAAAAATGAAAGACAGACACAGTGATATCCACTCAACTTTGAAAATCTGGGGGTGTCACATTTTTTTTTGAACGTGTATTTTTGAAAAAAGAGTCAAGTCGGCTTACCCTGATCTGATTGGTTTAGGGGAGCATAACTAACGAGGGGATATAACGAACGTTTTGCTAACGCTTAGTTGCCACTTGAAGATAAAATTTCTAAAGTAAGGTTATCATCAGACACAAGGAATTCATGACCCATTGCCTTTGCTGTTCTGGCCAGTGGCGATCTCAGCTTGACCCATTGATCGCCGGTTAACCTTATATTTGTGAAATATTTCATTGATTGCGGTAAGATAAACATTATTATTGATATGTATATGTATTATTGATGTGTAGAGGCTAACATAGATAGGCGCCCAACCAAAAATTTGGGTTGTGCGACATTTGCCATTGTGGAAGCTTACGACAGGCATGTCTATGTATAATATGGAGCAACTGAAAGTACATGATGTTTGAAAATTGATCTATAATATTATGACTGTAAGACCAGCAAACCACCGGCCGTCTTCGGTAAGTCACAGTGTTTAACATGACTTTGAAAAATAACTATGATTTCCTATAAAAAGGAATGTTTCAAACTGATGATATTGAGGATTACCTGAGTATGAAGCAGTCACAGAATAAGACAGGGACGATAGCTATTTGTTTAGCACAGGAAGCTGATCTTAAACTGTTTAATGATGCTTAATTGTTAGTTGGGGAGAGATTTATGTATAAGTACTTAGGAGGCCTTAATCCTCTTATTGCAGGGTTACATCCTATAACACTCAGTGTGCCACAAAGTAATACTGGAGCTGCAGAATTCGAGGCAACAGTGTTTATTTGCCTATATTCTGAAGCAAGAATGCTGAAGCAGTCTCTAGGTCTCACTGTCGTGACGAATGTATTGTTGTTGAGAAAGTCATCAACTATGGCTCAAGTAAATTCAGTTAAGACAAACCTTCTACGGGCTTAATGAGTGTTCATTTAACATTAATTCTCCACTATTGCAATAAAACAGTTTTAGGAAGTGATGAGAAAAGTCGTTCCTCATAATCATGACCAGTCATCGGATCTAGTGCTTCATCAGGGAATTCCATGTTATAAACATTTACAGCTTGACAGTTAAGGACAAGTTGTCCGTTAGACTTAATTAAAACTGTAATATATACTTCCATTCCATTTTGAGTTTAAACATTCCCGTACCAAAAAAGATTGGAGGTACAGGAAATTAAAATTGTAAAATACTATTCTAACTTTAACCACTGACTTGTTTAATCCCTTTTCAATGAGTTAAGTTGTGTTTGTTGTCATACACTCTCCATTACATTTTGCATTACCCTAGACATCAAGCCATATAAACAAACAGACACCAGAATATAAAATAGACTCAAAATATATCGCAGATTGAGGTCGTAGGGTGGTAGCAGTCAGGTACCCTGAGAATGTCATCATCAACTATTAGACTCAGGGACTTGCATAGCTGACCTCAATCTGTAGACAAGTAATATTTATCTCTTTTAACATCAAAACCCACCACATATATTGGGGGCTCGTCCGGGATTTTAAATTAAAGCTAACATTATAGACCCAGGAAATCCCCATTTTATTCAAAATTTATAACATTAAGCAGTGTGGAGAATTAAGTGAACTATCATTGCCCATTATTAGTTAGTTAATTAGAAATATTTGTTGGCTAATTTAGTTAGATTAATAACATTTGGTACAAGTAAAAGATGGCAGACTTGGCCAAGTTCAGATCTGCTGCTGTGCAGTCTGCAAGAGAGATGGGCATGGAAGGGCAAGTTCTGATTCAATATGTGACATCAGAATGTGATAAATTTATTGAAAGAGAGGATAAGAAACTAGCAGAGGAGAAAAGAATTCAATTAGAGGCTGACAAGGAACTTAAGAGGGTACAGTTAGAAGCAGATAGGGAAGCTAGGAAGTTAGAAGCTGATAGGGATGCTGAAATCAAGAGGCTACAATTGGAGGAAAAGAAATTTGAGGCAGAGAAGGAGGAAAGAAGACAGGCTGCAGAACGGGAAGCGGAGGAAAGAAGACAGGCTGCAGAACGGGAAGCAGAGGACAAACGCTTACAAAGGGAGCACGAGCTACGACTAAAAGAGTTAGAATTGCAAGGCCATGCTCCAGAAAATGGGAACAGCCCATCTTCCTCAGATGTTGCTGCCAGTCAGGGGCACCTCCAATGTAGCCATGAACTTCCATTTTGACCCTTTTGTAGAAAAAGAGGATGACATTGAGTCATTCCTCTCTGGGTTGTGCGACATTTGCCATTGTGGAAGCTTACGACAGGCATGTCTATGTAAAATATGGAGCAACTGAAAGTACGTGATGTTTGAAAATTGATCTATAATATTATGACTGTAAGACCAGCAAACCACTGGACGTCTTCGGCAAGTCACAGTGTTTCACATGACTTTGAAAAATAACTATGATTTCCTATAAAAAGGAATGTATCAAACTGATGATATTGAGGATTACCTGAGTATGAAGCAGTCACAGAATAAGATAGGGACGATAGCTATTTGTTTAGCACAGGAAGCTGATCTTAAATTGTTTAATGATGCTTAATTGTTAGTTGGGGAGAGATTTGTGTATAAGTACTTAGAAGGCCTTAATCCTCTTATTGCAGGGTTACATCCTATAACACTCAGTGTGCCACAAAGTAATACTGGAGCTGCAGAATTCGAGGCAACAGTGTTTATTTGCCTATATTCTGAAGCAAGAGTGCTGAAGCAGTCTCCAGGTCTCACTGTCGTGACGAATGTATTGTTGTTGAGAAAGTCATCAACTATGGCTCAAGGAAATTCAGTTAAGCCAAACCTTCTGTGGTGGGTTTAGATGTTATGAATGTTGATGTTATTGTTATAGTGTAACTGAGTGAGGTCAAGCTGTAAAGGCCTCTGAGTCTAATAGATAATAAGGGTGTGTTCTCAGAGAACCTTTCTGCTACCACCCTACGATCTCACTCAGACTTATTTCTGACTAGTATGTCTGACAGCTACGTCTAATGTCTAGGGTAATGAAATCGTGGTATATTAAAATGACAACAAACACACTTAAGAACTCTATGAAAGGTAATTAACAACACCCAGAGTTAAGTTTAAAATGTGAAATCTTTTTTACAATTTATTGTCCCAGTATCATAATTTTGTGTATACCGGAATATTGAACTCAAAATGATAATTTCAAAGTATTTATATAAAATTAATTCAATTTATAACTGAGTATATTCTTATTTACAACTGTAATTAAATGTGTCAATCTGGAACAGTGTCAATTTATTCTTGCTCCTATGAATGGGTATTGATTACAAGAACGTATGTCTTCATCACAATCTGAATGATCTAATACACATTTGGGAACTGAGAGTAGTTAAGTTTCATATATCAAGTGCCCGGAGACAATTTCTTAACTGAGTGGTGCCTGGTATGCAGGATGAATTTTGGTTAGATCACCAGCCTCCACTGCCAAGTAAGGATTCTGCTCTTGCAATATAACACGGAGGCACACAGTCGATACTGCCTCAATTCTTTAGATGCAGAAATATAGACAGGTATAGGTTGACCTGGGCTCACTTTGAGTCATAGATGAAACCCTGGAACGATATAAATGCGTCCTACTCAACCTCTCATATAACTCTCTTTTTCCCTAACTATTAAACATTTTTAATCATATTCAGACTCAGCATGGTAACTAAACAATTAGTTAACGTTCTTAATTGGTTGTATACCCCATTCATGGTCAAATAAACTTCAAACTACAGTTTGACACTTTCCTTGACAAAGGAAACATTTTAAGTTAATAATATCAAGTCATGTACAATCACGGTGACTTGCTGAAGAAGACGGCCAGTGGTTTGCCTGGTCTTATGTCATAATAATGTACTACAATTTCCCCATTAATATTTAATTTTTCTTTCTCCCAAAATGTCAGAAAGCCTGTCTGGCTTTTCTACAACATGTTACTATATTTCCTAACAACTCTGTGAAACAACACAAAGTTTGATGTTGACTTCCCTCTAGATAACTTTCTGCCCACATAATTTTCATACATATTCAATAATACATACATAATAATAATAATAATGGTGATATAAATGTTTTCTTTCTTACCGCATCAGAGAAATATTAACACTAATAAGTTTTATTTGCGATAAATATGGTCAAATCCAGATCGCTTGCTGGTGCAGATCAGCAAAACAAAGATAGTACTAATATCTTGCTTGCAGAACAACTTTAGTGTAGAAAATATCTTTTACAAGTGGCCCCGAACACTAACTACAAATTAGTTTTATCCCTTCGTTAGTATATTAGTCTCCAGCCAATCAGGGACTGTTTGGCTTCTAGCGTCTTTTTATTCAAAACTGAACTCAATTTTCAAATCTTGGACTAACTTCCCCTCTATCCCCACTACAGGGCAAACTGAGAAAGATTCAAGTCTGTTCGTCCATCTGTCTTCGTCAATATATCTCTTTATTTATTGTGGTTCATATTCTATAAATTTATAATTCCCGTTGACAAGTAATTAGTGATCCTGTTGCTGTACTGTCACACAGTGGTTTACTATTATTTTTTCTTCTTCAATTCTTAAATAACATTATTATATATCACGGTAAGTATCGTTTTTTACCCAATTATTCATTCATTCGTCCCTGTCAAATAAAAGAAAATTATCATATTTTTCTATCTTGCCAATTTCAAATCTGTAAACACGAACTCGTGACACTAGTCCTATACTCCTTTTCTGCCCCTATCCGTACTGTATTTTCAAAAATCTCCACGTTAAATCGTAATTTTTTTTCTTTTTTCTTAACTGTTGTTCTCATTCAGAACGAAACAGCGCTTTTGTAACGCGTCACAAAAATTCGACAACGCGTTGGCCGCATGTTACCTTATAGTTAATTTTTAGCCCGAATACGACTGTGTGTGTGTGTTTTGGGTTGTGTCGCGTCTGACAGCGTGGATATATACAGAGAACGGCGGGTCGAGCGAAGACGGGTTTTGCAAGGCGTTGGTAATATTTTGCGTTAATTCTTACTGCAGTTTCGTTCTACACTTCTGGAAAATGTCCGAATTACTACTATTGGTGGCGTTAAAGTTAAAATCGTACGTTAATTCAGAACGGCAGTTTGGTAT
The DNA here is from genome assembly GCA_024509875.1 of Oreohelix idahoensis. Taxonomy (NCBI): domain Eukaryota; kingdom Metazoa; phylum Mollusca; class Gastropoda; order Stylommatophora; family Oreohelicidae; genus Oreohelix; species Oreohelix idahoensis. The sequence goes on along the minus strand of JAMPIV010007686.1, from coordinate 113,118 downwards.
CGCAGTTCTGGCACAAGTTAATTGTTAGTCTCAAGAATGAAACTAGGAAAGCGTATAATATTTGACAGCGGGATCATTGTCTAAGCATTACTACTGCATACAACTCAGCGCTCTACTGGCGTTGAGGACGACGATAGGCAAACACACACGGGCGGGTTTATTTATTATCATAGGAGTAAAATCTTACTGAATTTAGCGATTGTTTCACAGATTTCGCTACACCTTCTACGGGCTTAATGAGTGTTCATTTAACATTAACTCTCCACTATTGCAATAAAACTGTTTTAGGAAGTGATGAGAAAAGTAATTCCTCATAATCGTGACCAGTCATCGGATCTAGTGCTTCATCAGGGAATTCCATGTTATAAACATTTACAGCTTGACAGTTAAGGACAAGTTGTCCGTTAGACTTAATTAAAACCAGAGTACCATATATATTTCCATTCTCCATTTTGAGTTTGGAACATTCTGTACAAAAAAGATTGGAGTCTGGCTACAGGAAATTAAAATTGTAACGATACTATTCTAACTTTACCACTGACCCAAAAATCCCGTTTTCAATGTTCGGTTGTGTTTTTTGTCATAATACCATTAGCATTTTGCATTACCCTAAACACACAAGCCAATAAAAAAACAGACGACCGAGGAAGAATAAGAAGAAGAAAATATACGCAAACAATTTAGCAGTCATACAGTAAAATTTCAACTAATATCACTCAGGGACTTGCATAGCTGCGCTCAATCTGTAGACTGTCCCTTGAGGTCCAATCTTTTAACATCAAAACCCACTACAAATATATCGCTGGTTTAGCCAATGTGTCCGAGATAATCTAACTCCTCTCCTCAACCAATTACCAGGCGTGCATCTTGCAACCCAGACCTTGGATCTCTCTTGTCTCCTGTCAGTCTAAAAGGGGGTTGGGCAATTCGCCACCAACTTTCGTTCGCGTTGCCTGTCGGTCTTGGCCAGACCGCGCGGTGTTTGCTGATTGGTCGGCTAGAAAAACCACAGAGCTGTCTACAGATCTACCTTTATACAATTATGTTTGATTTCACGTTTCAGGGTATTTATAATTTTGAATAAGTGCTGCCTCCTTGTAAACAAAGGTTTATCTCTGCCGGGGCGATAACGTCACACTCCTAGTATGTTTGCGTGCAGGTTATTACGTGGTTGGTGACCCCCACGGTTTTGGTGTCAAAACGGCTGTGACTGACGAAAGGGGTGTCCTGAAACGTCCCCTTTCAAAGTTACCGTTAATTTGTCCAAAAAAATGATTCAATGCCCGTTTTATTTTTGTAAACCATATATGTTTATACAGATTTATCACGAGGCAATGTGAACTTCAAAAGATAATGCAAGGTGGAGGTCTAAATGAAATCACCAGTAATAAAGATTACAGTTTAAAGTCCAGTCGTGATTAAAGATTGCTAGAACAAAGATGATAGAGCAAATGTGGGATTCACTAGATAATGTTGTAAAGGTTAAAAAAAGGTAAAGGATCCCGTTACACGCCCATTGAGGCATATTGGGAATATGGTCTTAGGCCCATATTTTCTTGACCGTCGGCACACTTTGGGTGATGTGGTCAGCATTACGCCGGCCGCCTTAACCTTCCCAGAGTTGCTCTGGTACCCATTTGGGGCTGGGTTGACCCAAGAGCCGTTTGTGGCCTAAAAAAATCCCACCTCATCTGGGGATCGAACCATAGACCACTGAGCTAGAAAGCCAGTGCACTAACCACTATGCTACCGCGTATCCTTAAACATGGGGACACCGTACGATTTATAATAGCCGGAAGAAAAAGACTGCGAACGAACTTTATTTTCAAAGTGTTGAGAGAAAGGAACTTCTTTTTTTTTTCCGTCATAAATATTTATCACATGATCCCCTGTGATCTACTGGGAGATCAGGATTGACCGGTGTCCGACCCCTGCGTTATTCAGCCTAAGAGGAAAATACATTTTCGAGTTTACCTTGCATATGCTCATAAGAAAATGAGCTATTAATTAATTTTCGTAACGAAAACTTGCTTTCAGTACACAACAGTTATAAAGTTGTTACGTGTTTAGTAGAATACAGTCAAATAAATTAGTAAGACGCTTTATTCTGTGTCTTGTCAACCAGCTGTTTTATTTTTGGTACAGTTTTTGAAATTGATGCCCGAATATAATGTTGTCGTGAAACGAGTGTAACCCACTACTTTGTTAATCACTATGTCGAGATACAGATTTGCTTCAACCAATCAACAAGCGCCGTTCAGCAGTCTCTGAGACAGAATAAATTAACGGCCATCATGTTCACGCAAGATGGCGGATTAAAACTGAATAAAATTAGGCTGTACGAGCAAAAGACGAAACCGGAGGAAACCAATCAGCTTGCTCCGCCAGGAACCAACCGAAAGCCTTGCTTAAGAATTCACCTACCTATATAATCGGGCGGATTTTATGCATAATCACACATCACCGAGACGACGCCAGAGATACCGACCGACTGAAGAGGAAGAAGCTGTCACCTTGATTTAGAGCTTACCTGAGGGCATCGACCTGCATCCTACTTCGCTAAGTCGCGTCAAAAACTGGCTGTTTGAATCTTAGAGGGTAAATATGTTTACGATAACCTTTAGGAAAATAGGCTTTCCGCAGGTCTATAATGTTGGTATTTGTTGTGTGTCATTTATACTACCTATCAGGTTACTGATTGTATCTTGGGGAAATTAAGTATAATGATTGTATTTCCTATTATGATTGAATAGACGAAGGCTAATAGGACTCATACTTCAACCTATTGTCTCCTATACTTCAATTTATTGTCTCATCTAACTCCAACTGTAATATAACCAAAACAGTCCTTGTTAGGACTCAACCTATTGTCTCCTATAACTTGTCTATTATCTCAGATAAGACCAACTGCCATATAACCAAAACAGTCCTTGTTAGGACTCAACCTAGTGTCTCCTATAACTTGTCTATTATCTCAGATAAGACCAACTGAAATATAACCAAAACAGTCCTTGTTAGGACTCTACCTATTGTCTCCTATAACTTGTCTATTATCTCAGATAAGACCAACTGCCATATAACCAAAACAGTCCTTGTTAGGACTCAATCTATTGTCGCATCTAACTCCAATCTATTGTCTCCTATAACTCCAACCTGATATATCACCAAACAGTCCTCGTCTCATATACTCCTATCATAAGAACATAACGTTATTGTTAGGATATATGTTACCAGCTTGTATAGCACTCGTCAGAGAGGGCCTGGTATATTATAGGGGGAAGAAATTGGTTGTATCACACCTAAATGTACATATTATTGGATGTCTTGAATTTATATTATGGGATGTATTCATGTAATGAATGTATTCATGTATTGGATTTATATTATTGATGCATTGAATTTATATTATTGACTGTATCCATGTATTAGTTTATCAGAAAGAATGCTTTGCAAGTAGACACCTGTCTTGTCTCGCTATTGCTAAATCATACTGAGCCATGTTGTCATTCATCCTACATGCAAACACTGAGGCACCCGCTCATTTCATCCACATTAGAAATAGGTGGGCTTGAGGACAGAAATTAGCCCCTATTTTTGCTTTGTTACAGGTTTCAGTCGTGTCATAAAAACTGAGATCGTATGTTCGAGTCAATCCCGCTGCCTGGAACTCCGCAGGAGCATAGAGGTTGACCAGACTCTACATCTTTGGTCCCCCTCAGTCTTGGGTGGGCTAAAGGAACGATACTCTGCCGTTTTGTGTCAACCAAACCAAGAAGGACAGCACTTCTAAGAGATGAGTACACATTAGTACCATTTCTGTCAGCATTGTGAGCATAGAAACTGTCAGTGATGAGAAAGTGAATTAGCATAGCAAGAGACAAAATTAACAGCATAGCTGATAAGTGTTATATCCTTAATTAACAGCACAGCTGATATAATTTTTTTGTTCATATAATTAGAAAACTTGTAAAATATTTATATAAATAAAATAAATATTTGTAAATCACATGTAAACTTACAATTCCATTACATCCCATTTTTTTCAACATTCACCCTTCAGCACAAGAGTAGATAGTGTATATACTAAATAAATACTTAGGAAATTGTATTTGAAGCCTTGTCAATTTTATCATTGTTAAGTAAAAATCTGTTTCCTTGTTTTTTTAATATCACAGTTAGTTACACAGCGGAGGTGGCGCTTTATGTCGGTCTCCTCTCTACTATTGTTTCGAGATCAGATCATTCACAGCCGTAACTAATTTGTGATACCAGTAGTCCTCTCAGACACTGGGACTTCACCATTGTCTGCAGAAATTCTATTTCTGTAATTGTCAGTACTATACTGATCCAAGAGCCAAATAAAACCTCTCGCCACAGCCTCGAATTCTAAAGATACCGGGTTCGATTCCCAGGACAGGAAAAATAATTTATGGAAAATTTTTTTCAGAACCAGTGGTCCTTATGATGTCATACTCCCCCCTGGTCTCCTAGGTAGTGAGATCGGATGCCTAGCCTTCTCGGATAAGGGTGAAAAAATAGGAGGTCCTTTGTGCTAGTTGCGCACGTTAAATATCTAACGGGAGTTTGAAAATCGTAAACAGTAGGTCATAAGACCGCTGACCTGGCAAAATTAAAAAATTAGAAACCTATCTACCAGAAAAATATTTATAGAATGGGTGATTCCTATATACACACACTAGGATTTTCGACGGTGCTACGGAGTTCGTGCACTGTGCTGAGATCCTCCTTGTGTGATCTAAGCGAGGAGATCGGAGCACTGATGGAGTTGTCCGTGTGCAATGAAGATAGTCCTTAAAACCAAACCAAAACAAATAATTAAACAATTTTCTACAACCACTAATAAAAGCGGTGGGCAACTCAGGAGCTGGGAATGGTCTACTTTAGAAACATTGAGCTCTTTAAAGATCTACACGAGAAAAAAATGTATCTGCAGAGTTAGGTGGAAAGTTAGTTTCAACTACAAATTAACATTCTTAAAATGTCTCTCAGTATTACATTAAAAAAAAAAAAAAAACTGACAGGGTATCCTTTTGTGCTTAATCCTGGGGACATCGGGGTTAGAAATGCTTCTGAGAGAGAGATTGTCTTAAAATTTCCTTAGCTTAAAAATTCCGCTCTGTCACATAAAAATTTACGAAAGCATTCAGTATGATTCACTGGTATATCACAAGCGGCTGGTTCCAACCCCTGACTTAGCGCGTGTTACAAGAACTGTGTTATGCTGGTTGAACAAGTACAATATTTATTGTTGCTAAAATCTGTTAGCAGCTTTAATTGAGGTCGTGTCGCAAGGAGCGTCATAATCGGCATGCTGCTAGGAGGGGCTTAATGGTGCGAGGCGTTTGGACGAAATAACTAAGGCCATTACAGAGAAACAAACAAACAAACAAACAAACATGTACGTATGCGTTACAATTAAAACCTTTTGCCTTTATTTTGCTTCATATAACCATCATCAACATAATCTCCACTTTCACTCTTTATGAATGAATTCACACGCACACATATATGTGTGTGCATCCATTCATTAATTACCCTTTAGCTCGCCAGGAAGCATAGACCACTTCAACTTATTCATGCCAAGCTCTCCAGTCTTGTGCCATCCGCTGAAGGTCTTTCAATGCTTTCTGTATTCCTTTCATTTCTGTCTCCGGCTGTATCTGTTACCCCGGGTTCTCCAGAGCAATGATACTTTAACTCTTTGACTCCGGAACAACGCTCAGAGAGTTGGTCAGATTTGACACCCGTGCCAAAACAACTCTCTGAGCGTTGTTTTTTGTCTATCACGAATTAAAATTACGGCACAGGGTGGAAAATAATTGCGGAGTCAAAGAGTTAATCCAGGAGAGGAGTAATTAAAAGCAGACTGGAACATTTTTTGTTAGAAACCAGTCAAACAGAGCGACCATACTGCTGCCTTGCACGTAGGATGGGGACAGGCAAAGGCTACGGAATACAACCCGACATAAATGCCTGTTGAAATCGGATGCACTGGGCCACAGGCCTAAAGAAACAGTGCAACGTACGCGCCACTTGATGTTGACACCATTAAAAAGAAGAAGAATAATATAATTTGTTTTAAAAAGGAAGAAAAGAAAAGCGGAGCAGAAATCATGAACTAATTAATACTTTTCCACAGCGGAAATTATTCCGGTCAGGATGTCATTCCGTCGGAGGCCATTAAAGCAGATATATAACACCTCTACAGAGATATTTTACAAATTATTAGGTACAGTCTGGGGAAGATAAGAAACACTCGTAGACTCGAGGGCAGGAGACTCGCTGAATCTGCCATGAAGGTAGATGGGTATGCCTGCACAAATCACAGGGGAGATGACACCGTTATCGGTGTCTGGGAAAGTAGTAAACAACGTCACCCTGAAGGGACTGGACCAGGGGTCGGGACATGGTAGATCCCGATATTCCGGTCAATCTCAGGGGATTATTTGGTAGATTGCTTCTATATGGCAGCGACATATAATGATGCCTGTGTCACTAGCATGCTTCTACATGGCAGCGAGACATGGACAATCTATGCTAAGCAAGAAAGAGCGCTCAATACCTTCCATCTACGGTTTCTACGCCACATCCTTGGTATTTCGTGGAAGGACGAAGTGGCAAATGTCGAGGTGCTGTCACGTACTGGCCTTCAGAGGATGTCTACACTGCTTAGACAGCGCAGACTGCGATGGCTTGGCCATGTCCGCCGCATGGAAGATAATCGCATCCCTAAAGATATCTTCTACGGACAATTAGCAGATGGCAAAGGAACATTTGAGCGACCACAGCTGAGGTTCAAAGATGTGTGTAAGAGAGACATGAACGGCACTGGACATAAATCCAGCAACCTGGAAGGATGAAGCTGCCGATCGCACCAAGTGGCGATGCTACCTACGGCGCCACCTCAGATTGGACGAAAAGAAGCTCTTACAACAAGCAGAAAAGAAAAGAACACGCTGAAATGAACACCAGGAAAAAAATCAGCTAAGGGCTACCACCTCAAGCGCGCATTGCCAAAGTCAGTTATGACTGAATGGGCTACTATACTATACCATTTGGTAGATCTCTGGTTTGTTTTGAATAACTCTTTTCTGTGGAAGTTGCTTCGTTTCATGCATGCACACTCGACATTAAACGGTGGTATTCCCTGGACCTCCGTCGGTTTGTGTACGGGAATCTCCGTCAGCCTTAGACGGAACCGTCTAACCCAAGTGGCAGTGGGGATGGGAGAGGTTAAGGCGCCTTCATCTCACCGGCTGTCGCATTAGAGGTTTTATACAGGTAGCAGCCCGTACCAACTATCACATCTCACCCTCAGCAACCACCACTTGTTTTGGTCCATGGCTACCCATTCGGTGTTCACAAGTACCGTAACCTGTTTTTCTACAAGCCGTTCAATCATCCACCACCAAGTTGACGAGCCTGGCGGAAGAAAGGGCTTCCCCTCATCCCGGGCAGGGTTTGATTTATCATTATCATCTCCTTTATTCACTCCTTATTAAGCACGGAGCCACGAATGCAGATGACCTCTGAGGAAGTCTACGCTAAAGTTCAAACTCATACAGCGGTGGTTTCTGTAGACATTTGTATTGCATTATGAGGTTTCCATCCGCAAGCTCCACCTCATATTAGTCGCTTTTTACGACACACCAGAGGAAGTAGCAGATCTATTTTTGTTCTTTGTCTCATCGGTGAAACACCCCCCCCCCCTTCCCCCTCCCTGGGGAACTGCGCGAGGCCGGTTTGACTAATAACAATAATTAAAACTTTCACTTCATCACGGCTGTTTCAGCAACGTTTTCCTTCATATAATTTCTCTGTGGGTGTCACTAGGTGCTGGATAACCCGGTTCTTCTACTTGTTCAAACTGGCTTTGTATAAATATAAAGCACAATATTTATTAATTATGTCCTCAGGCTGTTGTTCGGTACACGAGAGAAATGAACGTGGCGCCAGAGTTGTATTTTATTTCAATAAACCAAACATTAAAGTCTCACTCACGCATTCGTTAACTCCCGCCAAGCGATCCACGCCGACTTCCTTCTAGTCTCTGGACGATTACAATGCGTTTTTGGTAATCGATTTTATACGTGGTGTTTCCAGTTCTCGGGCTAAAAACAGAGAGCAAAATGAAAATCTTGCTGGAATATAAAAAATAGGATTTAATAATGTACTAAGTGCTGTATTTGCACCCATAAATAAGCAAATAAAGCCACAAATGGGAACAACACAGCAATTAAAAAATTTTAAAGCTGCTGGAGTTGACGAAATTTCAGGGGAAATGATTAAAGCAGTTAATGACAACAACCTCTTGAGAATTTTAGATATTATAAATGAAGTATGGAGAGAAGAACAACCACCACAACAATGGAAAGACAGTATTATTGTAAAGTTACCGAAGAAAGGTGATCTATCAGACTGTAATAACTGGCGTGTATATCTCTATTATCAGTACCTGGAAAATTATTATGTTGCATGATGTTAGAAAGACTTAAATTGCATGCTGACGAAAAGATCAGAGAAGAACAAGCGGGTTTCAGGCCGAAACGATCATGTATTGATCAAATATTCGCACTAAGAACAATTATAGAAGAATCAGTGGAAAGGCAATCGCCACTTATTATCACCTTCGTCGATTTTCAAAAAGCCTTTGATAGTCTACACCGCCCATCATTGTGGAAGATACTTACAATCTATGGTTTTCCAACAAAATATGTGAATATAATCAAAGCGCTATATGACAATGCAAGATGTTGTGTTAGAACAAATAAAGGGAATACAGAATGGTTTACAGTAGAAACAGGGGCGAAACAAGGCTGTATTATGTCACCACTACTTTTTGGAATAGCTATTGATTGGGTTATGAGAAACTATACCCACAATGAACAATTGGGTATAAAATGGACAAATGGAAAATTCCTGGGGGACCTGGATTTCGCAGATGATGTAGCATTCTTAAGTTCAACACCAAGACAATCCCAAGAAGCAATAAATAATTTGTGTCATCTCTCGGTTAAAATTGGTCTCCAAATAAATGCCTCTAAAACTAAAGCTATGAACTTTTCTAACGAGACCTTTGATATCATCTTGAACGGGGAAAAACTACAGAAAGTTGAAAGTTTCAATTATTTAGGCAGTAAAAATGACTCAGGATGGTGACACAACAAGAGAAATCCATACTAGAATTGCTTTGGCAGCTAGCGCCTTCAATAGATTATCTAACATTTGGAAATTACGATCATTGAATATACATACCAAGCTTCGTCTGTTTAATTCAAATGTTATCTCAGTGTTAACATACGGCTGTGAGAGTTGGAAAATAACAAAATCATTGGAGAACAAGCTGAATACATTCGAGAACAAATGTCTTAGAAAACTCATGAACATCAGTTGGAAAGAATTCAAGACTAATCGACAAATAAGAGAAGACTCTAGGCAGAAATATGTCTCCGACTATATAAGGAAAAGACGATGGTCATATATCGGTCATGTCCTACGAATGCAAAACAACAGAATACCACTACAGGCGCTCACTTGGGTTCCTGAGGGTAAGCGGAAAAAAGGAAGACCAAAAGAAACACTCAGAAGAACAATAATAATAGAAGGAAGAACGTTGGGCCTAAATAATGTGCAAGAGCTAAGAGGAGTGGCGTCACAACGAACAACCTGGAGAGCACTGGTTTCTGCCTTATGCGCCGTGTTTGGCGCTTAAAGAATTTATTATTATTATTATTATTATTTATTATATATATATATATATATATATATATATATATAAATATATATATATATATATATATATATATATATATATATATATATATTAGTTCATTTAGGACCCGATTCTGTGTTTACTTTCGAATACTGTTCCGTTTAGTAGAAGCTGCTAACGTTTGTTATGTATCTATGAAATCGTAACATAAACTGAGCAGCCTCGGAACAAGACGATGGTACACCATTTGTTCTATTTTAGTGAAATCGATTACGCCCGCAACTCTCCTTCTGCCTCAAGCACGTGAGTGAGTGACTGTCAGACCGCGGGTCGGCCTAATAAATGATTTCAGACGACCAGGCCAGACGGTCAGGCGACATGTCGTCTGTCGCACTTCGAAGAAATTCGCCAGGTCAGTGTACGGACTTTCTTTCTCAGAACAGAAATAAAGAAAAAAAAAAAAAAAAAAAACAATTCAATAACAAAGCAGTCGCGAGGAAAAATAGAAATGACGTGTTTATTTCTAAATAGATGAAACTTTAGTGCTCACGTTATCTTTTGACATTAATGTCTGCAAGATACTGAACAACTTAGTAATTGAAATTTACCCAGTTCCCGCTCAAGTTTCAGACTTCGCTAACTACAGTATCTGGTGATTTGTAACAAAAATTAATGTCATCACTGGTTTATAATGGTTATTCACGAAACCAATGTGAAAAAAAAAAAAAAAAAAATGCAGCATTTGAGTAAAAATTGTTTTTTCCCGGGGAAAAAAGAGTTTAATATGGTCTGTAATCGGGGTTAGTTAGATTTGAAGGACTATCTTCATTGCACACGGACTACTCCATCAGTACTCCGAACTCCTTCCTTAGATAACACAAGTAGGCTCTCGGCACAGTGCACGAACTCCATAGCACCGGCGAGAATCCCAGTGTGTATATAGGAAACACACATTATAGATATATTTTTGTGGTGGGTAGGTTTCTAATTTTTCAATTTTGTCAGTGCAGCGGCCTGATAGGCCAACTCTTTACGGGTTCAAGTGCCGTGGGATTTTTAAGGTGCGCAGCTTGCACACAGCACCTCCTATTTCTTCGCCCTTAACCGAGAAGGCTAGGCATCCGATCTCTCTACCCAGGAGACCGGGGTGGGGGGGGGGGAGTATAACATCATTAGGACCACTGGTTCTGCACACACACAAAATTTCCATAAATTATATTCCCCCTACTGGGAATCGCTGCGACGCCATACCTTTTAGCCATTCCGACCCCCAAGTCAATAATCGGAAGTTACAATAGTAAAAACTGTAGTTCACTATGAAGTCATGTCTTGAAGAGAGTTTTACTTTTAAAGTGACTTAGCATTCATTTCATAAAATGACATTTAATTATCTTTATCTTGACGTTTGTTTCACGTAAATTAGTTAGTTAGGTGTAAAGAAATAACAATTTAAAAATAGGAAGTGACTTTTCAATTATCCTTCAGTATAGACTTCAGTATGGCTGCTATAATTGTAACATTTTTCAATCTTAAACTGGTCTTGCAGGGATACAAATAAAGTTTCCCTCATTACTTCCTAAGCTTAGAATTTTGTGCGCTGCTGTTCCAGAAGAAAAAGACCACCCTTGCACAGTCCCCCCATATTAAGCCACTACTTTCCCAATTCAGATTCTGCTATGTGTAGTTTCCGTCAGAAAGAATGGCACCGCTCCTTCGGGTATATCGTAAGAGGCAGCTTATAATGAGGTTGTAGGCTACATCGGGCTACAGTAGCACATTCATGTTCTAGTGCAGGTTTTCCAGCTGCAACGGTGGCTCCAGGGTCGGCCTTAGTAATTACGGGGCCAGATTTGTACCATACTGGCCCCCTTGACTTAACTCTTTGACTCCGCAATTATTTTCCACCCTGTGCCGTAATTTTAATTCGTTATAGACTAAAAACAACGCTCAGAGAATTGTTTTGGCACGCTCTGAGCGTTGTTCCGGAGTCAAAGAGTTAAAAGTATAGATTAGTTGTAACACTTTTTTTTACGTCAGATCAGAATAGTAGTAGCCCCTTCAGTCATAACTGACAATGGGAATGCGCCCCTGTGGTGATAGTTCTTAGTTTTTTTTTTTTTGCCTTGGCGTTCCTTTTGGCGTGTTCTTTTCTCTTGTGCCTGTTGTGAGAGCTACTTTTCGCCCAATCAGATGGCGCCGTAGTACGATCGCAGCTTCATATACCAGAATATAGGTAATAAATATAAATATTGTTTTGTTTTTAAGACAGTGTAATAACATATATTCCTTATAACTACAGGTATACCTCGCATTATTGCGCTTCGCTTTATTGCGCTTTGCAGAAATTGCGCTTTTTTTCCTTCAAATTATTCATGTTTATTTATTAGAACGTGCCTTCTTCTTCCGATAGATTTGGCTCTCCACCAGCAAAAAAAATTACGATTCTCTGAAGGCTCAGATGATGAAGATTAGCATTTTTTTTTTTTTTTAGCAATAAAGTATTTATAATTTTACAGTACATTGTTTTTGTTTTTTAGACCTAGCGCTATTGCGCACTTAATACGAGACATGGTGTAAACAGGATTTTAGGCTGTTATATGCACTGGGAAGCGAAACAAAAATGGGTGTGACCCGCTTTATTGCGATATTCGCTTTATTGCGGTGGTCTGGAACCGAACCTGCAATATATCCGAGGTATACTTGTACTATGAAATATTGCTTCCTAATTTATTTTTCAAATCTGGAGGTGGTAACCCAAGTGTGTGTGTGGGGGCGGGGGGGGGGGGGGGGGGACACCACACACCATTAGGAGTTTAAAGGCAAATGATGATGATTTCACGTTGGTAACCTTGTCATACCATTCATACCATTTTAATCCCTTCATATTTTTTGTGGTTACCAACGTAGAACTGATGACAAGAGCTAGACAAGTGCCAGTGGAACAAGAGATGAGAAGAAGACGATAGCGATGGATAGGACACACACTGAGGAAACCTGTTGATAGCATTACAAGGCAGTCCTTGTTCTAAACCCCCAGGGCAAGAGAAGCAGAGGTAGACCAAGAAACACATGGAAAAGAGAGCTGGAAACAGAGGTGAAAATGATGAGGAGAACGTGGAAAGAACTTGAGATGATGGCACGTGACAGGAGGACTTGGCATGTGTTTGTTGAAGGCCTATGCTCCTTTGGGAGTGGAGGGTTATGATGATGATGATTTCAGGGTCTGGTGTTATCAGTGCAGAACTTTTAGCGCAAAATATTAAGTCTGTACTAACAGAGGATGTTCGACGTGTGTGTAAGATAGCAATTCTGTGCTTAGATTTATCGGATAATCTGTGACGATTTTAAGAGGGGGTTTACAGTTCACGACAAGACAGCAAACTGTAATTATAAGCCCCCCTACTGTATAATCGGATTCTTGTAATTTCCGTACGCGTTGCACGTGCATTGTCTTATTTTCCTCCGACCTCGCCGCGTCGATTTCTAGTTGCCTCTTTACTCACTCGCCAGACGACTTTTGCAGACTAGACATTACGGCGACAGTCGTTCAGACTCCGTAGTTGAGTTTCAGTACGTCGCCATTCTAAAAGCCGACACTTGATTGGTCCTGGCGGTGTCTGATGAAAGGATGCCCTGTTTCATTTAGCCCCATATTGGCATTGTGGGCCAGATGGCCGTGGTGTTAGTGGCCCTCGCTGTCAGCTATTTCTGGCGGTGGGAGACAATGTGAGGTGAATTCTCTTTGTTGTGGGGAGAGAAAGAAAGCTGGTCGTCTTCCAGGCGAAAGAATAAAGTTCGTGATGTCTGATTTGAACGTAGTTAATTCTTTTTTTTCAAAGCGGAACAGCAAAGTGTGTGGCGCACTAGAGGCGTGTCGGACATAGAAAAAGACAATGGCTAGCCACCGTGGAAGAGAGTGGGGCCTTACCACGTACATCCTACAGAATGTAATGAGATCACAACAACAAGATAAGAACCGATATGCAGAGAACTCTCTGTCCCATGGGGAAGAATCTACTGTCCAAATTAACAGGGAAGAGGCAACTCCTCTAATGAGTAAGGAAGTACATAATGACGAGTGCTCCTCAAATTCTGTTGAAAAGGAGCATTCTGAGAAAGACCACTTAAAAACTAGTACGAGGAGCCAAAAAATAGGAACATGGAACGTTAGAACTCTAAACGGAGAAGGAAAGCTTGACAATCTAATATTAGAGGCAACAGACATGAAACTGGATATACTGGGAGTTGTTGCAGAGGCAAGACTATTGGACACAGGCTACATAAAAAGAGACCAATACACGCTTATACACTCAGGAGGAGAAAAACATGAAAGAGGGGTAGGAATGTTGATAAAGAAGGAGTTAGAAAAATTCGTATGTGGATACTGGACACACAACGACAGAATGATGTTACTAAAGATGAGAGCAAAGCCATTCGACATATCAATCTTACAAACTTATGCACCAACTAAAGATCACAGCGAGGAAGAAATAGAAGAATACTATGAAGAGCTACAACTCACACTTAAACCAGTAAAATCTACAGATGTGTTGATAGTAATGGGTGATATGAATGCAAAAGTAGGAAAAGGAAAAATCAAGAAAATAGTAGGACAGTATGGATTAGGGACAATAAATGATAGAGAAGACAGACTTATCCAGTTCTGTGAAGAAAACCAGCTGGTCATATGTAACACCTTTTTTGAACACCACCCAAGGAAATTATACACATGGAAAAGCCCAGGAGATGTAAAAAGAAATCAAATTGACTATATCATTGTCGTGATTTAGTCTGTCTCACAACACGGTTTTCTGTATACTTAGGAGTAAATCTGACCATACCGCACGCCATATGTTGAGAACTGTCTGATACACTAGCCAATGAAAACGCGTCCTTCTTCGTGTATGTAATGAAACATACGAGGGAAGGTAAAAAAGTAATGCCTCCTATTTTTTATGTAAGTAAATACTGCATCGGTGTGCAATTTGTAAATTTAGCAGGATTCCTCAAACACTCTTCTGCACTGTATAGCATTACCAACCTGTTTCAGTAACAGGTGGCACCACTGTAACAGTTTAAAAATGGCTGCCAAAGACGTTCGGTTAAAACAACGTTACGTCATAGAATTCCTCAATGCTGTAGGCGAGACCCTAATTCGCATCCACGAACGTTTGAAGAATGTTTATGGAGATTCAACAGTGGATGTTAGCACTGTCCGACGTTGGGTACATGAGACTTGGGTTCATTTTTTTGAGCCAGAATCCAAGAGGCAGTCAATGGAATGGCATCACACAACATCGCCAACAAGAAAGAAGTTCAAAAGTTCACCATCTGGAGGGAAAGTTATGGCCTCCGTGTTTTGGGATGAGAAGGGTGTGATTCTTCTCGACTTCTTGGAACAGGGAAACACGGTGAATGCAGACCGTTACATTGAAACTTTGAAGAAGCTTAGAGGCCGTCTTCGGCGACTTTACCCATTAAAAGATCAGAGAACTGCACTACTGTTGCACGATAATGCCACGCCACACACCGCTAAACGCGCCATTGATGCGATTGCAGAATTTTGCTGGACATTATTACCACATCCCCCTTACAGTCCCGATCTTGTACCTTCTGACTTCCATCTGTTTGGACCACTGAAAGAAGATCTTCGCGGACATCACTTTGAGGACACAGAGACCCTTAAACGCGCCGTACGCCAGTGGTTTAGGAAAAAGGACACAAATTTTTTAACGTGCGGGGATACATGCCCTTGTGAGAAGATGGACAAAAACTGTAACAAATAACGGAGACTACATTGAGAAATAAATTTTTGAAGTTTAGACTTGGGGCTACATTTCAATGTGAATTTTATCTGTTTTCTTGCCTATTGAATGAAATTAAAAATTACGAGGCATTACTTTCTGACCGTCCCTCGTTGTGGTAAAGTGGGATGTTATAAATATTTATAGGGGACTTAGTGTACTGACTGAGATCAGCTGTGAAGGTATCTGTATCTAATAGGTGTAGTGTTTTGCAGATAACCTTACTTGCTACCACATTATACCTCAGTCAGAATTATTCTGGAATATTGTGATGACTACGTTAAATGTCTAGGGTATGTATATGATGAAGTGTAAGTCACAACAACAACCGACAGATAAACAATTTAATTTATTCCACCACACTTGACAACACTGTGACACTCACACACATTTAACACTCTATAAGACTATCTTAAATGAGGCACTGGTAAATTTTCAAATATAAATATGTATTAATTACTTTCACTAAAATATGTGTCCTGATTCAAATACAAAGTGAACCAGGAATCACAATCAATTGTAATTACAATTTATATGTACAGAATTTATCAATATGAACCTTGTAGTGACATATTTTATTAATATTATCCTATGTGTGTCAGTTGTGTAGTAGTAATATGAGGTAATATTGGTTTTGTTTTTTCAAGCTATGGTGTTATTTGTCATCATG
Source organism: Oreohelix idahoensis (assembly GCA_024509875.1). NCBI lineage: Eukaryota > Metazoa > Mollusca > Gastropoda > Stylommatophora > Oreohelicidae > Oreohelix > Oreohelix idahoensis. The sequence continues at coordinate 96,911 of JAMPIV010007686.1, read as the reverse complement.
ACTTCAAGTGTTTGTTTATCTTGGAAATAGTATGGGGGAAAAGTTCACAGTTCCTATCAATTTAAACACTGTATTTTCCCTCTGTTTTATTATAAAGTCAGATTTTGAGGGGGGGGGGGGATAATGTTGAGCTCCTCTGGCCACAGACGCTTATCTTTCGTGATGGCGGCAGGAAAAGACTCCTCTGCTCGATAGCCTCCCTGTGTTCTGGAGACACCTCACTGGTCACTATCTGGACCCAGGAGTATGCTGTCAGCCTCTAGGTTCAGCAAAGCTCAGACCAGGTGCTGCTCAATAACTTTAGGACCACGGTCCCTGAAACAAGAAGGTTGTACCTCCTATTTCAGAACTAATTTATAATAAATTTCCAGACTGAACACAATACATAACAAACACTGAGTTCAGAGCGGTAGGCCAACTGCTATCTTCATCTGAAACAATTTTCACCAGTATACTCCTCCCTAATGGTTACTACGCCTCTGCAATTCCAGCATTATTTCTTTCTAGTCAATAAGATAGGTGTCAGTGTATTGTTTGGCAATTCCATGTACTTTTACTTTCCTCCGACACCTTCTGTTCAGGTTGGAGCACCATATAGGCTTTACCTCATGTTCGCTACTGAACCACACATATATACAGACATAAATTATCAATTTACATTCAATTTTCATTAAGAGATATCAAATATTTCAAGCTTACCACAATTCATGGAATAATACACAGTTACGTTGACTGGCAATGAATATAGCACAATTTCGATCTGCCGATGTCCCAGGCTTTTATTTAGAAAAATATGCACTGGCGCTCAACGCACTGGTTCTTTAGTAAGTTTATTTGAAAATGTGGTGCTGACCTGACGCCTCTGATTGACTATATTGGCGGGTCTAACCAATCGTGCCATGTTTACACAAGCGTTTGAAAAAAAGTACTCCTACTCCCGTTTCCCTAACAACAAAGAATCAATATTTATAGTCCGACTAATCGTGTTTAGCCTTACATTTACTTTCCGCCAATCAAATAGGAGGTAACATATCAGCCTATTTCCCGTACAATGGTGGTGTGAAAATCTGCCACTGAGCGATTCTGATTTTGGTGTTGTCTGACATCCCTCACTATTTCTTTTGGCTATAATTTGTTAATTCCTAGACTATTTGCGTAACGTTTAACATATTCTTTGTCAGCAAGTCCTAAGGAACCCAAATATATAAATTTAATGGGGCTAAGGGGCTGCGTTCAAAATATGCATTTTCTTCTACCTCCTGTTCGCTTCGAATACGATGTGGTGTCTGGGTACTGTAATGTTTTCAAACGTAAACCAGTATAATGTCATGTTTCCTAATAAGCGTTTTTCAGGTTTTTTAAAACCTAACTCGTATGGGTAGTGTTTTTTATCACTGTCGATTTGAAAAAAAAGCTAGTTCTTGTGGCCTTACATGCGTGATGGTAGTAATTGTGTATCGCGAGACTGTGGTAGTATTGCCTGCGTTCCGGCTTTCAGCCCCTCCCTTTCTTTCTATCCTTAGTCCATCTGTCTTTCGTTTATGGTAACTTAGTGTATAAAATGACATGAATGGAATATTAAATATAGGTCAGCTTGCGTATCTCAAGGTTTTTCTTAGAAAGGCAGTACACGTTTTATCGTAAAAAGCGGGTATTGAAGCAGTAGGCTTTTACTATCAACGTGAAACGTTACAATTTGCAGACGAATTAGAAAACAAGGGGGATTTCGAGTACAGTCATTGTGACAGCACTGTTCTTTACCATTCTTCTTTCCTTTTATTGAAGTTATTTGTTAGGCTTTACATTTACTTCTTAATTTATATATGTGGATTAGAATTTCTCACGACAAATCCTCCCCACTTAAAACAGACGTTATATGTCATTCTATAATTCTATATACACATAGAGAAATTTATTATTTTTCCTGGAGTTTAGGGTGATTCTCATCACACGGATGGCGGCTTAAAAAATCCGCTCCCAGATTTGTTTTTCCACTTATATACTCTATGCTAAACTCAAATGGCTGCATCAATAAGGACCAACGGAGTAATCTAGAATTCTCATGTCTAGCCTGTGCTAGAAACGACAAAGGTTTGTGATCCGTTTGCAACTTAAATGCCTTCCCATACAGATAAATATTGAATTTCTTTATCGCCCATATTACTGCAAGACATTCCTTTTCGCTAGTTGAGTAATTGGTTTCAGCTTTATTCAACTTTCTGCTAGCATATGCCACTGGGCTTAATTCCCCATCCAATGCATCTGATCTCTGTAGCAGAGTTCACCTAACCCAATATTACTGGCATCAGTCCTTACTATGAATTCTTGACCTAAGTCAGGTAATTTCAAAATAGGTTTACTTGTGAGCTTTTCCTTCAATTCCTGGTAAACCATTTCACATTGTGGTGTCCATGTAATTCGATCTGGATTTCCCTTACGTGTCAAATCAGTTAACGATGCACATATGGAATTAAAGTTTTTGATATACTTCTGGTAGAAACCACATAATGACAAAGGATCTCACGTCTTTCTTGGTTTGTGGTCTCGGGGCTTTCTTTAGTTTCTCTAAATTCTTTGGGTCAGGGGTCATGTTTCCCTGATAAACTGTGTGTCCCAAGAATTCCAATTCTTTACATCCAACGCAACATTTGGTTGGTCGGGCTGTTAAATTCGCTTCCCTAAGTCGATTAAACAGCATGTTCAGAGAGTCAATGTGTTCCTCAAATGTTTCTGTTGCTATAAGGATATCATCCATGAAATTTGTGATACATGGATTATTCAGAGGGTCCAATAATTTTCTCATCATTCTAGAGAAGACACTAGGCGCATTCTTCAATCCAAATGGCAATCTATTAAACTCATAGTGTCCTTCTGAGGTACTAAAAGCTAGGTATGGTCTAACCTCACGCTTTACTGGAATCTGATAGTATCCTTTACTCAGATCCACTTTTGAGAAATATTTAGCTTTATTTAGTCTGGCAAACAGCTGATTTGTATCCGGCAATGGATCCACCTGTCCTTCTGTAATAGCATTCAGTCTCCTGTAATCTATACAGAGTCTATGTTCTCCAGAGGGCTTCCTTAAGAGTACAACACCGGAACTATACGAAGATTCACTGTGTGAAATAATTCCTTCCTTCAACAAATAGTCTATCTCTTCCTTCAAAGCTTTCTCCTTAGCAAAAGGAATCGAATAGGGTTTCATACATACAGGTGTGGGGTCTATCAGTTTCATATCATATTCCAATAAGTTTGTATGCCCTGGTCGGTCTGTTAACACCTCTGCATGATTATCTAGAACCTGTTGCACTCTCTCTTTCTGAGTTTTCGTTAAATGTGTACTGATTTTCACCTGTGCCGCTGTCTCACAGGGGTGTAATGGATATTCAAATGATGAAAGTGGTTCCTTTTTCATCTCCATGGCAATGGACAAGGTCAACAAGTGTGTCTCTTCCTGATGTTCTCTTTCCAAATATTTCTTCAGGAGATTCACATGATAGATTTTTTTATTTCCCCTTCTTATCTATCTTATAATTTGTTCTAGACACCTTCTCTAGAACTGTATATGGACCTTGCCATCCAATTTGTAACTTATTCTGGCTACCGGGTAGAAGAAGCAGTACCTTCTCTCCCACAGCCAAATCTCTGTCTTTAGCTTTCCTGTTATAATAGGCAGCATGTTTCTTCCTGGCTTGTTTCAAATTTTCATTGGCAAGTTTCCAGCCAGTTTTTAAACGAGTGGTCAGCTCATTCACATATTGGTATGAGGATGTAATATTTTCCTCTGCCTTTTCGTCAGTCCACGTTCTTAACAGAGCTTCGAGTGGACCTTTTATTGGCCTTCCAAACAATAATGTTGCCGGGGCCATACCGGTTGAACTATGGGGTACCTCCCGATAAGCAAAGAGGGCGGCGTGAAGGTACTGGTCCCACGTATCTGGTTTTTCGTGTGCCAACTTTCTCAGGATTGACATCAACGTGCCATTAAATCTTTCCACTTGGCCGTTCCCTTGGGGGTGGTACACACTACAATGGAAGTGTTTGGCCTGGAAGATCCTGAAAACTTCTTCTGTTAGTTTCCCCTTGAACTGAGAGCCATTATCAGTCAAGATTTGATTGGGAAAGCCTAACCTTGTGAAAATTGTGAGCAATGCCTCTGCCACATGTTTAGAATCAATCGATGACAGGGCTACCGCCTCTCCCCACATAGAACAAGTGTCCACCAGAGTCAGAATGTAGCTGTTCCTTCTCTTGGTTCGGGTGAGAGGTCCCACAAGATCCACGGCAACTCTCTCAAAGGGTGTTCCCACTATGGGCATTTCCCCCAGAGTTGCTGGTGCAGTCCAATGTTTAGGTGCTACTCGTTGGCACTCTGGACAGGATTTTACATATCGTTTGATATCTTCAGTTATTCCTGGCCAGAAATAGTGACAAGCTATACGCTGTCCTGTTGCGCTGATCCCCATATGACCACTGAAGGGAATCGCATGCCCTAGTTCCAACACTTTAGTCCTATATGAAGTGGGAAGGACCAGCTGTCCGTGACCATTGGATTCAGATCCAGCCTTCCTATATATCAGCTTGTTCTTCATATAAAATTCTCCCTTGCCTGGAGGTGTATGAGATTTGGGCAACTTCTTGAAACACGGCTTGAGTGTTTTGTCCTCAGCCTGTGCCTTCCTCATCTCATCTGGATGAGTATTTATTGGATTATCCTCCTCCTTTTTAGACTGTGATCTGGTCTGCACTGTTGCCAATATCACAGGTCTCTTGGGATTCCCCAAGAAGACATATCTACACCCCAATATCAGAGGGTAGATTGGCTCATTTATCACTGCTGCTTTTATGATTCCTTCCACATATCGCGTTTTCACCTTTATCCGGGCGACGGGAAGTGTCATGGTAGCTACATCCTTGGTTGCAGTTTGAATCTCCACTGTTTCTGTGGTGTATTGATCGGCCTGCACCAGGTGAGAACTCACAACGGAATCGTAATCTAAACCGGTATCATATAAACACCTTATAGTGACACCATTACAGATGACATCTTCACACACTGGGGGATGGTATGGTTCCTGTAGTTCTGCAGGTTTGACCTTTTTTTTCCCTTTTCCCAGATGTCATAGCAGCACAATGAGGAGGTTTCCTTCTACAATGGTCAGTGTCATGATTGTTCATCTTACAATTTTTACACCACCTTTTTCCTTGGTTGAAAGATTTTCTTTCATCATATTTCCTTTCATCGAATTGTGGGGTTTTATTTTTATTGTCATACCGTGGCCTATCAAATTGGTGCTTACCTTTGTTTTTATCTCTAGGATCAAATTTATTAAAGTTCTGTGGTGCCCTAAAATTTTCTACCTGTTTCTTTTTATTACCTGATACCTCTGCCTGAGCCGCTTGATACCTTTCAGCAACATTTAGCAACTCACCCAGCCTCTCTGCACCTTGTTCCATGAGAAACTTTCTCAGGTCTGGAGCCATGGACTCTCTTAGTTGTTCTATAAGGACCATTTCCTTAAGATCTTGGGTTTTCCCCAGAGAAGTCCATTTCTCCAAGTATGTCTCTAACCGTGCAGAGAACTGGTGATAGGTTTCACCTGACAGTAGTTTAGCATTCCTAAATTTTTTCCTATAAAATTCTGCGTTCTTTTCATATCTTAACAAAAGAGCCTGCTTTAACATGTCATAATTTTCCTGATCACCTGTGCTCATTTTGGCAAAAACTTCATAAGCTGCCCCACGAAGACCTTGAGATAACTTTAAGCTCCACCTTTCTCTCTCTAACCCATATGTGGTAGCTAATAGTTCATATCTATTTAGATAGCTCTCAATATCATCGTCTTTCTCAACAAAATGATCTAAATGAAAGTTCATAGCTGAGGTTGAGGCTCCCTGACTAGCAGTGGCATCAGAGGTAAAGGGACTGGCACCATTTTCAGGAGCATGGCCTTGAAACTCAAACTCCCTTAGTCGTAACTCATGTTCCCTTTGTAATCTCTTATCTTCTGCTTCCCTTTCTGCAGCTAATCGCTTGTCTTCCCTTTCTGCAGCCTGTCTTCTTTCCTCGGCTTCCAATGCTTTAGCCTCTTTGTCAGCCTCAATCTGCAACCTCTTAGCCTCAGCCTCAATCTGTGTAGTGAAATTGACAGAGATACAACGGTAAAATACCTCCAAAGATAACATGTAAGGATAAAAACATAATGCGTAGGCTGCTGATAGTACATGATCGCCCAGACCGCGGGTCATCACCCTCCATAAAAATTGACTTGCTAGACAGGAGGGGAACGGCGGATAAAAAGGAAAAAAATATGACTGGAAAGATTGCGTGAGACTAGAAAGGCTAAGGAGACGCAATTGGGGGGGAAACGGAGAAAAGTCACGTTTCCCAAGTTGACATAAAGTAAGGAACTCGACAGAAGGGACCTTGGATATGTTACGCCACAGTCATTTATTGGTCGCTTTTGCGATACCAAGCCTTTGATTTGAATTCAGCGGCAGAACGCAGATGTTTGGAATATTACAAAAATTAAAAAGTAACTTTTTCGTAATATTAATGTTAGGAATATAAAAATTAGCTGGCCGGATGGCCCATTCTGAGCAGTGAACTAATATGTTCTTAATTTTACAGACGGATATTTGCACAAAAAAACACGACCTTGAGACGCAGGTGTTCAAATCAACTTAGTAGGGAAGCGAAGGGACATTGGTGGAAGCTGTGTCTAAATATAACTTTTAACGACAAAATTTTGGAGGGGAGAGAAAGGTTGGTTCAAAAATCAAGTACGTTTTGAAAAAAAACAAGTAGAGACGGACAGACTAACAGATAAACATCCATACTTGACTGAAGCATGACTGAAATGACTTTAGGGTAGGAAATTTGAATTTGAAATAAACCTAGGCAGTGATTGGCCACAGACAATCATTTTATCGGCGCTCAGACGAGAAGTGGGGCCATTCCTCAATAGTTGTTCGATGATAGACACAGTATTTTAAAGTGTGGTGATTTCCAAATGAAAGAAAGTGAAATAAGTTCAGGGACGCCATACTATAGCCAGCAGCTCAGCTGAGTTTTGCTAGCATTTCTGTGTTCTTTATTCATAATCTGGTAAGATTGAAATTATTTCTTTGTATATTTTGAATATTGTTTAATGTTCGAGGGATTTGATACTGCCATATCATAATCTAGCCTTACAAACAAGTAGGGATTTGCTCTAGACCCCCCGCCCAAGTCAGGGTCTAGGGACCAACAATATACATAAACTCCAGCAAAGGTTAGGAAAAACAGATCAAGTGTTGAGAATAATGAAACATATTACCTATCCACTTTTAGGGAAGGAAACTAATAAATATTTTTCAGAATCTATAGTCTGGGAGGACCTATCTGATGTAAAACCACCATGGTAAATGTGCTGTTTGGTCAGAGAGATCTGACCTGTCTGTATGATGTGGTTGTTGTGTCCGTGTTGTGTCCAGACGTGGGTAGAGAATAGAATTTTGACACATAGCCAATACTTTGATTGCAGAGCTGTGAGTTTCAGTTGTCAACAAGGCGGTGTCCATTCAGTTGGTGATTTTACTCGAGTGTATCAGTGCAGTACGTTGTGACAGAGACCACTATTATTGCCCGCCAGCACGGAGAGGTGGGACCACCAGATTTCAGCACCAGAGCTACATATGCAAGTTGAGTGAGCCTCTGGTCTGCTGGAAGTTCACCAACGCCTTTTAGTTACTAATACCCCATAAAATTCCTGTAATTTACTGGACACTGTATAGTCAATATAGACAGGTGTGATGAGGCCACCCCAACAGCACAAGCATTAACTATCCTCCCAAGTAGATGACTACTAGAACATTTTAATAAAACTAACTAGTCTAGTACTTATATATGTACACTCTTGCATTTATTATGTAACATTCCATGCATTTCTTTCATAATTTTTAAATCCTTTTTTTTTAAAAAAGTTCTGGTCAACATAAAACTTGATCCAGAACAAATAAATGTAATATAATTCTATCAAAAATTTTACACTCTTGAGTTAGTTCAGTGTATTATAATATTTGTTAAATATTATTAGTCTGCTTAAATATCTGTGGGTGTATCTATAACTATCACACCACATTACATATCATTACCCTAGACATTTTACATAGCTACATTCATTAAGAAAAAAAAATTGAGTGTGAGGTCGTAGTGGTAGCAAGAAAGGCCTTCTGACAATTCACAACTACATTTTATCTCAGGAGCCTTCACAGCTGGCCTCATACATTACATTTAGTAATATCACCATCATACAATACCATCAAACCCACTACATACATTGGGGTCTTGTCCAGGGATAATTAGCCCAACAGTAATATTAGGATCTCCTGGTTGGAGAAATAAAATTAGGGGAAAAAAAAATTGTGAAATTCCCTTTAAAATTAAAAGTGTCCCTGCAGATAAAAGTTGGTGAATCTTCACAGCCAGTGATAATTAATTAGTTAACTGGTTAGTTAGAATTAGTTAGACTATAGTCATAAGAAGTACTTAGTGTATTTACTGGTTAGAGATTTAGCTTGTATATTATTATATTGTCTGAAAAGTATGGCGGAGCTAGCAAAATTCCGATCAGCTGCTGTGCTGACCGCAAAGGAGATGGGAATGGATGGTCAGATTTTAATTCAATATGTAACGGCTGAATGTGATAAATATATTGAAAGGGAAGATAGAAAGGTAGCTGAAGAGAAGAGGTTACAAATTGAGGCTGATAGAGAAATTAAGAGGCTGCAGATTGAGGCAGAAGAAAAACGACAGCAAAGAGAGGCAGAAGAAAAACGACAGCAAAGGGAGGCAGAAGAAAAAAGGTTGACTGCCGAAAGGGAGGCAGAAGATAGAAGGTTGCAAAGGGAGCACGAATTACGACTAAGGGAGCTGGAATTACAAGGCCCGGCTCCTGAAAATGGTGCCAGCCCTTTTGCCTCAGATGCTACGCCCAGTCTGGGAGCCTCAAACTCAGCTATGGGGTTTCATTTAGACCATTTTGTTGAAAAAGACGATGACATAGAGGGGTACCTAGGACGTTTTGAGTTATTAGCTACTACATATGGGTTAGAGAGAGAGAGGTGGAGTGTAAAGCTATCACAGGGATTGAGAGGTACTTCTTATGAAGTATTTGCCAAAATGAACAGGGAAGACCAAGACAATTATGACATGTTAAAGCAGGCTTTGTTATTAAGGTACGAGAAGAATGGTGAATTTTATCGTAAGAAATTTAGAAATGCCAAACTGTTGTCTGGGGAGACATACCACCAATTCTCTGCTAGACTAGAAACCTATTTGGAGAAATGGACGGCTCTGGGGAAGACCCAAGATCTTAAAGAAATGATCATGATTGAGCAATTGAGAGAGTCCATGGCTCCAGACATGAGAAAATTTCTCATGGAACAAGGTGCAGAGAAGTTGGGGGAAATTTTAAATGTTGCTGAGAGGTATCAGGCAGCTCAGGCAGAGGTAAGTGGTGCTAAAAAGAAGCACATAGACAATTTTTAAAGCTCCACAGCAATTTAATAAATTTGATAATAGAGAGCAGGGAAATAAAGGTAGGACAAACTTTGAGCGGCCAAGAAATGACTATCGCGACAGAAACTCACAGTTCAATGACCAAAAGTTCAATGAAAGAAAACCGTTGAACCAAGGAAAAAGATGGTGTAAATGGTGCAAGAAGGATAACCATAACACCGAATTTTGTAGAAGGAAACCTTCAAACATTGCTGCAATGAAGTCGGGGACGCGAAGATTAAAGGTTAATCCTAATGGACAACAGGAACCTTATCACCCCCCAGTTTGTGAGGATGTTATTTGTAATGGGGTCACCATAAGGTGCCTTTATGATACAGGTTTGGATTATGATTCAGTTGTGAAGTCTAGCCTAGTGGACCCAAGTCAGTATACCACAGAAACAGTGGAAATACAAGGGGCGACTAAGGACATACCACTCATGACACTTCCCATCGCAAGGATAACGGTGAAAACTCGCTATGTGGAGGAGAAATCAGAGCAGCAGTGATAGATGAACCAATCTACCCTCTGATATTGGGGTGTAGATACGTCTTCTTGGGGAATCCCGAGAAACCTGTGATCATGGCGACAGTGCAGACCAGGTCACAGAAGAAGGAGGAAGAAGGTGAACCTATAAATGCTCATCCAGAGGAGATGAGGAAGGCGCAGGCTGAGGATAGGACACTCAAGCCCTGTTTTAAAAAATTGCCCAAATGCCACACACCTCCGAGCAAGGGGGAATATTTCATGAAGAACAAACTCTTATACAGGAAGGCCGGAACTGGAACAAATGGTCACAACCAGCTGGTTCTTCCCACTTCATATAGAGATAAAGTGATGGAACTCGGGCATGCGATTCCCTTCAGTGGTCACATGGGGATCAGCGCCACAGGACAGCGTATAGCTTGTCATTACTTCTGGCCAGGGATAACGGAGGATATAAAAAGATATGTCAAATCCTGCCCAGAATGTCAAAGGGTAGCTCCAAAGCACTGGACTGCTCCTGCAACTCTAGGGGAAATGCCCATAGTGGGAACACCTTTTGAGAGGGTTGCAGTGGATATTGTAGGACCTCTCACTCGGACCAAGAGGAGGAACAGTTACATCCTTACTCTGGTGGACACTTGTTCTATGTGGGGAGAGGCGGTAGCCCTGCCATCAATTGATTCAAAACATGTAGCAGAGGCACTACTTACAATATTTACCCGATTAGGATTCCCGCATCAAATCTTGACGGATAATGGTTCTCAGTTCAAGGGGAAACTAACGGAAGAAGTTTTTAAGCTATTTCAAGCCAGACACTTTCATTGTAGTCCGTACCATCCACAAGGGAACGGCCAGGTAGAGAGGTTCAACGGGACTCTCATTTCTATCCTGAGAAAGCTGGCACACGAAAAACCGGATCTGTGGGATCAATTCCTGCCCGCCGCATTGTTTGCGTACCGGGAGGTACCACATAGTTCAACCGGGATGGCTCCCGCAACTCTGCTATTTGGGAGGCCAATAAAAGGTCCATTAGAAGCTCTATTAAGGACCTGGACAGATGAGAAGGCGGAAGAGACTGTTACCTCATCGTATCAATACGTGAACGAACTGACCACTCGTTTGAAAGCTGGATGGAAACTGGCAAATGATAATTTGAAGCAAGCCAGGAAGAAACATGCAGCATATTTTAATAGGAAGGCAAAGGACAGGGAACTGGCAGTCGGAGAGAAGGTGCTGCTTCTACTACCCGGAAGCCAGAATAAATTACAAATTGGTTGGCAAGGTCCATATACGGTTCTAGAGAAGGTGTCTAGAACAAACTATAAAATTGACAAAAAGGGGAAGGAGAAAGTTTATCATGTAAACCTGTTAAAGAAGTATCTGGACAGACCACTCCAGGAAAGCACCCCCTTATTGACCTTGGCTATTGCAACCCAGATGCAAAAAGAACCACTCACCTCACATGAATACCCATTACATCCTTGTGAAACCGCAGCACAGGTAAAAGTCAGTAAGCACCTGACTAAAAACCAGAGGGAGAGAGTTCAACAGGTTCTGGAGGAACATACAGATGTATTAACAGATAAACCAGGCCATACAAATTTGCTACAGTATGACATGAAACTGGTAGACTCAAACCCAATCTGTATGAGAGCCTATTCTATTCCGTTCGCGAAGGAGAAGGCATTGAAGGAAGAAATAGAGTATTTGTTGAAGGAGGGGATTATTTCGCACAGTGAATCATCTTTTAGTTCTAGTGTCGTTTTGTTGAGAAAACCGTCTGGGGAACACAGACTGTGCATAGATTACAGGAAACTGAATGCTGTCACAGAAGGACAAGTGGATCCATTACCAGACACAAAACAGTTATTTGCCAGACTGAACAAGGCAAAATACTTTTCAAAGGTGGATCTTAGTAAAGGCTATTACCAGATCCCAGTGAAGCCTGAAGTGAGACCTTATTTGGCTTTTAGCACTTCGGATGGACATTATGAATTCAATATGCTACCATTCGGACTGAAAAATGCTCCGAGTGTGTTTTCAAGGATGATGCGCAAATTGTTGGATCCCCTGAATAACCCATGTATCACGAATTTCATGGATGATATTCTCGTCGCCACAGAGACATTTGAAGAACACATTGAAGCTCTGGAGATGTTGTTTGATAGACTTCGGGAGGCGAACTTAACTGCTAGGCCAACAAAATGTTGTATTGGATGCAAAGAGTTGGAATTCTTGGGACACACTGTATATCAGGGTAATATGACCCCTGATCCTAAGAACTTGGAAAAACTGCAGAGAGCACCTAGGCCGCAAACAAAAAAGGACGTGCGATCATTTGTGTCGTTATGCGGATTTTATCAGAAATACATCAAGAATTTTAACGCTATTTGTGCTCCTCTGACTGATCTGACTCGCAAGGGACTTCCAGATAAAATTATTTGGACTGCACAATGTGAACTAGCGTTCCAAGAGTTAAAGGAAAAACTCACTAGCAAGCCTATTCTCAAACTGCCTGATTTGACACAGGACTTTGTCTTAAGAACCGATGCAAGTAATGTAGGACTAGGAGGGGCTTTGTTGCAAAGATCATCTTCACCTGATGGGGAACTGAAACCAGTCGCTTATGCAAGCCGTAAATTGAATAAGGCGGAACAAGGATACTCCACAAGCGAAAAAGAATGTTTAGCGTTAATCTGGGCAATAAAGAAGTTTCAAATCTATCTGTATGGTAGGACTTTTGTGGTGGAGACGGACCATCAGCCTCTCGTATTCTTATCTCAGGCTAAGCATGAAAACGCAAGATTGCTGAGGTGGTCTTTATTGCTTCAACCTTATCAGTTCAGTATCCAATATATCCCAGGCAAATTGAATGTCGGTGCAGATTTCCTCAGTCGGCACCCCTGTGATCAAAATTAGAGTAGTGGCAGACGTGAGGAGTAATTTTACCTATGTGTATCGCTGGTTTTGGAACTTGCCATAGGCATGTTTTCAAGTGGGGAGATGTGTAGTGAAATTGACAGAGATACAACGGTAAAATACCTCCAAAGATAACATGTAAGGATAAAAACATAATGCGTAGGCTGCTGATAGTACATGATCGCCCAGACCGCGGGTCATCACCCTCCATAAAAATTGACTTGCTAGACAGGAGGGGAACGGCGGATAAAAAGGAAAAAAAATATGACTGGAAAGATTGCGTGAGACTAGAAAGGCTAAGGAGACGCAATTGGGGGGGGGGGGGAAACGGAGAAAAGTCACGTTTCCCAAGTTGACATAAAGTAAGGAACTCGACAGAAGGGACCTTGGATATGTTACGCCACAGTCATTTATTGGTCGCTTTTGCGATACCAAGCCTTTGATTTGAATTCAGCGGCAGAACGCAGATGTTTGGAATATTACAAAAATTAAAAAGTAACTTTTTCGTAATATTAATGTTAGGAATATAAAAATTAGCTGGCCGGATGGCCCATTCTGAGCAGTGAACTAATATGTTCTTAATTTTACAGACGGATAGATAATATTGAAGATAATGACAAAAGACAGTGTTGTTCACATCAGCGACAGACTGTATGGAATAAAAAGTGTCGCTATTTGCACAAAAAAACACGACCTTGAGACGCAGGTGTTCAAATCTACTTAGTAGGGAAGCGAAGGGACATTGGTGGGAGCTGTGTCTAAATATAACTTTTAACGACAAAATTTTGGAGGGGAGAGAAAGGTTGGTTCAAAAATCAAGTACGTTTTTGAAAAAAAAAACAAGTAGAGACGGACAGACTAACAGATAAACATCCATACTTGACTGAAGCATGACTGAAATGACTTTAGGGTAGGAAATTTGAATTTGAAATAAACCTAGGCAGTGATTGGCCACAGACAATCATTTTATCGGCGCTCAGACGAGAAGTGGGGCCATTCCTCAATAGTTGTTCGATGATAGACACAGTATTTTAAAGTGTGGTGATTTCCAAATGAAAGAAAGTGAAATAAGTTCAGGGACGCCATACTATAGCCAGCAGCTCAGCTGAGTTTTGCTAGCATTTCTGTGTTCTTTATTCATAATCTGGTAAGATTGAAATTATTTCTTTGTATATTTTGAATATTGTTTAATGTTCGAGTGATTTGATACTGCCATATCATAATCTAGCCTTACAAACAAGTAGGGATTTGCTCTAGACCCCCCGCCCAAGTCAGGGTCTAGGGACCAACAATATACATAAACTCCAGCAAGGGTTAGGAAAGACAGATCAAGTGTTGAGAATAATGAAACATATTACCTATCCACTTTTAGGGAAGGAAACTAATAAATATTTTTCAGAATCTATAGTCTGGGAGGACCTATCTGATGTAAAACCACCATGGTAAATGTGCTGTTTGGTCAGAGAGATCTGACCTGTCTGTATGATGTGGTTGTTGTGTCCGTGTTGTGTCCAGACGTGGGTAGAGAATAGAATTTTGACACATAGCCAATACTTTGATTGCAGAGCTGTGAGTTTCAGTTGTCAACAAGGCGGTGTCCATTCAGTTGGTGATTTTACTCGAGTGTATCTGTGCAGTACGTTGTGACAGAGACCACTATTATTGCCCGCCAGCACGGAGAGGTGGGACCACCAGATTTCAGCACCAGAGCTACATATGCAAGTTGAGTGAGCCTCTGGTCTGCTGGAAGTTCACCAACGCCTTTTAGTTACTAATACCCCATAAAATTCCTGTAATTTACTGGACACTGTGTAGTCAATATAGACAGGTGTGATGAGGCCACCCCAACAGCACAAGCATTAACTATCCTCCCAAGTAGATGACTACTAGAACATTTTAATAAAACTAACTAGTCTAGTACTTATATATGTACACTCTTGCATTTATTATGCAACATTCCATGCATTTCTTTCATAATTTTTAAATCCTTTTTTTTTAAAAAAAGTTCTGGTCAACAAAAAACTTGATCCAGAACAAATAAATGTAATATAATTCTATCAAAAATTTTACACTCTTGAGTTAGTTCAGTGTATTATAATATTTGTTAAATATTATTAGTCTGCTTAAATATCTGTGGGTGTATCTATAACTATCACACCACATTACATATCATTACCCTAGACATTTTACATAGCTACATTCATTAAGAAAAAAAAATTGATTGTGAATTCAATCTTTCAATAATTATCTAAGGACACTACAGGCACTGAGAGCTCAACCTTATTTATTTCCACCTGTAGTGGGTTTGATGGTATTGTATGGTGGTGATATTTCTAAGTGTGAAGCATGAGGTCAGCTGTGAAGGCTCCTGAGATAAAATGTAGCTGTGAATTGTCAGAAGGCCCTTCTTGCTACCACTACGACCTCACACCTATCTTTTTTGTACTAATGAATGTGGCTACGTTAAATGTCTAGGGTAATGATATGTAATGTGTTGTGGTAGTTTACAGACACACACACAGATATTTACTAAGTCTAATAATATTAATAAAATGTTATAATACACGGAACTAACTCAGTTGTGTAAAATTTTGATAGTAATTTTCTTACATTTATTTGTTCTGGACCAAGGTTTTATTTTGGCCAGAACATATGAAAGGTTTAGAAATTATGAAAAAATGCATGAATATTACATAATAAATGCAAGATGTGTACATATATGTTACTGGACTAGTTAATATTATTACTGGTTATAGTAGTAATCTATTGTGGGAGAACTTTTAATGGATGTGCTGTTGGGGTGGCCTCATCACTCCCTGTCTATGGCGATTACACATTGTCCAGTTAATTGATGGAATTTTATGGGTGTGTTAAGAAATAAGTTGAGTTGGTGAACTCTCAGCAGACCAGGCGCTCACGTAACTTGAAGGTGTAGCTCTGGTGCTGAGATCTGGTGGCCCCACCTCTCCGTGCTTGGGGGCAATATCAGAAGTCTGGTGGCCCCACCTCTCCGTGCTTGGGGGCAATATCAGAAATATGGTGGCCCCACCTCTCCGTGCTTGGGGGCAATATCAGAAGTCTGGTGGCCCCACCTCTCCGTGCTTGGGGGCTATAATAGGCTGCTCTGACCAAATATTACTGCACGGGTCCACTCTGGTAAAATTCAACAACTCATTTGACACCGCATTGGTGCCAACTGAAACTCACAGCTCTGCAATCAAAGTATTAGTCATGTGTCAGAATTCCATCCTCTAACCATTTCTGGACACTACACTACACAACAACAACACCACATAGACGGGTCAGATCTTTCTGACCAAACAACACATCTTACCAAGTTGGTTTCACATAGGATAAGTTCTCCCAGACTACAGATTCTGAAATATGTTCATTAGTTTCCTGCCATAAAATATGATAGGTGATATGTTTCACTGATCTCAACACTTGATCTGTCCTTCCTAATCCTTGCTGGAGTTTATGTATTTTATTTGTCTCTAGACCCTGAACTGGGGCGGGGGGTCTAGAGCGAACCCTTACTTGTTGTAAGGAACAGATTATGCTATTGCAGTATCAAATCACTCGAACCTTAAACAAATATTAAAATGTACAAAGAAATAATTTCAGTCTTACCAGAATTATGAATATAGTACACAGTTAAATAAATGCTAGCAAAACTCAGCTGAGCTGCTGGCCTTATGATGGCGTCCCTCTAAATACTTCAATAGCTTCTGGGAATTACACCACTTAATAAGTCACTGTGTCTACAAGGACAGCTAATACTGAATGGCACAAAATGCGCGTCTGAGCGCCGATAATATCTTCATCTAGGGCCAATCACTGCCTTTTCTTTTTTCAAATTCAAATATCCTACCAAAAGTCATTTCAGTCAGACCTCAGTCAAGTATGCCTTATTGTCTGTTGGTCCGTCCGTCTCTACTTGCGTTTCACAAAAAAACACACTTGTTTTTTTTAACCAACCCTGCCTTCCCCTACACAATTTCGCCTTTAAAGTTATTTTTAGCCACAATTCACCCTCCCACCCCGTCTCTTCATTCCACTAGATTTTAGCACTTGCGTCTTCAAGGCCACAACTTTTTGAAAATTAGTGACATGTTTTATCTCAATGCAGACGTTCGCTGATATGAACAACACAGTCTTTTGTCAATATCTTTCGTATTATCTGTCCGTCTGTATAAATGAAAGCATATTATTTCACTGCTCAAGATGGGTCATCCGGCCAGCTAGGTTTTATATTCCTAACATTATTATTAAGAAAAGTTACTTTTCAAATATTTTCTAGAATTTTCTGGAACGCGCTCATCACTGCATTCAAATAAACGGGCTAAGTTATAGCAAAAGCGTCCAATAAATGACTGTGGCGTATAATATCCAAGGTCCCTTTTGTCGATTTCTTTACTTTATGTCAACTTGGGGACGTGACTTTTTCCTCCTTTCCCCACCACTTGCGCCTTTTAGCATTGCTAGTTTCAAGCACGCGTTCAGTCAGATTTTTCCTTTTGATCTCCGTTCTTATCCCGTTCCGTTTTGCCTTCAAGTCTAACAATTTAATTTCCATGGCGGGTGATGACCCGCGGCGTGGGCGATCATGTATTCTAGCAGCTTACGCATTAGTTTTTATCCCTACGTTGTATCATTGGAGATATTTTAACGTTGTATCATTGTTAATTTTGTGACACCACCCAAGTATACCTTTTAATTCTTTTTATTCCCAATATCTATAACAGGAGAAAGTTCAATATCCCTGGAGCGAGACCCCAATATATGTGGTAAAGTGGGATGTTATAAATATTTATAGGGACTTAGTATACTGACTGAGATCAGCTGTGAAGGTATCTGTATCTAATAGGTGTAGTGTTTTGCAGATAACCTTACTTGCTACCACATTATACCTCAGTCAGAATTATTCTGGAATATTGTGATGACTACGTTAAATGTCTAGGGTATGTATATGATGAAGTGTAAGTCACAACAACAACCGACAGATAAACAATTTAATTTATTCCACCACACTTGACAACACTGTGACACTCTATAAGACTATCTTAAATGAGGCACTGGTAAATTTTCAAATATAAATATGTATTAATTACTTTCACTAAAATATGTGTCCTGATTCAAATACAAAGTGAACCAGGAATCACAATCAATTGTAATTACAATTTATATGTACAGAATTTATCAATATGAACCTTGTAGTGACATATTTTATTAATATTATCCTATGTGTGTCAGTTGTGTAGTAGTAATATGAGGTAATACTGGTTTCGTTTTTTCAAGCTATGGTGTTATTTGTCATCATGACTTCAAGTGTTTGTTTATCTTGGAAATAGTATGGGGGAAAAGTTCACAGTTCCTATCAATTTAAACACTGTATTTTCCCTCTGTTTTATTATAAAGTCAGATTTTGAGGGGGGGGGGCATAATGTTGAGCTCCTCTGGCCACAGACGCTTATCTTTCGTGATGGCGGCAGGAAAGACTCCTCTGCTCGATAGCCTCCCTGTGTTCTGGAGACACCTCACTGGTCACTATCTGGACCCAGGAGTATGCTGTCAGCCTCTAGGTTCAGCAAAGCTCAGACCAGGTGCTGCTCAATAACTTTAGGACCACGGTCCCTGAAACAAGAAGGTTGTACCTCCTATTTCAGAACTAATTTATAATAAATTTCCAGACTGAACACAATACATAACAAACACTGAGTTCAGAGCGGTAGGTCAACTGCTATCTTCATCTGAAACAATTTTCACCAGTATACTCCTCCCTAATGGTTACTACGCCTCTGCAATTCCAGCATTATTTCTTTCTAGTCAATAAGATAGGTGTCAGTGTACTGTTTGGCAATTCCATGTAGTTTTACTTTCCTCCGACACCTTCTGTTCAGGTTGGAGCACTATATAGGCTTTACCTCATGTTCGCTACTGAACCACACATATATACAGACATAAATTATCAATTTACATTCAATTTTCATTAAAAGATATCAAATATTTCAAGCTTACCACAATTCATGGAATAATACACAGTTACGTTGACTGGCAATGAATATAGCACAATTTCGATCTGCCGATGTCCCAGGCTTTTATTTAGAAAAATATGCACTGGCGCTCAACGCACTGGTTCTTTAGTAAGTTTATTTGAAAATGTGGTGCTGACCTGACGCCTCTGATTGACTATATTGGCGGGTCTAACCAATCGTGCCATGTTTACACAAGCGTTTGAAAAAAAGTACTCCTACTCCCGTTTCTCTAACAACAAAGAATCAATATTTATAGTCCGACTAATCGTGTTTAGCCTTACATTTACTTTCCGCCAATCAAATAGGAGGTAACATGTCAGCCTATTTCCCGTACAATGGTGGTGTGAAAATCTGCCACTGAGCGATTCTGATTTTGGTGTTGTCTGACATCCCTCACTATTTCTTTTGGCTATAATTTGTTAATTCCTAGACTATTTGCGTAACGTTTAACATATTCTTTGTCAGCAAGTCCTAAGGAACCCAAATATATAAATTTAATGGGGCTAAGGGGCTGCGTTCAAAATATGCATTTTCTTCTACCTCCTGTTCGCTTCGAATACGATGTGGTGTCTGGGTACTGTAATGTTTTCAAACGTAAACCAGTATAATGTCATGTTTCCTAATAAGCGTTTTTCAGGTTTTTTAAAACCTAACTCGTATGGGTAGTGTTTTTTATCACTGTCGATTTGAAAAAAAAAAAGCTAGTGCTTGTGGCCTTACACGCGTGATGGTAGTAATTGTGTATCGCGAGACTGTGGTAGTATTGCCTGCGTTCCGGCTTTCAGCCCCTCCCTTTCTTTCTATCCTTAGTCCATCTGTCTTTCGTTTATGGTAACTTAGTGTATAAAATGACATGAATGGAATATTAAATATAGGTCAGCTTGCGTATCTCAAGGTTTTTCTTAGAAAGGCAGTACACGTTTTATCGTAAAAAGCGGGTATTGAAGCAGTAGGCTTTTACTATCAACGTGAAACGTTACAATTTGCAGACGAATTAGAAAACAAGGGGGATTTCGAGTACAGTCATTGTGACAGCACTGTTCTTTACCATTCTTCTTTCCTTTTATTGAAGTTATTTGTTAGGCTTTACATTTACTTCTTAATTTATATATGTGGATTAGAATTTCTCACGACACTCGTATTATGCTTAACATAGAGGCCCGTTTTGTGCAACCGATAGTAGGATGCCATTTAATTTCGTAAGAAATAAAGAAGTCTCAGCGGGAAGGAGTATATAATTCAACAACGGGAATGTTACTTTAGAGGTAGGTGCAAATACTTTCTCGAATAGTATTTTAGTAAGATATAAATATCAAGGGAAAGGGCTTCGTTACATCAGGGTAGTCCCCAATTTAGCTTGTTAAAGCATGCATATATTAAAATGCATTTTGCAAACTAATCAATTTAGTAGATAGATCATACAGAATAATTCAAGCTTTAGATGACCAAAATCGCCCCATAAATAAGAAAGATACTTGAGATAATAATTTTTACTAATTGAACAGAGAGCAAAATTATGCCTCATTTTGAGATTTTTAACACACTTTTTGCCCCATGCCATCCGATACGGAGGAACCTGTGCTAGTTATAAGACCTTTGCCCTTGGCTAAATTGAGGCCAAAAAATTTGAAAAGACAGCTGAACAGAAGAGAGCGGTAAAAGTGTAAAAGTCAATTATAACTTTGCCCCCATGCATCTGCCTAGCAGACCCAGTATGCCCATTGAACAGCTTGTGTGTTTTGCCTGAGGGTAAGAATGAATCTATATATATATATATTTAATATATCGATATATATATATATTTATATATATATATATATATCTATAATAATGTATTTTTTCCTGTGATTAATCCACTTGTGCGTTAGGAAGTGTGTTAGCATGTGTAAACTTTGGAGACGAAAGCCAGCTTGTAAAATGTGTAGAATAATTAAGAATGATGGCCAAAGTACGTCTTTAAGTTTGACAAAGTATTTGAATGAGTATTTCTTAATTGTAGGCCCCCAGGAACGACACACTTACCAGGAACAATAAGGAAGATGACAGGAATTGTTTTAAGGTATTGATCAAGGTATTTTACTTACTGTTTATTTACTAGACCAATTCATTGTAATGAAGGCGGATCATGGACAAATGGATCTAAACTTAAGGATTTATTAGGGAAAGTGGTAGTCACAGTGAACTGGCTGTGAGTGTTATTGAGGTAAATTGTTCTGTGCATAAATGTTAGCACAATGTCTGACACTGTACTGTATGTTATGTCATTGTATGTTAGGACAGAATTTTATAGTGCTGCACCATACAGGGGTTGTGAATATTTGTTTCCAGGTTTTATCCTGCAAAACTACCAGAAGTATTATGAATCAACTATCTCTTAGTTGGACTCTGAGGTGCGAGTGCTCTTAAAGTCATTGGAGCAAGATACCCAGCATCCACTGCCTGGCAATTCACAGACGTTTAGTCCATGGCGGGAGTGTGATTGATCACAATATAGACGTTAAGTGGCAAAGCTAAGACTGGTCAGCCTATCAGACTCTACCTCTAATTATATATTAACTAAAAAGATAAAAAGACAGTGTATGATGAGTCCTTGTGGACATAAATTTGATGATTACTTACTTCACAGGTCCCAGTAAGAGTGACAAAACATATATGTTTTATATAATGGTAAAACAAAATTTTTTTTATTAAGAAATTAATTCATTTAGGGGACTTATTTATTTTTAATGACATTGACACTTTGATTTTTTTTTTAAATTAATTTTTTTCAAGCTTAATTTATTTTATAATTGTTATACATTTTGAGTTACATTCTACGTTTAAAATCCGAAAAGATAAAAAAAGAATAAACGGTATAGGTTAAATAAATTGTAAATTATTGTACCATCATACTTGCTAAATTTATTTAAGTTTGAGTTCAAGTTCTTGTTTGATAATATATTTAAATATATAACAGACATAATAATAATTAAAAAAGTTGCCCCTATGCAAGAGCTAATAATACTAATAATAAAAATAATAATATCAGGGGCAGGATTCGTTGAGAGGGAGCCCATAGACATTCAGGAACATTATACTATCATCATACCTGGAGGTTTGTACAGCTGGATCTTACCTTTGATTGTCGGCATTACACCCATATTCTTTACAGAAAAGGGGGTATTTCTTGTAAGACCAGTCTCTTATCTGGCACTATCCTGGTATCAACTGATAACAACTTTTTTTATTACCAGGATACCTTATACTTTAAATAACAACAACCCTCTCGCGACATCATGATAACTCATAGATTTAAGAACAGCGTCACAAGTGCAAAGACAACATCCTGGCGCCGACATAAATTCAGATCCACAATCCGGTCGTCATAAAAAAGTAAATATAAAGTCTGAAAAAAACAGGAAACAGAAGACAGGAGGAACCCCAGATAGAAATATCAGCACTGAAACAACCAGATATAAAACAAAAATATCTAATCGACGTCAAAAATAAATATCAACAGTTACTGACAGAAAGCATGGAGCAGTATAGAAGAGAAAACCCAGAAGAAAAAGTAACTACAAAATAGGAATGCTTAAAAACAAGCATACAATCAGCAAATGCAAATTTACCTAAAAAGGAGCCTAAGAAAAATCAAATTTGGATGACAGATGACATCTTGAGTAAAATAGCAGAAAGAAAGAAACACTCCAGAATATAAAACAATAGACAATGACATATGTACTATGTGTAGACAAGCAAAAGAACGGTGGATAAAAACAAAATGCAAGGAAATAGAAGACATAAGGAAGGGAAACCCGAGGCCTGTAAACAGTAAATAAATATTAGACAAACATAAAGGTATGTTTTCAGGCACTCGTAAGAAATAAAGAAGCAGAACACTAGACAACAGAAAAACAACAGACGTGAGTGGCTTACCGGGGAATCGAACCCAGGACCTTCCGTGCGGCACCGTAAAAGTGCTCCCACTAGCTTGATTTTTTACTTTCAACTTTTCTTTCAATGTTGTGTTGTTGTTGTTGTTGTTTTTCATATGGCCAACATATTTTATTTGTCTATATTTAAATCGGGTTCACAAATTAGAACAGTACCCCACCTACGATGGTCTGGCCACTGTATGCAGAATGCAAGAAGATCGGCTACCACGACAATATGGAACAAACCAAGAGCCAGGGATCCAGACCTCCAGGACGACCGACAGTTCGCTGGGAAAGACAAACCATTAGACAATCTCTGAAGGAAACGAGGACTAGATTTGAAAAACCACGTCAGGAGGAAAGCCGCCGATAGGACTGTATGGAGGAGTTCTCTCTGGCCAAAGAGAAAACGACTAAGTTATAGTAAGTAAGTCACAAATTATTTTTATTGATAGTTTGTTTCCTCCGGTTTATACGTATTTGCTTCGTATTGAATGAAGTTTTTGGAATTCTACATAATTCTTTTTTTTTTCTTTCACATCTGGTTATTATTTTATCGTGTTTCTCCTCTTCCTCTTGCTCGTTCGCCCTCAGACTTCCACATTAATGATAATAATAAAGGTAGCAGTCAGCTCAAGGTTCCTGACATCTCGATCGCCCTCAGACTTCCCACATTAATGACGCTACTAAAGGCAGTAGTCAGCTCAAGGTTCCATGACATCTCGTTTTCGCCTCTCAGACTTCCACATTAATGACGCTAATAAAGGCAGTAGTCAGCTCAAGGTTCCTGACATCTCGTTCGCCCTCAGACTTCCACATTAATGACTCTAATAAAGCCAGTAGTCAGCTCAAGGTTCCTGACATCTCGTTCGCCCCTCCAGACTTCCCACATTAATGACGCTAATAAAGGCAGAGTGGTAGCTCAAGGTTTCCTAACCATCTCGTTCGCCCTCAGACATTCCACATTAATGACGCTAATAAAGGCACATGCTGGGTCAGCTCAAGGTTCCTGACATCTCGTTCGCCCCTCAGGACTTCCACATTAATGACTCTAATATAAAGGCAGCGGTCAGGCTCAAGGTTCCCTGACATTTCTCGTTCGCCCTCAGACCTTCCACATTTAATGACTTCTAATAAAGGCAAGTGGTCCAGCTCAAAGGTTCCTGACCTCTCGTTCGCCCTCAGACTGCCACATTAATGACGCTAATAAAAGGCAGTGGTGGTCAGCTCAAGGTTCCTGACATCTCGTTCGCCCTCAGACTTCCCACATTAATGACTCTAATAAAGGCAGTGGTCAGCTCAGTTCCTAACATCTCGTTCGCCCAACCTCAGACTTCCACATTAAATGATTCTAATTAAAGGCAGGTGGTACAGTCAAGGTTAGCTGACATCTCGTTCGCCTCAGGACTTCACTTAAGACGCTAATAAAGGCAAGTGTTCAAGCCTCAAGGTTCTCCTAAGCATTCTACGTTCGCCCTCAGACATCAACACATTAACTGGACGCTAATTAAAGGCAGGTGGTTCAGCCTCAAGGTCCTGACATCTCGTTTCGCCATCAGACTTACATTAATGACGCCTACCTTAAAGCGCAGTAACGTCAGTCAGCTCAAGGTTCCATATAAAGGCAGTGGTCAGCTCAAGGTTCCTCAATGCTCGGCCCTTCCACATTAATGACATAATAAAGGGCATGGTTCAGATCAAGGTTCCTGACATCTCGTCGCCCTCAGACTTCCACATTAATGACGCTAATAAAAGCACTGGTCAGCTCAAGGTTCCTGACATCTCGTTCGCCCTCAGACTTCCACATTAATGACGCTAATAAAGGCAGTGGTCAGCTCAAGGTTCCTGACATCTCGTTCGCCCTCAGACTTCCACATTAATGACGCTAATAAACGCAGTGGTTCAGCTCAAGGTTCCTAACATCTCGTTCGCCCTCAGACTTCCACATTAATGACTCTAATAAAGGCAGTGGTCAGCTCAAGGTTCCTGACATCTCGTTCACCTTCAGACTTCCACATTAATGACTCTAATAAAGGCAGTGGTCAGCTCAAGGTTCCTGACATCTCGTTCACCTTCAGACTTCCACATTAATGACTCTAATAAAGGCAGTGGTCAGCTCAAGGTTCCTGACATCTCGTTCACCTTCAGACTTCCACATTAATGACTCTAATAAAGGCAGTGGTCAGCTCAAGGTTCCTGTCATCTCGTTCACCTTCAGACTTCCACATTAATGACTCTAATAAAGGCAGTGGTCAGCTCAAGGTTCCTGACATCTCGTTCGCCCTCAGACTTCCACATTTATGACTAATAAAGGCAGTAGTCAGCTCAAGGTTCCTGACATCTCCAAACACTTTTTCATGGAGAGAAATATTGTGTTGCCATATGCTACTCCGTTCATTGGTGTAACTTAGGCAGAACTGCAGAAGATGTTCGGCTGTCATGTGGCTGGTGCCACAGGTGCAGAGACCTGTTGCACCAATCCTGTACCTGTGGTATAGACCAGGGGTCGGCAAACTACGGCACGCGTGCCAAGCGTGGCACGTGGAACTATTTTCAATGGCACGCTGAGTGAATTAAAATACTGTACAGTATATGATCTCATTTAATAAAAAAAATTGAATTTTTAATTAAATAGAAGCATATAATTCTTTTAAAGCTATACCTGTTTTTACAACCCTTCAAAACGAAAGTTTTTAGACATTGGATGTAAGAATGTGCGATCTGATGAAAACTAAAGGCCTGATCATACTATACTGCACGCAAGTCTTCGTATTTACGGACCGTTTCCGAGAACAAACATTCTTCAACGAATTTCATGGGGACTGGTAATACTTTGCGGCGCCCACTAGTCTGGCGTCTACCTGCTACCGTAGTTTGCAGGATAAGATTCTTGAAAAGAATCCCAAGCAAATTTTGACGGGCAAGCGGAGACGTAATATCATAATTACGCAATAGTGTCTGGCTAGCGCCTGGACGAGC
Organism: Oreohelix idahoensis; assembly: GCA_024509875.1. Classification (NCBI taxonomy): domain Eukaryota; kingdom Metazoa; phylum Mollusca; class Gastropoda; order Stylommatophora; family Oreohelicidae; genus Oreohelix; species Oreohelix idahoensis. The sequence goes on along the minus strand of JAMPIV010007686.1, from coordinate 71,037 downwards.
GTATTTATTTCGTTTTCGCTCGCAGTTTTTGACTCCCAGTGTGAGTTTGGAGCAACAATGACTGACCTCGACGAAGTTATATTTCCGTCCTATCCTGCCCCTCTCTTCCGACCACCACCACCTCTACAGTTCTCTCGGCTGTCGCATACTCATGCCCGTACAGTCCGTTGACCGCAGCACAAAAGTTGGTGTTATTATTAAGTAATACGGTGCCGTTAAAATGAATTTAAAAAAAGACAAAAACTTGATACACGCTCGTTTCAAGATTTTTGGACAAACGAATATGGATTCATAGAACAAAAGGATCGTGCTGTTTGTGCTTTATGTTATGAAATTGTCTTGTGCCGTACGTCAAGTGTACAAAGACACTATCAAACCAAACATCAGTCCATGTTTAAAAACTCTGAGGAGAAAAGTGAAGCCATAAAAATGGCTGTTTCTGGCTACAAAAAAACAAAGTAGTATTTTTAATCAAGTAACTGGAACCAAAAATAAAGCTACCGAATGTAGTTACAAAATTGCACAGTGTGTGGCTTCGAAGGGCAAACCTGTCACAGATGGAGAATACATCAAGGAAACCTTTTTGAGCAGTGCTGAAATTTTGTTTAGTGATTTACCAAATGCGGACCTCCCGCTGTACAGCAATGTTCGTTGGCTTAGTCGAGGTAATGTTTTGAACAGATTTGTATCATGTCTAGAAGCAATCAAGGTGTTTCTTGATGAAAAGGAACAACATTTCCCGGAATTGAATGACGAGGACTGGCTGTGCAAGCTGGTGTTTCTGGCTGACATAACTACAAATCTGAATGAATTAAACTTGCGTTTACAAGGGCAGGGTCAAACAATACTTAATCTTTTTGAGCACTGGAAAGGATTTGCGTCAAAATTAGACATATTTTGCAGAGATATTACCACTAACACATACAAGTACATCGAATTCAAAGCATCAGAGTTATGGACGATAAAATTTGTAGAATTGCGAAAAACTCTTGAAGGAAGCTGCTTGGAAAAGTCAGCTGCCATCCTCAACTGCTGGACATCCCTGCCTCAAGCGTTCACCTGTTTGAAGAAAGTTGCATTTGCTCTACTTTCGGCTTTTGTGTCAACTTATACATGAGAACAAATTTTCTCACACATGAAAGCTGTTTTAAGTCCACAGAGAAGTCGCCTAACACTTGTGCATTCAGAAGCCTGTGTGAAGCTGAAATTGACAAAACACACACCTGATATTGAACAATTAACCAAGGAGAAGCAAGGACACGGGTCCCATTAATTGATTAATGACTCAGATCAATAATAATCAATGATTACTCATATTAAATTTTTAATAACGTGTTTTATGTTTGGTTTATTTAATTGTTTTTGTTCCTCACACTCTTGGACTTTCTGTCTCAACAAAATATACATATGGCAATTTTATTATAAAATTTCAAACTAATGTGTTCAGAATTCTACAAAGAACGAGAATTGTTATTTAATGTATCGGAAAAACATATGTTATATACAAAAATCAATTTTTAAAATTGTTTCCATATATTGTTGGATATAAAAATATGATGGAACTTGGGGTTGGCGTCGCTGAGTGACTTTGCAAGATTACCCTTCGGGCACTTACACTTACTAAAAGTTTGCCGACCCCCCTGGTATAGATGGTTTGTCTCAATCTGTTGTTGTCCCAGTTGCCGTAGAAGGATATTGATGACTTCGGTCTCGCCTAGTTAGCTACTGGCGTCTACGTTAATCCCAAGAAACTTTTCACATGATCTTCAGGTAACATCCCAACGTATGTAAATGTGGGTTTTACATTACGCTTTTCAATGGGTCTTAGGGATCATAAGTTTTAGCAACCTTTAAATGTTTTGGTTCAAATCTGCGGCAGTGAAAAAAAACGCTAATTACTTATAGTTTTCACTGTATAGTACTGGTCTAAAATTACTCATAAATTCTGTGAGGGAAAGGTACATATTATAGGGGGGCCCGGACGGCGAGACAACCTGGAACAGTTATAAGATTTATTTCCGGAGTCCAGTTTTAGGTTGCATGTCAAGCATAACCAAAATTATATTTTACCAAGCGTAATTAATTTCTTATCTGCATCTTTTATTTGCCCGGTTAGCTTGCAAATTACTAGTCACCTGTCATTTTTCAACTTTACCTCTTCGCATTTGTTTGTTCAGTGACTATAATATTTTAGACACACCCAGCGTGATAACACTGGACGGACTCACCACCAACGGAGTAAGTATTTTTTTTTTTTTGATCTAGATAAAGATTGCTAACCAACGATTGATAGCGGCGCCAAGTCGGTCTGCAGTCTGCACACAAAACACATACACACACGAAACATATATTTGCCAAGCTCTTTTAGAAAAGATCACTGGTCTTTGTTGTTTCAGCGGCCCTCTTCGCCTCCATTTTTTCCACAATTTGCTTTCAAAAGCAGATGAAGTAATTTTTCGTCGTCATCCATCATTTACACCTTCAAATCCCGATTGTGAAGCCTTAAAAACCGATATCAAGTATCTCGCCAAACTTTTCATTACCACTGATGCCGCCTCGTTCAAGGTCTTCTCCGTGCATTCTTTATCCCTTGTAATGTTGTGTCTTTCAATTTCACTTCTACAAATGCTTTCGGTCTCCTCTCTTTACACTTGAGTTTCCCATAGGACTTACATTAGTAATGCTATCAATCTGATTTTTCTGCTTGTCATTTGATACAGGCGTGGGATTTGTAGCTGAAATTGATAACTTGCCACCCCCTATCGGACCACCTGGTATTAAAGTGCAAGCTGTTAGGTGTCTTCTCTGAATTAGGAATGTTGCTGTGTGTGTTGGCAGTAGAACAGTTCACAGTGGTACCACCACCATGCAAACATGGCCGTTGCAGAGTCATAGAACTGGTAAACTTCGCTTGTAGTTTTATACCAATTATTGCACCGCCACAAAAACAGTCATGATATTTACTGTATTCACCAGAGCATTAGTTTACCCGAATGCCGCATCAAAATCAGATTAACTGATAGTTCTGTAGGCTTCCATTACTCAATAGTTGTTTTGTAAACAGATATCATCACGTTTCAGGTCGTGCATCGCTGTCATAATTAATATATATAACTTCTGCACAGAGTGTCAGCTGGCAGATCTTCCATGTTCCTAGACAACAACTAAAACTGCTCCCTTCTGATGTGCTAGCAGATCAGATGTATTACAATAAGTTCCGTTTAATGTATGCACGTAGAATAGCATACTGGAGCATTACCGGTCCTACCGACCTTTATAACGTTTATAAGTCTAACCATCTGACTTGGACGTGATCTCTGATATAACGAATCCTGGAACACAGACAATAGTCTTGTTGGTCTAGAGCGACCCATATATATAGATAACTAGTTCAGGTATAAAGATACCGGTGGCAAAAATCCTAGTCAAAGTACCTCTCCATTTTGAATCACACAGGCGCGCAAAAAGGCGACAAAATGACGAACCTCTAGATGATAGCCGAAAGTTCGATACAAGAGGAATTACCTTATTTCGGAAAATCAACCATGAACATATGCCTCCAGGCAGGCTTGAATAATACTGGGAAATAGTCTAGTTAGCTAACTAACTCACAAAGACAACGTAGTTCCCTCAGAAAATCACAAGACGCAAGTTGCGTCCGCTCGCGACTCAGACCATTTCTAACTCCCAGCTGGGCGGAAACACACAGAACGAACTCACCAGTTTTTGACATGCGCAGAACGACAAATCTACTTGAGTATCAGCCGTTCACACCATAAAGGATTCTAAGAAACATTCGAGCTAAAAAGTCTTACACAGTTCGCGCCTTTTATGGTCATGAACAGAAGCGTTTAAGACAGGATTTCAGGGACATCTACACACAGTTGACTGATACTACCAAATAAGGGAAGATATGGTCACGCTTCGGTTCAAGAAATTATAGGAGTCCGATGACGTGCTCTATAGTTAACAAGAGATTCTAGGTTCAACTCATTAAAAATTGTAAAATCTCGATAAACTCGGGGTTATGTCCCCCAACTGACTGTAAAAAACATTTTACCACACTTCAGTCACCACACCTAGAGTGGATCACCACTTACGCAAAATGATTCATACAAAGACCTTTGGAAAAATATCTAATTATTTGTTGCGTAACATTAACCCGCACCTCCGTGGAAGAAAAAAAACATGAAACAATTTTTTTTTTTTAAACTCTGGAGCCGGAAAAAAATCTAGGGCCTCTAACGCACGTTATTGGGCATGACAGCGGGAATATATACCTAACAAAAACTAGCTCAAACACATGGCAGCGAATAACTGAGCTCATATCCCCAGGTCCTTAGAGAAAAATTTATCTCAGTCTACGCGTATATCACCCAGGCAGGTGCAACCACCACAAACCACAATGATGGGCAACATCATAATAAAAGTCAAATTACTCTCATACCAATATATGAAATTAAATATATTATTATGATATCATATAATGTGTTTTGCAAACAGCGTTTTAATATATTAATATACCGCACTATTTTATTACATTATATAATGCATCAGTAATTAATAAGTAATACAATGTTTGTTCTTGTGTTGACATAAAAACAAGCAATAGAAGATGTGGACATCATCCGCTCCCAATCTAGGGACAGGACTTGATATCCTCAAAGTTCCACAATGGACATAAACTCGCAGACTTCAATGATGTGTGCTGCGAAAATATCAATAACACAATCTTAAAGACAACTGGTAAATCTCTTAATACAATTATGCAAATATATTATTTAAATGTGGCCGAGTGATCTTTTGGCCCGTATATCACTAACTAAGCCTTCTTAGATAATTACATGGTACAATGTTATAAATTTCCCTCAAAAAAAAAAGTGAGAAAAAATCTACTAACATGTCATTATAATATTGGACTGTATATCAGGAAATATATATATATATATATGACAGAAGAATCATGTGGAATCGTGTGGGCATCTGGACAGAATGTCTGCCATTTACATTATCCGAACCACGGATAGCTCGAACCGAGAAATGAAATGGTTGAAGAGCTATGGCATAACGAGTGGACCTCGAGCTCTTCAAGTTTTTTGCTCTGAATAGCAGTAAGCGCTTTCTGGTCGGTTTCCACAATGAAATGTGCGCCTAGAAGAAATCTTTGTAACTTCAGAATAGACCATACCATAGCCAATAACTCACGGTCTAAAACCGAGTAATTCTTTTCTGCAGCATTTAATTTCCTAGAGATATACATCACCGGATGCAGAGTATCAGAATACTCCTGCATTAGTGCCGCCCCAATCCCAGTTGACGAGGCGTCACTTCGAAGAACAAAAGTCTTCTCAATAGTAGGTAACCTAAGAATAGGTGGAGATGAAAATAGGGCTTTAACCTGGTCCAATGAGGATTGACATTCTTTAGACCAGCGGATCAGATTAGGCGACCCTTTCTTCAATAAAGTAGAAACCGGTGCCATAATGGAGGACAGATTCGGAATGAATCGTCCGTAGAATTGGATCAAACCTAATAGACTCCTTACTTGTTTCTTCGTCTTAGGGACCGAAATGTTAAGTATTTTTGAAACATTGTGGTCCTCTGTCTTTAAAAGACCACGACCAACACGATGACCTAGGAAAGAAATCTCACTAAATCCTATAAAGGCTTTAGAGGGTTTTGCAGTCAAGTTATACTCGCGAAGAGTAGACAGTAATTCGTATAAACCCAAATAGTGATCTTCCCAGGAATCACTGAATAGACAGATATCATCTAGGTATGCTATGACATCTGTACGATATGCGAGAATTCGCCGCATGCGTACAATCACTCATAACGATATTACGAATGTAGCAAGGGGCGTTCATACCGAATAAGACCCGAAAAGGCATGAAATTCCATTGGAATAAAAACCCCTAGGTGTAGAAAAAAGCTGTAAAAAAGTTTGGCACGTTCAGTTAGCGGGACTTGCCAATAACCTTTAGACAAATCTAGTTTGGTAAAGAATCTAGAATTAGAAAGTTTATTGAGTAGCTCTTCTAATGAAGGCATAGGTTCAGCATCGAACTTCGTAACTTGGTTCAATTTGCGATAATCTACGCAAATGCGAATGTTATTATCCTTCTTTCGAACAATAACCATAGACGAAGAGTATGCTGAAGTGGATGGTTCAATGATTTCCAAACGTATCATTTCATCCAATTCTTTTTCGACTTGAGACTGGAAATGGATAGGTATTGGATAGGGTCTGACTCTGATATGATTATGATCAGTTAGCACAATGTCATGTTCAATGACATGTGTGTGTCCCGGGATGTCTGTAAGAACATCCTGAAATGTTTGCAACATCGAAGAAACTTGTCGATGTTCCTCAGCGGAAAGATTTGGAGAAACGGTCACGTTTTTCCAAGATTCCGTAGAATAAAGTGGGACCATAGAAAGAGGAAGATTGACATCAGAAAAAAGTAGTTTCCTCATCCTGTATAACTGACAGAGATGAGTACTGACCATGAGGTGCTTGAGAATTGTCCGTTGCCTGGAAAATAGGCTGCAAATAGTCAGGTCTTTCATAAAATTCCGTGAGCATATTTATGTGGAAAGTTTTATGCTTTCCATCAATATCGACAACATAGTCGACATCAGAAATTTTGGAGACTATTGCATATAGACCTTTCCATGCAATTAGAAGTCTGTTCTCCCTTGAAGGAAGTAGAACGAGAGCTTTGTCACCTGGACAAAGTTGTCGTAGACATCTATTCTTATTTGCAAACTGCCTTGCCTTTTCTTTAGCAAATTCGGAAGACGAAGTTGCTAGTTTGCATGCCTCGATGATCTTTTGCCTAAGAGCAATGACGTACTCATAAGAAGATTGAGTTTCATCGCTAATATTATCGGCAGTGATTAGATCGTGAAGTAAAGACATAGGGCCGCGCGGTTGCGCGCCAAAGACAAGTTCAAAAGGGGAAAACCCCGTATGTTCATTGGGGACCTCTCTATACGCAAAGAGAGCCGCGGGTAAGACCCTGTCCCAATCCTGAGGATGATCCTCAGTTATTTTACCAAGTAAAGTTTTCAGAGTCCTATTTAAACGTTCGACCAACCCATTAGACAATATTTCTCCGGGAAAACCCAAGCGAGAAAATATCAGCCAAAGAGCGTCTGCGATATCAGCAGTTGAGATGCTCTTGAGAGGTATTGCCTCTGGCCAACGTGTGCCCATATCGACACATGTAAGGATAAATTGATGTCCTCTAGCCGAATTAATTCTAAAAGGACCGATAATATCTATTGCCATTTTTTGAAAAGGGCGAATAGGAATGTCAGCAGCCTGGATAGGCGCAGCATGTCGTGGTCCTTTAGATTTGACCTCCTGACATACTTTGCAAGAGCGACAGTACATTCGTATGTCCTTGCTCACAAATGGCCAAAAGAAAGCCGCAAGAACCCTCGACTTTGTACGGGAAAAACCCATATGTCCAGCACATTGCGAGTCATGAGCATGTTGCAATATTTGCAATCTCATGCTCTTAGGCACAAGAATTTGTGAATGAGTGGACGTAGTCGAGTCTTGTACCATACGTACAAGTACGCCGTTCTTCATAGAAATCCAAGATTTTCTATTAGTATTTTGATTAGGATCACCTTTTTTTGCTAGAATGAAGAATTTTTGTAAAGAAGGATCTTCTTCTTGCAATTTGATAAATGAGTCACGTGTAATAGTCAAGTGACTATCTTGGTCATTTACTTCCTCATTATTAGTTAATGAAGTTTGAGGTGGATCCAGAGCATGTGCTCTTGTGGACCACCGCAATTGGTATAGCTTCAATGTTTTTGCTCTTCCCACAACAGCAATCTGCCTGTGGGGTACATTCCCATAACTCCGTTGAATAGGACCAATAAATAAGGTCCGCAAATAGGGTTTGGAAGTTTCAGACACGCGTGGACCTCTCCCGTACGAAGAACGGCGTAGCATGTGTAGAAGCTAATGTGTATTATATAGCTCAGTAGGGTATTACTTTTCCAAACGTGCCACCAAACTGTGCACATTTGATGACCTTTCTGTAGCACAGGATGGATCTTCAAGAGATTGCACTAACCCGACAGTCGTACATCCAGAGTCAAAACATGAGACATGGGATTATATTAACAAGCCTTACTGTAATATAAGCGAATCTCGCCCATCATGGAGGCAACATTAGCAGGAGAAGATGCGGGCCAAAGGAGTGACCACAGCTTCAAGTACCTAACGGTCTTTGGGTAAATAAAGAATGCATTGGATACATTTATTTGCTTCACCAAAATCAAAAGAAGCGCATCCCGATTAGCAGTATGGTCTTTATATCAATCTTAATCTGTTTATTACTCTTGAGATTTTGTTGCAAAGAGAGTTTGTTGTTGATATTTTTTTCTTTACTGTTGCGCCCCGATCTACTAAGGCGACCTTATTGCCTCTGCAATTTATTCATTAACGTCCTACTGTACTTTTTATCTGGTTTGAGTTCCAGTTTTCCATACATGTCATTACTCATCTCTATACAGTTGAGAACTCTACTATCCTGGTATTGAGGTCTTGAGACAAACACATTTTCCTCTATGGCGTTACCTTAGCCCGTGAACTTTCTAAAGTTAACCCGGCGTCGTACTACGTGTAGTAATCGGCATGTCTCCGTACTGGAAGAAAGAATCACCCTGGAATTGATTACTAATGATATCTGGGCACATAATTACGGTTACACTTTTATAATGACCATTTTGCTGTGCTACCCTGAAAAAATCTAGCATACAAATTTGGGCCTAAGGTGCTGCCGATAGCAACTGGCCGGACCTTACTTTCTAATAAGAGTTGTAAATGTTATGTGGAGGATGGCAGTAAAAGTACTGGTACCGTATTCTTTCCATTTTTTTTATGTTTATCGGCTTCCGCTCCAGGAACGAAAAGACCGACAAAGCTTCATTATCTCAAGACGACATGACCTTGTCTTCTCTAAGTAGTATAGGTCCATACGAGGAGCTTCAAAAGTACTTTCTGTTCTTAGACAACTCAATCCATCGTAAAAAACGTTGAAGACGTATGCTTGAGAATGAATTCAAGAGAATTCACCTCCAGTTTCTGGTCACATGTTTTAACCTATTTAAGTACCGATATCCCGTCTTCGTTCAATTTGGTACTTTTCTTTAACAAGGCCGGCCGCTGACAACCTCATGTAGATTGTTTAAGTCAGGGCACCTTTACCATACTCACAAAACGTCAAAGCATCACCTCTAGATATTTGGCCAGTTGATAAAACCATCTAATGTTTGTATCTATATTATGCACATTACATGCACTTTCCAATAATCTATCTAGAATAACCAATTGATTATATTCATTCGAAATTGAGGCATTAAATGTGGTAGAATTAAGCATGAACTCAAAGCATTAGAACTTATAGCAGATGACACCCTTATTTGCCCTACATATAGCATTACCAGCATTCACTTCAACCTTTAATTCTTAACTCTAACAGCTATGAGTTTTTCTTCATGACTCCATTTTTGCTATACTTCATAACAGCTTCTATTTGTTAACCTTCTTTCTTCAGCTCAGGCTGTAACTTTCTTTCTTCAGCTGAGCCAGTAATTGTATTTCTTCAGCAGAACCTGGTAATTTTCAGCCTTCTTCCAACCCTCTTAATTTCCCGTTTTTAATTTCAAGCTCTCTTATTACAAGCTTTCTTTTAAGTCTCTGAGATTTCTGATTCTTTTTTTGTTTTGTCCATTTCCATTTGTAATCTTTTTAATCATCTACCTGCCTCTGCCGTTTTAAATTTTCAGCATCTATTCTTATTTGTTCAGTATTTTCTTTAATTTTTCTTTTCCTCGACCGTCAAAGCTTGGAATATTGAACAGTCGCAAATTCTTCTAATTTATCACTGTCTTCCCATAGGGCTTTTACCCAGTACACTTAAAGTACTCAAAATGTACGACATGACTGACTAACATGTGAGTATCAGAACCTGAAAATAAAATTACATTATTTATTTCAATCTATAACTAGCCAACACAGACTTAATACCCGTGCTTGTGATCATCACTATGTATACCCAATCTCTGTGGGCCACACGAATGCCACCAATCCAACTTGAAATATCAAATGTTAATAAAATATCACATGTCACCTCTTAATTATCAGTGCACTACAACAAATCAGTGCATAACCATCAGTTATTTATCATAATGCACTACAAATAGTGATATGCATAAAAACCACCAGTTAGTTATGATAAAGTGCACTATAGACCAATAGTGCGACTGAGCATATAATGTTACATAGAGAAAGCTAAAACTATGCACGAACTATGCAAACAATACAAGAGACAATGTTAAACAATAACAAAGCTCACCAACATTGTAACAACATAACAAAGATCAAAGTCAATTGTAAACAACACAAAGAACAGAGTACAATGTAAAAACAACAAAGAACCAAAGTCAATGTAAACCACTAACAAAGATCGCAGAGTCAATGTAAACCAAAATAACAAAGATCAAACCACTACGAAAACATTCGCATCAATCCCAATAAATAAACAGCGACCAACTAAAAAGCAAATTATCACAAAAGAATGTGATGACCAAATGCCGAAGATAAGACAATACACACTGACGCTTTACAGGGCTATCCACAAAAAATTTACGTAAAGCCACTGAAATTATTAGAAAAGAGGATCCCTACAAATACAAACAAATGAATCGAAAACTAAAAAACAGAAAGAAAGAGATGAGAAAAAAAAATATACACGAAAAAAAACTAAAGCACAAATCGTCACAACTAAACAGATATAGCAACGATTGTCGCTAGCAAATTTCACAGTAGGAAATTCGCACAGTCCCTAACGAAAACGCTAACAGTAGAACCTCTGTGACGTGGTATCTTCTACTGAAAGACACCGCACAACCGAGAAAACCCGCTGAAATATAAAAAATTATAAATTATACACAAAATACAAATATACTATATAACATGTAACACAAATAGCAAAAATTGTGTGAAAGAATTTAGAAGGCTCAGCTAGAACATAAGGGCACAGTTCACAAACAAAACAGGCCACTTAACTTCTATGTATCCACAACGTCAGCACAGTTCAGAACAGGATGTGATCAGCATTCTTAGGACAATGAAATCACAAACGTTGATCCATCCATATCTGCTCTCGTAAACTGCCGCATGACGAAGGAAATGAGCTTCTGAACAGGAAACAGCTTCTGAACTTGACCTTCTGAATTCTACAAAAATTGACTTGAGCGCACTTGACCTTCTGAATGTTATAAATTGCTCAAAAACCGGCATCTTGACTTCTGAACACCGCAAACAAAGTACGTGTCTGAGAGACCGGAAACAGTTGTTACGGCACTTGTCCGCTTCACTTTAATAAGATGTCAGAAATCCTCATTCGCTCGTGTACTTTGTAGTACCCATTCTAGGTAGGACGATGCCAACTTGCAACGACTGCCGAAAAGACCGCCGGGTAGTTTTGAAAAATTTCCAACTTTCAGCAAATGCCGGGGCTATCTTTTCACAAAAATCTTTCATCAAAAAGTAGCTTTTCTTTGAATAGACAAGTGAAGTTGAATACTGTAATCTTGAAAGTGCTGATGATGCATGTCTGGGTTTGTTGACCCCCCTTGAGAAGCTAGCTGGTATCAGAGTAAACCACCTATGGCCCACCAAAAATGATAAGGGTGGATTTGAGCTGAAATGATAACTTGCCCACCCTATCGACAAATGGTATTAAAGTCCAAGATGTAGGTGTCTTCTCTGATTTAGAATGTTGCTGTGTGTGTTGCAGTAGAACAGTTCACAGGGTACACCACAGGCAACATGACGTGTAGAGTCATAGAAATGGTAACTTCGCTTTAGTTTTATACCATTTATTGCACGCCACAAAACAGTCATGATATTTATGTCATCACCAGCATAGTATAACGAATGCAGCATTCAAAATCATATTAACTGATAGTCATGTAGGATTCAATACTCAATAGTTGTATTGTAAACAGACTATCATAAAGTTTTATGGTTCGTGGAAGCTGTATCAATAAATATATATAACTTCTGCATAACAGTGTTAGCTGCAGAGCTTCAATGTTCGTAGACAATAATAAATGCTGCCTATCGGAGGCTAGAAGATCAGATGTATACAATAAGTCGGTTTACTTTCTGCACGTGAATAGCATACATGGATTACAGGTCAGCTCGACCTTTATAACGTTTCTAAGTCTAACCATCTGACTTGGACGTGATCTCTGATATAACGAATCCTGGAACACAGACAATAGTCTTGTTGGTCTAGAGCGACCCATATATATATAACTAGTTCAGGTATATAGATACCGGTGACTTAATCCTAGTCAAAGTACCTCTCCATTTTGAATCACACAGGCGAGCAAGGAGCGACAAAATGACGAACTTCTAGGATGATAGCAAAAAGTTCGATACAAGAGGAATTACCTTATTTCGGAAAATCAACCACGAACATATGCCTCCAGGCAGGCTTGAATAATACTGGGAAATAGTCTAGTTAGCTAACTAACTCACAAAGACAATGTATTTCCCTCAGAAAATCAAAGACGCAGGTTGCGTTCGCTCGCTACTCAGGACCATTTCTAAACTCCCCAGCTGGGCGGAAACACACAGAACGAATACTCCCAGTTTTTGACATGCGCCAGATAACTCATCTACATGAGTATTCAATTCACAACACAAAGCAATTCTAAGTGAACATTCGAGCCTAAAAGTCTTACACAGTCGCGCCTTTTATGGTCATGAACAGAAGCGTTAAGACAGGTTTCAGACATCTACAACAGTTGACTGATACTACCAAATAAGGAGATATGGTCACGCTTCGTTCAAGAAATTATAGACCGAACGTGTCTCTATACAAGAGAAGGTAAACTCATAAAAAATTGTAGTCTCGATAACTCGGGTTATGTCCCTTTGACTGTAAAAAAAACATAATACACACTTCAGTCAAAAAGTGATCATACATACGAAAAATGATCATACAAAGACTTTGGAAAAAGTAATTATTTGTGCGTAACACATAACACGGGCAAAGACACTCTCGAATTGCCATGTAAACTTGTGTCTTTATGATAAATTGTGTATTGCACAACAAAAATTCTGCTATAACTTTATGATTGTTACGTGTGCATGTTTGCAGGTGTTTGAATACATGTCGGGGACCCAAAGATGCAGCAATAGAGAATGCAGTCAGCGACCCATAGCTTGACTGCTTGCATCAGGGTCAGCGAACCAGAGCTGACCAGACCTACTCCTACCTCCCACGTGGTGGTCCTGGAAAACAGGCTGCATCACTGCAGTCTGGCTGAAAACTGAGTGTAGGGATATCGAAGAGGGAAGATTCGCAAACCTGATTTTCGGTCCCAAAAAACAAATGAACGCTGAAGGGCTGATCTGAACTGTCTGGAAGTTGTCGGCAAACCCTGAAAAAAATCTGTGCTGAAGAGGATGTATTCGCAGAAATGCTCAATAATCACAGCTCCGGCGTAAACGCACACAACGCAACCAACGTCCTTTTCAGGACGAACGAGGAAGAAGAAGAAGAAGAAAACATGTCGTGGGTTCATAGATTTGATGTTAATACATAACATGCACACACTGTAACATCGTAAAACTGGAATAAAAAATGTAGCCAATATTGTCCAACGTTCAAATATTTATTAACGAATTCTTTACAATTGACGATATGCTCCACATCTTAAAATAGTGATCAGTAAGGTTTTGTTCGTACACCATCATTGGTCCGTCCTTAGACATTAATACTCAGGCAGATTTGCCGATAATCATATTCATAGTTCACGCAGCTTATAAGATACATTGTCATAGTCTTGACGGAATTTAATTAATAAAACATGTCCCAATACTTCTCTTAGAATGCCTTCCAACACTAGCATGTAAACATCAAATAGCAATCATCATCAGATCGAAGAACACTTTTGTGGACTTTAAAATATCTCCATATTTTCGGAGCACATACAGATACGTCCACACACTATGACGGACATCAGCCAGAGAGCCGTGAAAGTTAACCGTTAGGTTCCAAAGCAGACGTTGCTTCCGTCACACACCTTCTATTACACTATACGTCATAGAATCAAATAAATGGTGCGTCTCTTATCCCAATCAGTAGCGTTCCTCGTGCCCACTCATCTTGCGCACAGCCTATATCTTCCTGACGAAAATACGCCTAGTGTGCAAAGGATGAGTTGTAACAATGGTTAATGACCCGATCAGGATAATTCCTTTTTGGTACCCGACCGGACCTTGTTTGAGCATTTCTTCAGGACTTACAAGCCCAAGAAAAAGTTTCCATCTACATTTTAACAACACTGGCAAACCGGAATCTGAGGGAACTGAAACGCAAGTCAAAGTGGGAACTTATTTACAAAATAACAACACCCAGACCAGTGTGGTTAAGGCATCGTCAAGCTGCCTTAAACTATTTCTCTGAGCCAGCAGTCTGTGAGCCTAAAGAGATTGGGCATAAGTTGTACATTTTGAATTCTGTATTTTTTTCATTATTAACGTGAAACTAATACGTAATGTATTGACATGTTGAAGATTAATCTATAAAAATTGCTAATGTAAGACCAAGTCAATTTGCGGCTGGCAAACTTACACGGTATCGCCTTGATGCATTTCACGAACCACCACTGTCAGGCTGGTGTAACTGCTTTATTGCGAGTTTTCTTATAAAAACCAAAAGCTAGGCAGTTAGTTCCCAAGATCCTAATGGCGCCAGGGAGGAGAGTGTGTGAAAGACATGCTGTTACAAACTTAAAGTTATATTATTAACCTTTCAACCTGAGTAAATGTTAAAAAATATTCACTCTTAAATGGTAATTGAAAGAAGTTACTACCGTTTCAACTGATGTAAATGTAAACAAATACAAACTATGGTGAGTTAACATTTTTCATGTAAAGTTAAATATAACAAATACTTCATTTTAAAAGTAAAGATCGCTTTTTGCCCATGGGATTAAGATTAATTCTCAGAGAGGGTAAAGAAATTCTGAAGATTAGAAGGATGGTGGAATAAAACGATGGGGGACACATAAGAATCTGTCCGGGGAATCTCAATACTCAGAGGAGTATTTCGTTTCTCTTCTTTTGCCATATCTAGTTTGGTGTGTACCAGTAGAGGGTAAAACTCTTTCTGGGAACTAATGAGGGTATAAGAGGCCTGAAGTCGATGCTAGACACCCATCATCAGACGGGTCCCTTAGCGCAGTCCTTTGGGCCCTAGCTTTGTAGTTACTTTACCCTGATTTTTAACTTGTATCGTTGCTGCTACTCGTAATCGTGACCAGGAACGTGAGCCAATCCAGTCACCTATATGCGAAGAAAACCAAAACACCTAGCGGGCGCAGAAAGTGGGTTACATTTTGGTGATGTGTTGAACATTGAAGAGTAGCCCCTCAACACTGCAGTACAACATCAGCTGACCCAAAGTCCTTCCTAAGCCTCGTACAGCAGTATGCTTGGAATAGAACCCCACCACTGCGGGTACCTCCACTCGTCAAGAAATGGCACAGTTAATACTGGCAAAGGCTTCTGACAAACTTGAAAGTATCTACTTGCTTGACTTGGTCACTAAATAGCTTGTGGGAAGACAATCAGGGAAAGGATTATAACACCTGAACACAATATAGTCCAACCTACGTAGTAATCGCTCCTTGTAACCTCGTTAGCCCAGATAGGAGGTAATAATGCGAACAGTTCAAGACAAGCTGTGTAAAATTACAAGAGACATTAGTAAGTCATGAATAACAACCATTCGTATCAAGTTCTAGGCAACAACCAAGTTCGTAAATCCACGTTGTTTGCAGTTTGACCCATTAGATTTGTTTCCAATCAACATCATAAATAGGCTAAATGGTAATCAATGTGTCATATATCAAATAATACAAGAAAAAACTATCTGTTATAGTCATTCCCTTCCCTCCAGTTTGGCTAAGTCCCTTCCCAGGCAAGCATCATTATCTTAAAACGCTTTTCACAAACCCAACTAGCTCTACTCCATTCCGTTATACTTAATTATTACCCCAATTAACCTCAACTCAACACACGTTGGGTTTCCTCCCTCCAGACAATAACCACCTGCTAAATATTTCTTTAACACACTTTGATTAAAATATATACAAATATTTACACACACACAACACACTCACACACACACACACAGTATCATATATATATATCTATATATATATATATATTATATATATATAATATATATATATTTATTTATTTATTTATTTATTTAAATAACATCTCCGCTTACCCTCAATCACAGACAGGCTTATTAATGGTTCACAACAGACAGCTCACACTTCTGCAGCTGGCCACCGGAGTTGATATAACTGCTTGAGCACAGTGTCTGTCTGAGTTGAAATAGGCCGGCGTGTTGTGTCTGTGTCATGTCGTTCTCTCCCCTTTTATAATGCCTATGCTGCTGTACGAGGTGGCAACTAGGACTAAAGGTACGTAAAGAATGCAACCAACAACGAGTAAGGCAAGGCCAAGGATGTGCTACGAGAGTCACTCCACCAAATACTACTAAGACATCCCATATTTTTGCACCGAAGTTTCTCCATCTTTAGGCTTCTTTTACTCATATGAATGAGCTCTTTCACTATGGATATCCCATTTTATCCTATAGTTTATCCGACTAATTCCACTGGAGCCGCCGCAACAGGGACCAAGCACAACATGGTTCAAGTGTTCCACTGTCTTCTAATCATACCTAACATCGGCTCATTACAACTACATCCAGTTGAACTCTCTTGCAATCTGCTTCAAAGCTCCTGCATCCCTATTAATCGAATTTGGTCCATACTTTTATCTCTGTATTCCATTGCTTAGTTGCACATTTCCCATCCTGACATAATCCGTAACAACTAAAACTTTCGTTTCCTCCAAGTTTAGCGATCTTTCGCACCACTATTTATAACCAAGCTGGCTTTTCATATGGTTAGATTACAACCACTGGGTTTAGTACGTAGCTCTTTTTGAATGATGCCGAGATATGGAATTCACGACCCTTCATTCCACCATACCCATACAAGAAGAAATACCGCAGCATTCTGTTTTTCTGATTTTGTATTATATATGAGGATGCAATCTCCTCATAACTATACAGCCTTGGTCTCAATGAGGTTATTAATGGGCAAGAAAGGGCAACGGTAGGCAAGACGACTTCAATGAGTCTCAATGTTGAAAGTCCACCAAATTCGAAATAGATTTACTGTACATGGTGTCAACGTCGGGGTTTATACTTCATATAATTTCTACATTTTCAGCCTAGTTAGTATCCCCCCAATTCTCACTATAAATATCTCTGTATTTCATTATTTTTCCTGTATAATTTTGTTTCATCCATTATCGTTTTTGCGAATATTATTCTCATATAATTCGCAAACTTTACCTGTTTTCCTTTCTCTTAAACTGAGAATCGCGCTAGGACGATATTACGTAGATGTCGGGCGTCAGAAGGCGTGATAAGTCGGTTCGCTGAACACAGGACGTAGCAAATCGTCTACATTCTCACCGAGCGCGCGAGCTTCTTCTCGGCATTAGTCCCGGTGAGGTGTGATACTTTACATCTGCACCGGTCAGTATCCAGACATTTGTCTGGAAAATCCCCAACTGACACGGCTCTCACTTCGGCAATAGAGTCAGGCTGTCTGGGATTTGTAACTGACACGCGTACATCGTGGTCAGTAGGTGACAGTTACGACACGCGTTAAGCGGACGTAAATGTTGGGAGTAGGGGAGATAATTTCGCTTGGCGAAATAAGTTTGGGCCCTTTGTCTGATTTAAGATATTGGCCAAGTTTGAAACTTTAATTTCATTCTCGCTCATAGACTCCACAGTAGATAGGTCGCTCGAAAAACAGAATAGCTGTTAGCGAAGATCTCAGTTTGTTTCGGCAATTTGTCGAACTTCTAGACTTCCAGAAATATTTTCAGCATTTTTATTCTTAAGTTGTGCGACTACCTGTAATTCTGTGGTTGAGGTAATTAATATGATAGATATATAGATTTTGTGAGTGTTAAAGTGTTAAATCGCTTAATTCATTTTAATCTATTTCTTTAGCGCAGAAGAGAAATAAAGTGGTAGGCTATTATATTTTCTAGGGAAGCATTCAGTGGAAAGCAGACTAAAAATTAAAATTTCTAGCTTATAACGGCAATTGTAGCTATTTATAAATTTAATTTAACTGCTAATACTCAGTCGAGTGTATTTTTCTAAACTAACGTATAAACTCTAGAATCCAGCCTCATGAATGGTGACGGAATACGCACGTGTTCTTAATTTATGCGGATTGCTGATTTTTAAATATAACTTACGTCACGGGAAGTTTAAATGATAAGCAAAGCTCTCTGCTTGCAAGTTTAAATGTAAGTTTTAACCAGTACAGATTCTGTTTATTATATTATATGTGTTATTTTTCCTCCACACAGTGAAAGTTTTGGGGTGACCCTAACTTTACCAGCACCTAGTAGTAGTTTTCCATACTTGTGAAGAAATAGACAGTCCTTATTTTGAACCACGTGGGTTTTCTCAAGTAACACTGATCTGACGGTGCAAGTTAGACAGAAATACTAATATCCCTATAACGGGTTTCAAAGACTGTAATGATAAATACTGGACCTTGGAGCCAGCACTTAATTTCTTCTAGAAACTCTATATAATTTGCTGCCTGGTGGCGTGAATATTAACAATCATTTCCCGACTAGATTATATCTTGTGGACAAATCTGTGGTGTGACAAAAGTGAATCCTATACTGAGGGAAGGCACCGACCTGACATTCATCATTTTTTTTTAGAAACCTACGCTATTGACACTGTGCTCTGTTAACTCCCGCGCCTGGAATAATTGTTAGGTGACTTAATCAGACATTTGAACAAATTTGCATACCCAAGTAGTCGTTCCCGGAGACTCCAAGTTAAAACAGGTCTTTTGGGAACTGGGGACTTCTTGGCAGAAGACTGCATTTTTTGAGTCTGTGTGAAAATCTAAAATCAATGTGTGCCAAGAGGCAGCAAGCAAAGTCGTGAGTACAAGTATGAGAAGCCATGGCGGAATGAATGAGTGTACGCTGGTTTGAGTGATATTTTTCACTATGTTATCTTTGACACCCTGTTGCTGGCCTAATTTTTTTTTCAATCTGCATAATTTGTTGCTAAGGCTAGAGTTCTTGTGTTTTGTCTTAGGTTAAATCAGATTTTTTTTTTCAAACTCTGTGCATATAATTACGAGCTAAAACGAAGGCAACTCTTAGACTCAAACCCTATGTATCTGTGACTCGGGCGCCATCATCTGTTCTCTTAACGGGGCCGGGCTAAACCTAGAGTTAACACTATAACGGGGCTATCATCCTTGCAACATTTCCTTGATTTTTTATGACTATGTGTGTCTATGTATTTTCCTTGATGTACTTTCTTTGATGTTGTGAGCCGATTTTTTCCTGATAATAAAATCGCTCTTGAACTTAATAATCGTGTTTGGTCAGCTCGTTCAAGATAATATATATATCATTGTTATAGTTTTCCCACGTCTGTGTGTTTACCTGTCGTCACGTGTATGTGCGTGCCTGTGAGTGATAGAAATATACGTAATATGTATATTGGTGTAGTCTGTCTGACGCTGTAACAACTGTTGTAGAAGATAGGTGAGAGAGAGAAGAATTCTTTTCGCTTTCAGAGACAGCCACTATATCTAAATCTATCATCTCACGTGTGTGGAAATTCTATTACCTTTCACTAACTCTCACTGAGTCTATCACCTATTCAAACCTATTCAGAAGGGACCAAACCTAGTCTTAATTCTCCTATAGGAAATCTACGACAAATGAGGGCTCGTTTCCGGTCTTTGAACTTAGAATAGGAAGACGAGTACGACAAACGTGGACTCGTCTATCTGGATTTTGAACTTAAGATTCTGTATTCTGATATAGAGTAAGAGTGTGATGTGTATTGTGAGTTGTGTATCTTTTTAAAATAATTACCCCCCACTAGAGACTAGCGATCTGTTTACGGGTTAGTAGCTGACCACACAAACTAATAAGTTTTTTTTCCCACAGCATCTTTGAATAATATACATTTTGGTTACAGGTTGATTTTGTCGGGATATATGTTAACTGCTGATTGTAATACTAAATGCTGGTAAAGTGGTGAGTGTATAACATTCACTGGGTACTGAGGCAGAACGGCGTTTGAACTAAGTTAAGGAGTGTGTTTCGGACTTTTTTTGTCCAGATTAATTCCTCCTCCCTTACCCGATCTGACTTCAGGGGCGAACTTTATAGTGGATTTTTAAAATTTTAGGGATTATTTTTCTCTTTAATTTTTGCAATATTCTTTGGCGTTTCCACTGTAGCAACTTATTGTTCAGTTGGAATAGTGACTACCATTTATTAGGCGTAGTCGTGTTTTGCATTTAGTGCTTTATTGCCGATAATAGCAGCGATGGTTAATTTTTATTTTGGGGGAGGTATCCCAGGGTTAAGGAGATCATCTTTGGAATTTTTGTTTTTTTTTTTCTCGTAATTGGTAGGAACCATTTTATTCTTTTTCCTATTTTCTATCTCCACGTGTCTCAGTCACTGACATAATATGGCCGAGAGGGCAAAGCTTAGACAACTTCTCAGGGACGAAGCGAGAGAGGAGGAACTGGAAGGAGAAGAAGCGAAAGCATTTGTCAGAGACGAACTTGAGAGTTATGATGCGGACAAGAAAGAAGCGGAAGCTAAAGGAAAGAAGCAGCAGACCGAACGCTAATACAGCAGAAGAAGATGGATGAGGAAATGGAAATTCGCAGGAAGTGCAAGCCATGAGGCTGCAAGTGGAAGAGAAGGAAGATGGAATTCGACAGGAGGACTGCAAAGAGAAAGAGTAGAGAAGAGAATGACAGCACGAGAAGGAGAGGGAACAGAGACAGCATGAGTTGGCGCTTAAAAACTCTTGAATTTTCCAAAGTCGTGGTGCTGCCTCTACCTCCAGCAATGGAGAGTCTTCTCCTCATTCTTCCTTAACTGACCCTGCTAACACTCAATCTCTTCAACTAAATGCTATGTCTTTCACTCTTGAATCTTTTCCTTGTCCACATGAGAAGATTGACACATGGTTAGAAAAATTTGAGAAAATTGCAACTCTGTACGGGTTAGAGAGGTCGCGTTGGAATATGATACTTTCCCAGGCCCTAAAAGGTTCTGCTTATGATGTTTATTCTAAGCTGGAAAGTAGCCAACAAGACGACTACGATGTGTTGAAGAAAGCGTTACTGGAGCGCTTTGAAATGAACGCTCGCAAGTTTTTTGCAACTGTTTCGCAACAGCCGGAAAGAGAATTCTGAAACTTCATCACCAGTTCTCATCTCGTCTTAAGGGATATCTAACAAAGTGCCTTGAGCTTTCGCAGCTCCCCTCTACCTATGAAGGTCTTGAGGAACTTGTTCTAACTGAACAAATAAAGAACACTTTGTCTGCTGATACCCGGAGATTTCTCGCTGAGCAGGGGGCAGAAAAACTTGAAGACATTTTGGAAAAGTCTGAGCGTTATCACAATGCGCTGGCTGAACTACCGGCCACAAAGCGGAAACCGACAGAGGAGCATTTTCGAAAACATAACCTAGAGCAATCTTCTCAGGCTTCTAACCAAAACAACCACAGAGAAACTGGACCTCAAAACCCCCCTCCTGAAAAATCCAAGCTCTACAAGAACAAGTACCCCAACCACCCCAAACAGTCTGATCAACCCGACCGCCCTACATGGCAGCGTAGCCAGAAAGGACAAGGTGGCAAAGGGAGAACCCCCGAGCACGGGACATATGATCAGACCGAGCACACCGAGCCGAAACGCATCGGATGCTTATTGACAGTCTCGCAAGGCGGAATTATTGACAGTGATTCCCAACCTGTTGGGGATAGACCCTCAACGCGAGGTACTGTTACTTTGAACGGTTCTCAAACTTCTTGCTTATTTGACACGGGGCTTTCTTATGATTGCATTGTTGCCAGAAACCTGGTTAAACCCGGTCAAGAGACAGGAGAGACCGTCCAACTTTGTGGAGTTCGTAAGAGTGATGCACCTACAGCGCTTCCCATCGCATTGGTGGAGATACACTCTGACTTTGTCAGAGGTGTGATCAAAGCGGCTGTTATGGATGATCCCATCTACCCAGTCATACTTGGCGGGAGATACGTGTGTATTGGGAAACCGGAAGAGCCGATTGTGGCAGCAGTAACTACAAGAGGGCAAACCAAGAAGGAACGGGAGCCTGCGCCAAATTTGTTACCTATGGAACTTAAAGAAGCGCAATACAAGGACCCTACTTTGGCACCCTGCTTTAGGAAACTGCCCCATGGCTAAGGAACCCCAAACAGCACGGGGACATTTTTTTCTGAGGATGGCGTACTTTATCGGAGAACGGGCAAGCCTGACCAAGGTTACAACCAGCTCCTAGTACCGAAACAGTACAGAAGCCAAATCCTAGAAATGGGGCACTCTCTTCCCTTGAGCGGACATATGGGACAGAACGCCACAAACCAACGTATAACCACTCATTATTGGTGGCCAGGAGTGAATACTGATATTATCAGGTACGTCAAATCCTGTGCCCAGTGCCAACGTGTACCACCCAAGCAACGGACCCCCCCAGTCCACATGGGTGAAATGCCAATAATGGGAACACCATTCGAACGGGTTGTGATCGACATTTTAGGGCCTTTCGAAAGGACTAAAAGAAGGAACAGGTTTATCCTGACCTTAGTCGATACATGCACTTTATGGGCAGAAGCTATCCCGCTAACATGCGCAGATGCCAAGCATGTCGCAGAAGCCCTCGTGCAGATTTTCACTCGGTTGGGATTCCCTCAGCAAGTGTTGACGGATAATGGATCTCCATACCGAAACCTGTTGATGGATGAGATCGTTAAGATCTTGAGGACCCAACACATCCACACTAAGCCATATACTCCGGCGGGAAATGGGCTCGTGGAACGTGCTAATGGAAACCTCACCATGATGCTAAGTAAGCTGGCACAAGTGAAACCTGAAGATTGGGATCTCTGTATTCCTGCAGCATTATTTGGCTACAGAGAATCTCCTCATACTTCCACAGGATTTCCGCCAGCTACACTCTTATTCTGCAGACCCATTAAGGGCCCGCTTGAAGCCTTACTTCAGTCTCTGACAGACGAGAAGGCTGATGAGACAGTCGTCTCAGCAAGTAAATATGTGTCGGTTTTAAAGGAAAGGTTGAAACTAGGGTGGGACCTAGCAACGACTAACTTTAAGCGAGCTCGCACAAAGCACGCTAACGATACAGGAAAGTCGCGGAAGAGAGAGAACTGGAAGCAGGAGAGAAAGTTTTGGTGTTGCTCCCTACCGAGAACAACCAACTGAAGATCGGATGGCAAGGGCCGTTTACCGTCCTGAAAAAGATTTCTAAGGCTAACTACCAGATCTCTATTGAAGGAAAGGAGAAGGTTTTCCATTTAAATCTCTTAAAGAGATACTTGGAAAAACCAGTGCCAACCTCCGACCATCTCCTGACGATCGCCAAAAACTGACGAAGATGATGATAGTGGCAGGGATATTCCACCGCTATCACAGGAAATCTTTCAAAAATGTCAGAAGCGGCGACGCTCTTTCAAGCGCGCATATGAGACATTCCAGGGGAAGGAAACTTTGAGGAGTGGACTTGAGTAGGAATTGGACAGAGATGGAGGGGGAAGAGGAGAGGGAAGAAGACAGACACCCCGAAGCTACGGTTATAGGAAATTAAACTCCATAACGTAGACATGGAGTGCTTCCATATCTTAAAGGGGGGGAGGCTCTGTCACGTAGGGTTTATATTCATTTAATTTCCTACATTTTCTTCCTATTTGTTCACCCAAATTCTCTCTTTTATTATCTCTGTATTTCATTTTTCCTGTATATTTTTCATCCATTCGTTTTGCGAATATTATTTTCATATAATTCGCAAACTTTACCTGTTTTCCTTTCTCTTAAAACTGAGAATCGCGCTAGGACGATATTACGTAGATGTCAGGGCTGCAGGGCGTCAGAAGGCGTGATAAGTCGGTTCGCTGAACACAGGACGTAGCAAATCGTCTACATTCTCACCGAGCGCGCGAGCTTCTTCTCGGCATTAGTCCCGGTGAGGTGTGATACTTTACATCTGCACCGGTCAGTATCCAGACATTTGTCTGGAAAATCCCAAACTGACACGGCGCTTGGGCCATGGTCAGCTGGTGTGAAAACTGCCCTGAAATGGAGTCAGGCTGTCTGGGATTTGAAACTGACACGCGTACATCGTGGTCAGTAGGTGACAGTTACGACACGCGTTAAGCGGACGTAAATGTTGGGAGTAGGGGAGATAATTTCGCTTGGCGAAATAAGTTTGGGCCCTTTGTCTGATTTTAAGATATTGGCCAAGTTTGAAACTTTAATTTCATTCTCGCTCATAGACTCCACAGTAGATAGGTCGCTCGAAAAACAGAATAGCTGTTAGCGAAGATCTCAGTTTGTTTCGGCAATTTGTCGAACTTCTAGACTTCCAGAAATATTTTTCAGCATTTTTATTCTTAAGTTGTGCGACTACCTGTAATTCTGTGGTTGAGGTAATTAATATGATAGATATATAGATTTTGTGAGTGTTAAAGTGTTAAATCGCTTAATTCATTTAAATCTATTTCTTTAGCGCAGAAGAGAAATAAAGTGGTAGGCTATTATATTTTCTAGGGAAGCATTCAGTGGAAAGCAGAATAAAGTTAAAATTTCTAGCTTATAACGGCAATTGTAGCTATTTATGAATTTAATTTAACTGCTAATACTCAGTCGAGTGTATTTTTCTAAACTAACGTATAAACTCTAGAATCCAGCCTCATGAATGATGACGGGATACGCACGTGTTCCTAATTTATGAGGATTGCTGATTTTTAAATATAACTTACGTCACGGGAAGTTTAAATGATAAGCAAAGCTCTCTGCTTGCAAGTTTAAATGTAAGTTTTAACCAGTACAGATTCTGTTTATTATATTATATGTGTTATTTTTTCCTCCACACAGTGAAAGTTTTGGGGGTGACCCTAACTTTACCAGCACCTAGTAGTAGTTTCCATACTTGTGAAGAAATAGACAGTCCTTATTTTGAACCACGTGGGTTTTCTCAAGTAACACTGATCTGACGGTGCAAGTTAGACAGAAATACTAATATCCCTATAACGGGTTTTTCAAAGACTGTAATGATAAATACTGGACCTTGGAGCCAGCACTTAATTTCTTCTAGAAACTCTATATAATTTGCTGCCTGGTGGCGTGAATATTAACAATCATTTCCCGACTAGATTATATCTTGTGGACAAATCTGTGGTGTGACTAAAGTGAATCCTATACTGAGGGAAGGCACCGACCTGACATTCATCATTTTTTTTAGAAACCTACGCTATTGACACTGTGCTCTGTTAACTCCCGCGCCTGGAATAATTGTTAGGTGACTTAATCAGACATTTGAACAAATTTGCATACCCAAGTAGTCGTTCCCGGAGACTCCAAGTTAAATAAATACGTCTTTTGGAACTGGGGACTTCTTGGCAGAAGACTGCATTTTTTGAGTCTGTGTGAAAATCTAAAATCAATGTGTTCCAAGAGGCAGCAAGCAAAGTCGTGAGTACCAGTGTGAGAGGCCATGGCGGAATGAATGAGTGTACGCTGGTTTGAGTGATATTTTTCACTATTTTATCTTTGACACCCTGTTGCTGTCCTAATTGTTTTTTCAATCTGCATAATTTGTTGCTAAGGCTAGAGTTCTTGTGTTTTTGTCTTAGGTTAAATCAGATTTTTTTTTCAAACTCTGTGCATATAATTACGAGATAAAACAAAGAAAAACTCTTAGACTCAAACCCTATGTATCTGTGACTCGGGCGCCATCATCTGTTCTCTTAACGGGGCCGGGCTAAACCTAGAGTTAACACTATAACGGGGCTATCATCCTTGCAACATTTCCTTGATTTTTTATGACTATCGTGTTTGGTCAGCTCGTTCTAGATAATATATATATCATTGTTATAGTTTTCCCACGTCTGTGTGTTTACCTGTCGTCACGTGTATGTGCGTGCCTGTGAGTGATAGAAATATATACGTAATATGTATATTGGTGTAGTCTGTCTGACGCTGTAACAACTGTTGTAGAAGATAGGTGAGAGAGAGAAGAATTCTTTTCGCTTTCAGAGACAGCCACTATATCAAATCTATCATCTCACGTGTGTGGAAATTCTATTACCTTTCACTAATCTAGTAGAAAGGGTAATTCTGAAAACTGGGCCTTGAAACCTGGTTCATAATCATTACATGGCTCACTTGAAAATATTTCTTGCCGGGGGAAGTCGCCATTTAACTTGACTAATAGATTCTTCTAGCATAGACAAACATCGTATCTTGCTTTTATATTTTCTATTTTATTGATGAGCCTATCTCGTTCCGCTGATCGAAATGTATTCTGTTAAGAGTTTGACACCAAAATCAACTTGATGAATACTTTTTTCAACCCATTGACGTCATACAGTCTGTTATCTGAAGACCATGTGGGGTATAGTTGTGATGTACAGAATAAATGTGACAAATGACAGTTCTTGTGAAAAAAAAAGGGGGGGGGGGGGGGGAAGAGACAAACAAACAGTAGTCACAAACTGAAATAAACTGTCAACCGCTCCAGACGGACTTCCAGCTTGATAAGACAAGAGAGACGAACGTGGTTATTTGAGAGCAAACAACGACGAAGTAGTTCTTGAAGAAAAATACCTACAAGATACAGACACGCACTTATAGATTTGAATTTTTAGTAGACATTTAGACATCATCCTGCTAGTACCATGGGAAACAAGCATGTTAATAATAACTGAAGTAAATCATGGGTTACAGTTCTTTAAAGAAAGAGATAGCAATATCAAAAAGCGTGAGGCATGGAAAGCCATCGATGACTATTCCCATATATGGTGATCCAGAAAAATCAAGCCCAACACAAAAATCAGAATCTTCAACTTAAAAATGTCATTCAATCCTACTGTTAAAAAAAGGTAATCCCATGGCATATACCGCCGTAGAGGAGTAAAATGTTAAAGACTACTCTATACTAGGTCCAGCATCGAGAGGTAGGGGTGACTAGTTCTCTTCCTTGCTGCATTTTCCTTCCCTAACTGAAGTGCAAAGTCGGGTACTCATTTGCAGCTGTGTTGACTGAAAGCGTGTCGATATCGTGAATCGAACCCGGCACCTTTGCAGCGAGAGACAAGCGCGCTAACCATTCTGTCAATCGAAGGCTAATTCTACTGTACGGCTGTGGAACATGGACAACAACAAACACCAACAACCAAGAAGTTCATTAATGTGTGCTTGCGTAAAACGGAAGGATTAAAGTGGTGTGACACGATCACCAATGGGGGAAGACTGGAGAGAATCTGACAAGTATCTTACTTAGTCGTTTCCCTTCTACCGTGAGGTGTAGAGGTTTAGAAGAGAGAGCGCCAGACTATCCTATCGGGTGACAAGTATCACTGGAACTAAAGACAAGATAACGGTGCTGGCGTTAGATGTGACACACACGCTGAGAAAATCGTTAGCAATACAAGGTGGTTCTTGTTCTAGAATACCGAAGAACAGAAAAGGAGACATACAAACACACAATGAAGGGAACAGGAGAAAAACACGAGCCGGATAAAAAAAAAAAAACACTGAAAGATCTTGAATAGATGGTACTGGACTGGAAGGCGTGGCCGGAGGTCATTGGAGATTTAGGCTCATGAGGTAATCTGACGATGTGTATACAATATAAGTACTCCATAAACCTAAATACATTTCGGATTAGGGATAACAACCTATATTTGATTCAGGGGCAAACTGCTAAGAGAAACAATCATGTTAACAATAACTGAAATAAATAATGGGTTACGGTTCTTTAACGACAGTAACGATTCATATTACACCTTTATACACCATGGCCAATGACATAGTTAAAAAAAAATTATTTTATGGTTCGTGAAAATGTATAGCTGGTGCATTGAAGTTCTGTTAATTTATAATCAACCAATCAGTAACCCTTTAGCTCTCAAAAGAACACATGCATTCACAAATACATGGCACGTCCTCCTATTGCATGCCAGGTCTTCCACCGTAATTTTTATGTCCATATTGCTCTTTTCTCCACGGAGACAAACATTTATAAGCTACCCTTTATTGTTTGGCATATCTCACCTCAGCAGAAATTCTTCTCTGTAGTTACGAAAATAACTGTCAGGTTTACGCAGCTCAATCAAGTTCATTATGCAGTTCGGCAGGTCGCATCTAACAAGACATTCTTCTCAGCAGTTTATAAAATAATTGTATTTGTCAAGTTTAAGCAGTCCGGCAGCTCTCATCTCACCAAATGTAATTGGCTGGTGTCAAGAGTACGCAGTAAGTCATCTTTTGTTTCACTAGATATTCTTCTCTGCACTTTGGAAAACAAATATTTCTGTCAAGTTTATGCAGTTTGGCAGCTTTCAGCTCACGATACATTCCACCCAGCTGCTTAGAAAATAATTTTTTTTGGGTCTAGTTTACGCAGTCAGGCATTTTTCTTACATCACAAGACATTGTTCCATACAGTGCTGAAAATAATTGTTCTCACCAGAGATTATTCTCTGCAGTTTAGAAAGTTACAAGTTTATTTCTGTCAAGTTAAAGCATAATAATACTGAGATACTCTCAGCTTACCAAAAATTCTTCTGGGCAGTTAAAAAATAATTGTCAAGTTCACGCAGTTCGGCATTTCTGACCTCATCAGACATCTTGGAATACCCAGATGTGTAGAGCTCAGATACTATTGCGCAACTCTGCAGTTTTAGATGTGCACATTGTTGGGATGTTGACGTTTTCCTCGTTTTGTGTACATTCGTGGGGAGATTGGTAACTGTATCGGATCGTGTTATTACTGACCGAGTGGTAATGCTGTATCCACATTCACATATGAGAATATATGCTGTAATATACTGATGGAATATTTGATCCGGACTTAGAACAAATAGAATGTATGCAGTTTGGATATGTATGAACTGATACTGAAGAGGACTGTGGATGACTTTACTGTACTGTCGTCTACATAGATCAAATATTTTGTCATAATTAATTAGTACTATGAACTAGCAATAACCCGTCAAACTTGACGGGTTTTTAATTAGTGTGCTGGTTCCGTTCCCAGATGAGCAGATAGAAGTACATTCTTAGTGTTTTTGGTTTCTTTCCATTATACAGTGTATACAAACTGTTCATGAACACCGTCATTTGAACGCTTTTCTGGGTTGATTGTAACTATTTTCGGGAGAGTATATATAATGGAAACAATACAATTTTTCAACACGGTTGCATTCCTCAGCTGTGACCAACGTACACACGGCGAGAATTATGTTATTTTAGATTCAATTTAAAAGTTCTTTTATGACAACATTTCGTGTGAAAGTGCGTGGATTGTTTTCAAAGAGTGTTCCCTGATAATAAGTGGTTTTAACAAAAACTTTCAAGTTTTCATGATTTGTACATCGGGTGAGGGCGACATAGAGCTGGCCTTGTCCGAAAATACAATTCACTTTGGTATGTTATTGGCTCATGCACACCAATTTTTACGCACTTTTTCTTTGTCAAGTGCTACTAATTTCGTGAAAGAATAAAAAAAAAAATAAAACCAAAGTATTTGTTTTATATAAGTATATAAACCAATAAAACGGTATTGAATCTTACTTACTTAGTCGTTCCCCTTCTACCGTGAGGTGTAGAGGTTTGGAAGAGAGAGCGCCAGACTATCCTATCGGCTGTCTTCTTCCTGGCCTGGTTCCATTCTAGTCCTCGGTCCTTCAAAGATTGTCTAATGTTGTCCTCCCAGCGGACTTTGGGTCGTCCTCGGGGTCTGGATCTTTGTTTTCCATGCTTGTCGTGGTATCCGATCTTCTCCCATTCTGCAGACATGGCCAAACCATCTTAATTGGGACTGTTCTACTTGGGTCTGCAGGGGGTAGGATTTAAGGCCTTGACGTATCGTCTGGTTGCGTACCATGTCTCTTCTTGTTACTTCAACCACCTTCCTCAGATACCTCATTTCTGAGGTTTGGATCTGGCTGTTATGGGTTGTAGTCATTGCCCATGACTCGCATCCATATGTCAAGACTGGGACATAGGTGGAGCGGTATACAGCCATCTTCGTTTTCTTACCAACCTCTCTCTTGCTGAGGAATCCTCGATTTATGGTCTGAAAAAGTCTCCCAGCTGCTGCTTTTCGAGTGGCCAACTCTTCTTTGATGCCTCCCTTTCGGTCTATAATAGCTCCGAGGTATTTAAAGTGGTCGACCTGCTCCAGGACCTGTTCTCCCAGCTTAATCTGATGTCTTCTTTCTTCTCGTGATATCACCATGGATTTTGTTTTAGAGCTGCTTATGACCATCCCTCTCTTCTCCAGCTCTTCCTTCCAGACTTGCAGGTTGGATTGGAGATGTGCCTCTGATTTAGCAATCAGGGCAACATCATCAGCAAATGCCAGCTCCGAAATATAGACCTGTCTCATCTTCCAGTACCCCACTGAATACTTTCTTGTTCTCTCCTTACATGCCTTGATGACATCGTCCATAAGGAGTATGAAGAGGTAAGGTGATAGGATATCACCTTGTCTTACACCAGTGGTGGTCCTGAACTCTTCTGGCTTATGGTTTGCTGTCCTCACATAATTTCTGCAAGACTTGTAGAAGCTCTGTATAGCATGAATCAGAGGTGCTGGAATATTATTCCTTGCCAAACAGTCCCAAAGTTTGCTCCAGGGGACCCTGTCAAACGCCTTTTCCAGATCTATGAAACAAAGATGGATCTCACTCTTATACTCAAGGGCCTTTTCACTCAGCTGTCTGAGTGTGAAGATTAGGTCTTGAGTACTTCGGTTTGCTCGGAATCCGCACTGGACCTCATCCAATTGTTGCTCAGCTAGGCGTCGGAGTCTCTGCTCTAGGATTCTAGAGTAGATTTTACCAGGGACACTGAGAAGGGATATGCCTCTATGGTTTCCACACTGTCGATTGTCACCCTTTTTGAAAATTGGTGTTATGATGGCAATCTCCCAATCCTTTGGTATGGTCTTGTTGTACCACGCTGCCTGTAAAACCCTTAAGAGTAATAGGTCGCCTGATGCTCCCATGAACTTAACCATTTCTGATGTTATACCATCATGCCCTGCTGCTTTGCCCATCTTGATTTTCTTCAGTGCTGCCTTCAGTTCTTCCATCTTTATGTCATCTTCACCATCATTGGTTTTCTCTTCTGTGCTAGTGTTTATCATTTCTGATGCTTCACCATCCAGGAGTTCTGAGAAATATTCTTTCCATTACTTCCTTCGGGGCAGTAAGCAAATTGCCTTGCTTGTCCTTTATAAAATTGAATGGCGGAAAACCACAAGAGGTTGTTACTATTTATAGCCCAACACCCGCCCAATCAGGAGTAAAGTCAATTTGAGTGGGCATTGTTTTTCCTTCCTCATATTCTTTAGGGTCTTATAGAACAATTTCTGGTTTTAATGTGCATCTTTTTCTAGCTTTTCTCCAAATTGAATCAGTTCTACAAATAACAGTTCACATGAAACAAGGGACGTTTCGGGTTTTACCCGTCGTCAGTGTCACAAGAGGTTTAGATGTTACTAAATGGTGGGATATCCTGAACAAATAGGTGTATCAGATGATACCAGGATAGTGCCAGATGAGAGACTGGTCTTATAAGTAATACCCCCTTCTCTGAAAAGAGCAAGGGTGTATAGACAATCAAGGTGAGGTCCAGCTATGTAAGTTCCCAGAGTAAGGAATGATGATGATGAAGTTCTCTGAGTCCCTATCCGCTACCTCTTAAGATCTCACCAAAGATTAAAATTTATAGTATTGTGTGTTTTATTTGACTCAATATGTGTCTAGGGATGAATTAAATTTTTACAAATACAAAATTCCAAAACAGAACTTTAACTGCAATAAACTTTGTAAGAAAGACTGTTGGAAATTTTATATACAATTTAATTGTCCTGAACCTCAATCTTTGCAGGTCAGGAATACTCAAAGAAGGAAACGAAATATTTTTACACTTTAAAATAAATAACAGGAAAATCTCGGTCCATGAGGCATCTTGTTCACAGGAAGCTATTCTCACTTTATATTCAACTAAATGTCAAGTTTTACTGTATCTTGAATGTTGGCTTTAAATATGTAGATAGTTTATATGTCTATTCCTTGTCATCATACAAAGGTAAGTTTAAGTAGACTGTCTATGTTCAACTTGGGTGAGCTTCTGAAATTATGTCACTGGCTGGTAACTTATCTGTGGCTGCTGTTGAATTTCTCTGCCCACGTCATGACCAAACAATCTGCATATTCTTGAGGAAAATACTGCTGGATAGAGCTCCTGACTTATGCCGAGCTGTGGTCTCCAGCAGCCTCCCGTAACAATGGCCAGAGATCTCTTCAATATACTGAGATCGAACCTGGAATCAAGGATAACCACATTCTATGTAGGCATCTGCTTTAACCCACATACACATAAAGGACGTCACAACTTACCCTTGTCAAATTTAGTGCTAACAGGTTGCACTAGACATATCATTTCTTTTCTACTGTCTGTTTCCTGTGATTATCTTTTCCTGTATGGATTCCATGTTAATATTCTGCGCCCCATGCTTGGCTTCCGTACGATAATCAGGTTAAGTACAAAATAATATGTAACAGCTTGATTTCTTTATGCCGACAATTCCTGTAAGCCTAATACAGTATCTTGTAACAATGAATCACTCCAGACGAAAATACAAATTTAATTCCCTACTAGAACTTACTGGTCGTAATTATGCCCTAGTTTCAAACATTATACACATTTTTTTTTTCAGTTTCTCTCGCATCGCGAGCATGTTTCCAACACTACACACTGCCACAATTAAGGTCAATGGGAACGTGACAATCCGTTCTGCAGTTTCACTTTTGAATTGGTACTGAACCTTTTTGGCTGGTTATCAATAATTAACAAAATATACAAATAAAGATATCTTTCTTACCCTCAGGTAATTATGCACACACACACACACGCTGAATCTGGCCCACATAAGAATCTAGAACTGCTTTCAAGTCCAGGAAGGCAAAAGACATGGTCGATACTGTCTTTACTTCGGTCAGCTATGTGCTAAGTGTTAAAATTGAATGGCGGAAAACCATGTTTGTTGTTGTTGTTTTCGTCTACTATGTTGCTGTAATACCCTGTTCAACCTGAAAGTTGGTTATAATTGGGGTATATTGTGTGTTAGGTTCTTCGGTGCTAGTTGTCTGTTAGTCCTGAAAAGGACTGGTCCTGAAAAGGACCACTAGCTGGTTGACTGGTTTCCTCTTCGTTGCTTGTCGGTTGTGGTGTGTTCATTTCCTGCCTTCCTATCTGTCTTGTGTCGTTTTGTTAGTTTTTGCTTTCTTCGTTTCTGTATCTCTTGTCTTCCTGCTTTCCTGTATCTGTAATAGTGCTTTTTCTATTATTGCTGGTAGAAGTTTTTCAAGTATTTCTTCGATGACTTCTTCGTCTGATTGCTCGTTTGTTTTGGTCGCTATTGTGTTTGCTGTCATTTCCTCGATGGCTCTTCGCTCTGCTTCAATTTTCTTGAGAATTTTTGAGTTTTCTTCCGTCAGTTCTGTCAGCCTCTTTACATCTGCTTCTATCTGCTGTTGAAGGCTTTGCATGTCTTTCATCATTTCTCTGACGTTTTGTAGTTCTATTACATCATCACCGTTGTCTTTGTCGTCTTCGGGCGCCTGCTTGTTTCTGTTTACGACCTGTAGTTTCATTTTCATATCTTTGACTTCAGCGGTTAGTTTGTGTAACTGTCTTCTGTCGATCATGCTTTGTTTTTCTGCACCATCCGCAGCCACTCGGTTTTTTTGCCTCTTTGAAAGGTATGTTTTTGGACACGGCCTCTTTCAAGATGTTCTTTGTTTCCTGGAACATCGGGCAGCCTCGGTATCTAGCCCCGTGGTTTCCAAGGCAGTTTGCACAGGTTCGGTTTGGGTTTATGGCCTTGTAATTGTTATCCTCCTTCGCTTTGGTACAGTCGCGATATGGGTGGTTACCCGCACAATACCGGCAAACTGCATTTCTCCTGCACGTTTTCTTGGTGTGTGAATATTTCTGGCAGTTAGAGCACTGCATCACCGGAGGGATATATGCCTCTGTCTTTTTTGTTGTGGTTTCGAGCGTCAGTCTCTCGGGTCTTGTCGATCCTTCAACCGTCACTATCATCAGGTTGGTGTCTTCGTCTGTGTTTTCAGTTTGAAGACGTCTGTGGACCTCGGCTTCGGAACATCTGGTTTTCCACCCCTCTGATGACGAACTTCTTTGTTGTCTTGTACTTTTCCACACCACTTTTATTTGGTGGGGCAACTGGACTTCTTTTGGACGCGGTTCCAGTTCGATCATCAGCGAGGTAGTTTTTTTCTGTGTTGTTGAGCGAAAGCTGGGACTCCGTTT
Source organism: Oreohelix idahoensis (assembly GCA_024509875.1). Classification (NCBI taxonomy): domain Eukaryota; kingdom Metazoa; phylum Mollusca; class Gastropoda; order Stylommatophora; family Oreohelicidae; genus Oreohelix; species Oreohelix idahoensis. The sequence continues at coordinate 36,421 of JAMPIV010007686.1, read as the reverse complement.
TCGTGCCTCCCTACTTTGGCGATACCTCTCCTTCCCGTTATCACTTCGAGGATGTTTATCACTTTGTCATCTGGTAGGGCCCTGAGTGAGGCCTCACCTCCAGACATCTGTGTGATCATAACCATCCTCTCCTGTTGTAGTGCCTTGTGACAACCGGTATTGCGTGGTTTGTGCAGGTGACGCGCTCTGCTTTCCGCCTGCGTTAGATTGTGTGGTGTGTAGGACGGTCTCACGTTCTGTTTTGTTGACTCATGATCACTATCTGTAGTTGTCTGATTACTACACACTGGAGCCTCTACTATGACGTCTTTCTTTAGTGATGTTTTTATCGTCTTTTGAGTTTGGAGCAGCTTCCCTGGGGCAGCCACAGCTGTCAAATCGGCATCGTGTGGTGGTGTCATTGGTGTCTGATGCAGCCTCTCTGTGGTTGACAGGGTTTCTGCTGACGATTCGGGTACTTGTGGTGGTGGTCCCTGGGTTTTAGAACTCCTGTCTTTTTCTTTCCAGCATCTGTTTTATCGGTTCTAAACGCTTTCATCTGGTCTTCTTCTTCTGACATCTGTTCTATCTGCTCTAGCGCACTGATCATGTAGTCATATTCTGGGTCTTCATCATCACGGTCAGAAACTGCTTGCATCTGCTTTCTCCTTCTTTCCTCGCAAGGAGTCTGGAAACTCCGGCTTTCAGCCGTGTCGATACACGTCGCAGCTAGTTCCGTCATCGTGACAAGAGTTGGGAGAAATTTCGGTCCCGGCACGAGTACTTGGGGCAGTTTTGCTTTCTGGCTGTCCAGCGCTATAATTTGAGACATTTCCTACTGTTTAACTATCTTTAGTTGTTAGGAAACAAAATATATTCGTTCGGTCAAAAACACAAAATAGGCATTATTTCCACGTCAACCAAAATGTTCTTATCACTACAAGAAAAGGAAACGATTTGATTGGTTGTTAAATTTGTACTATGCTCTTAGATAATTTTTGGGTGGGCGGTAACTTTTGACTTGTTTCCTAGACAAATTCAAATTTACTAGACAAATTGTTGGCGGTAAATTTGACTGGGCCCTAAGACAAATTTCAAATACTGTAGTTATTTATAGATTTAAAAATACGATAGCTAGTTTATGAGCGGGGAAAATTTTGAGAGTGTTGTCATACAGATTCACTTCACTACATATCTCCCCCGTTAGAAAAGCGTGAACCACTAGTGCAGCTTTCATATCTGTATTACAATCACGTTCAAATTATGTCAAATTGACTCTACTCTGCCTTAGTATTATCCTGGTTTCCTGCAGGTGGGTCATTCAAAGTAGGCACTACTCAAGAAAGTTGCCTCAGACCTCTGCAATCCAAGTATCTATTGCAGGTTGTGTTAATAAAACAGCTCCAGGTGCTACTGCCTGGCAAATGCTGATTATCAATCAATATTCACCATTACTCTTCTCTGAGTCTGTCCAATGACATGTCCAGAGGTTTTAGATGTTCCTCAAGGTTGCAATATTTATGAGGAGGAAATCTATAAAATTGGTGATAGCAGAGTTATGTAGGGGATCCAGTAATTTCCTCATCAGCCTGGATAAAACACTCGGAGTATTCTCAATCCAAAAAGCAATATATGAATTCATAGTGCCTCTCCGAAATTATCACAGCCAACAGTTGGTCTGAGCTCAAGCTTGATTGGAATTTGGAAGAACCCTTTACTAATATTCGCTAATGGCTCTTTCACTTTCCTGTAATTCAGGTAGAGTCCATTTTCACCAGCTGTTTCTCAGCCTAACGTCACTGGTGATATAATATATAATATGGGGAAATGAAATTCCGGCATCCAGAATCAATTCTCCCGGTAGCATTGCTATATAATATGTGATCTCAATCCAATGTCCGTACAATACTTCCAATGGACGGTGTAGGGCCGGCCAACTACCACTGTCACCGGTGCCCTTATAATGCTAAGTTAATAGCCGTATGTTGAAGTGAGCTTGACACTAGGCCAATTGGCCAAACGCCCGCTCCCAACTCTTCTGGGGAAATCCCTCAGTTTCGGTTTCAAATTTGGCTGACAACCGATTCTATTTTTAGCCAGTTCCACGAATTCCGGCGGGGGTTGTGTCGGGGTGGTCTGGACTGTGTTTTCTCTTCGTACCATACGCAGAGTTGTTATTCTAACTGGTTTATTTGAAGACTGTGTGTGAAAAGGGGTTTTCCTATCCACCGTGTCTACCTTATCATGTTTATTGTCAAATTCAGGCCTAGGTTTGCCACAATGCTTTTCTAGATCCTGATTATTATTTTCCCAACTTGGGGATGTCACCTGGCTACATTGATCACAGGCCTCCACAAATTTTGCAATGTCTGCAGCTACGCCTGGCCAATAGAATTTCACAGATGTCCGTTGACAGGTGGTACCAATCTTCATATGTCCACCGTCTGGTACAACATGTGATCTTTCCATAACCTTCTCCCTATATCTCCATGGCATTACTAACTGTCCATATCCTTTGGGTCCTGCTCCAGCTTTCATGTAGAGCAGTCCCTCCTTCAAATAAAATTCTCCCTTCTTAGGTGTGTTATGGCTATGTGGCAATTTGCCAAAGCAAGTTTTTAAAGTTTTATCTTTGCCCCTTGTATCTCCACTTTGTCTGTGGTATACTGCTCAGGGTTCACCAGGGTTGCACTCACAACTGAGTCATATTCCAATCCTGAATCGTAAAGGCACTTGACTTTAGTACCATTACATGTCACCTCTTCAGAGATGGAAGATGATGGAGATCTATCTGACTGTCTGTCAGTTTCTTCCTTCCCTTGTCCACTGTTATCATACATGCAGCGTGATATGGAGGAACTTTCCTACCACATTCAATTGTGTTGTGGTTTCCCATACGGCAAATTTTACACCACTTATCACTGTGGCGGTAGGACCTTTTGTCCTGTAACTGAGGGTTTCTGTCTTTATGATCAAATCTTGGCCTGTCATAACTGTGTTTAACTCTAGGTTGTTGATCCCTATTATTATAATCATCCTGGTCTGGTAGAGTTTTATTACTTTCTGCTTGTTTCTTTTTAATACCAGCCACTTCTTTCTGGGCTGCTAGATATCTCTCAGCAACATTGAGAATCTCCCCCAACCTCTCTGCACCTTGTTCCATGAGAAATTTTCTCAAGTCTGGAGCCATGGACTCTCTTAACTGCTCCATTGTGACCATTTCTTTCAGGTTTTGGGTTTTCCCCAGAGCAGTCCATTTCTCCAAGTAGGTTTCTAGTCTTGCAGAGAATTGGTGGTATATTTCTCCAGACAGCAGCTTAGTAGTTCTAAATTTCTTTCTGTAAAATTCAGCATTCTTTTCATATCTAACTAACAATGCTTGTTTTAGGAGGTCATAATCTTCTTGATCTTCTCTACTTAATTTGGAGAAAACTTCATACGAAGTTCCCCTCAACCCTTGTAATAATTTTAGGCTCCACTTTTCTTTCTCTAGCCCATAGTTAGTAGCTAATCTTTCATATCTATTTAGAAAAGATTCAATGTCATCTTCTTTCTCCACAAGGGGATCTAAATGAAAATTCATGGCTGAGTTTGAGGCACCCTGACTTACACTAGTGACAGAGGTAGTTGGGCTGTATCCATTATCTGTAACATGTCCTTGAAGCTCCATTTCTTTTAGTCTTAACTCATGTTCTCGTTGCAAACGCCTTTCCTCTTTTTCAGCCTTCATCTGCAATTTCTTTTCCTCTGCCTCCCTCTGCCTAGCTTCCTTTTCAGCCTCCATCTGAAATCTCTTAGCCTCAACCTCCATCTGCAATCTTTTAGCCTCAGCCTCCATCTGCCTAGCTTCCCTATCAGCCTCTAACTGTAACCTTTTTACTTCAGCCTCCCTATCAGCCTCTAATTTCCTAGCCTCCCTATCAGCTCTAATTGTAATCTTTTCTCTGCTTCTAACCTCCTATCTTCCCTGTCTATAAATTTATCACATTCAGAAGTAACATACTGAATCATCAGGAAAAGGTATTCATTCACAGTGAGAAGCTTCTATGAATGCCAAGTCATCCAATGCATGCCAAACTCCATAGTTTGACCAAAAAACAGGCTGAAAAGAACCAGCTTCTTAAACATCTTCGAAAATCTGCATCGATGCCATGAAGACCTCCTCCCAAAACAACCTACTGAGATTGAAATGTTAATTGATTATGAGGAGCTACACAACTGCCATGAAAATATATCTCTCTCATCACAGAAGTCCCTGAAAAAAAAAAGAAAGGCCACCAGACCCCTCAACAACTATAAACTTTGACTCAAGAAATGATTGAAGAAAAGTACAACCCGAAGGAGTGGACACACCCATACACAGATGGATCCACTGAGGGGGCAGTAAAGAATGGTGGAGGAGGCATTTTTATAAGATTCCTAAATGGAAAGAAGTAAGACATACATTAGTTATTTCATTCACTGTCACCATTTATCCAGACCCCCGAACACATTCTCCAAAACGTTCCAACCCATGATGACCTGCGACGTGTGACCTGGAAATGGGTGCTGAGCTCCAGCAAAAGCTATGGGGCTACCGTGCCAACCTGGTAAAGACTGTGGACTTCATCCTGGCGACAGGCCTGCAGATTTAGCATGACTACAAACTGAACGCAGAAGATCATAATCTTACTGCAGAACTTCATTTTCACCCTTCAGTTCCCCAAGAAGCATGGGCCTTCAACAAGCTCACACCAAGTAACATCAGCTCAAGGCTTTTCTACGTCTGTCTCCAGCTGTCTTCCCCGTGTTTTCTGTGTGTGTGTGGGGTATCCCTCTTTCTCTTTACCCTGAGGATTCCACAACAACGTCTGCTTTGTAATGCAATCAGCAGGTTTCATCAATGTGTACTATCCATCTCCAGCGTCATCTTCTCATCTCAATTTATAACACTTATATCTACATTTCAACCACTATCTCCCATATTTGTATTTCTTTCATTCTGGGGAAGGATCTTACTGGCAGATATGTTAAATTTTTTGGCGTGTTTTTCATTTTTTGTAAAATAACAAAAGACTGGATAGGATAGAGTTGAGATGAACTTTTTTAAAAAAAGAACTCTACTGCGACAGATCACTGCCATCAAACTTCCAGAAATCAAAGACATCAAGATAATTTCCCAAAATCCATATTTATTTCACAGACAATATCCCATTAATTCTAAAAAAAAATCCATATTCATTCAAAGATAATATCCCACAATCTATAATTATTCTCCAATAATGCCTCATAATCTACACTATCTACCCTCCTCTTGATTAAATTTAAAGAAAAAAGCCAAATGTGCATTGAAAAAAATAATCAACTGCAGTGGCCCACACATTACATCACACAATCTCCGCTTTCACTTCTAATTTACTTTATTCAGACTTGTCCCCAGTCCACCATCACCCCCTCGTCCCTTCCCCTGTTGGTCGCCCCCTTTTTTTCTCTTTCAGCAACTGCTTACAAAATCTTATGGGTTAAATTTTGTAAGTGACAACTTGGATAGCATAAATTTGACTTCATCTGCCCAAACCTTGCCCACATCTCAAGTATGGCCACTATTATCATGTCTTACTATGGAAGTTAGTGACGTTCTTCTCTCCCACCCCCTCTCTGCTTCCACTTATCAGAGGCTCCACATCACACCTTACCGATTAGCTACTCACTCTGTAGTTTGGCCATTTCTCAGATGAAATGTAAAAATGAATGCAAAATTTGTGCTAAACATTCTCTTGGTAATCAGCTAGCACTGCAGTATATGAGTTCTGATAAAGTTGGACGGCTGATTATAATATGTAAAGTTATTTGTGTGCTTAAGGGAAAATTCTGAAACACATTTAAGAAAAAAATTTCTTTATAATGATGGAATAAAAACAGAATTATGTTCAAATTTCATAAAAGCTAATATTTATAAAATTTTCCTACAAATTCTCGATTTCCCAATGCCATTAAATGAAAAATGTTTACACACTAATGATAGAAATGTGAAAGAATAAACCTACTTGCAAAGAAAAAGAAAAATTTTTTCGTAAAGAATTTATATTTGTGACATGTATCACCCAAAATTGTCTACTTCCAAGCAAGTTTTCCAAAAGCAAAGAAACAACAAGACACACAATAATTTGTATTAACTTTACAACATATTCAGTTTGGTAACTATCTTTTTCTTCTTCATGGACAGACTTCCACAAAAACCTGTTCACACACAAAAAATTACTCAACTCTTTTTAAGTTGTGGCTGTGACAGATACAATTCTGAATTCTGCTTAGCAATTTATTTTAACCTTTAAACTTCACAAAATTTTGAGGAAAGAGTACTTTTTTTTTTTTTTGGCTATTATGGACACAATATGGCAGAGGGGTGGGGGATGTTTATATAAATACATAAAAGGAAACTTGATATGACAAAAAACTGTTAACATGAGCCAATTTATTTTCACACTACGGAAATAAAATTAAACTGACAACGAATGTGAAAGAGCATATTTTTGGTTCCTGTTAGAGAATTTCTAAACCTGCTGCCTATTCTCTGAACTTTTACGTAATTTCAATATTCCTTTAATGTGAATTTCAAAACCTGTAGCCAAAAGAGGGGGGGGGGGGGGGGGGGGGGCATTTATGCAGCACGCACTTTAAATTTTTTTTTTAATTTGCCATAGTGAGGTAAAATACCAATTTACTTACTGTTATTCAAAACAGTCAATAGTTAAAGGCTAATGACAAACAATCAAAGAAAAAAATGTGCACTGAATGAAACTGAAAAAAATTTAACTCTGTTAATTAAATGCAAAATTATACTCACACATAGTGTGATTAGACAATATTTATATATGTATAGGTTTTTATATGTAATCATTCCTGTAACTGTGAAACATGATGTAGTTTCTAACATTGTCAACTCCACAGCCTCTATTTAAAAAATACATTTTCTTTTAAAGCTCCAACTTCAACAAGATAGAAAACAGAAGGAATTCAATATTACACAATTTTCAGGGTAAAACAAACTATAAAACATGTCTGCAATTAATGCAAAAAAGTTACTTTTTTTTTTTTGCCTCTGGTCAGAGTTAACACATTAACTACCGCAAGCCGCTGTCAGCGGCTCACAAAATAATCACATTTGGACCGCAAGCCGCTCAGAGCGCCAATCTAATTTTAGTAATAAAACGAATGATAATTGTTTGTGAAACACTTTTGATCTGGTCGAGATTTCAAGTTGCTCACAGAAAAAATTGCCCAAAGCATCGGTTGTAATTCAACATGGGGAAAAAATATATTATGTTCATCTATTTTTCAGCGTTTTGGGTTAGTTTACAAATCGTGTAAAATGGTTTACCGTTTGCAACTAGTGATAAGGACTTACAAAAAAATGCGGTGTTTATTTCGTCTTCTAACGGCTGTGAATAGGATATGAAACGTTTTTCAACAATTTTGGATAGAATCTAGCGACGAAGGACAAGAGTGAAAACGGTGATGCCACATTTGAAAATTGTGATTTGATAGAGATGGGGCGGCAAGCAGTTATAATTGTGGTTAATATTGCAAGTCCCCTCGGCATCGGAGGGCCGGTTAAGAGCATAACCTCTATTAGAGTTTACAACGGTAGTTTATAGTATTAGGCGACATTCATTTTTTTTTATTTTAAAAAGAGTGTTATTCATAAAAATAGTTAAACAATTACGATAAACTTCAGCTTATGTGATGGCAAACACCTACCGAACGGATGAAAATGAGAAAAAAATTTAATTCGGCCACAGTGTGTTTTTCAATTCGGTAGTTAATGTGTTAAAGATGGAATAAGCAATAAATTCTAAAACACACATTTGTTACCCACAGATCCTTTAGCTAATTCATAATAATCCCAATGGCAGACCTCAACTGTACCTGATATTAAATTAGCAAAACTGAGACAACAGCCCAAATTTACAACAAAAGATATTTCCATTTCAGGTTTTTAAATTGAAGATCTAATCATTAAAATAAAAAAACATTTTATATGAAACTACTGGGATTATGTATTACTAGAAATGTCAAGACTGAGGGAGAAAGAAATTATGGGAAGAAAGCAATCTCAAATTTTCAAGAAATGAATTTATATCAGTGCAGGATGATTTCCTTAGAAGAAAGAAATGATGAAAAAAAAGATTTAAAAAAACAAAACAAAGCCACACGTTTGGGGTACGGTACCAAAAAAAACAAAAGAATTTAATCGGCGCAAGAACTGCTGTGTGATTAATTCACAGCTTAACTATCCAAACTAACCACGTTGCCAGGTTTAACCATCACTACAGCTTCCATCATAGCTGCACTCGCTAGAAGATGACCGCTTCCTTCCTACGTGTCCTTCATGTTCCTCATCACTGTCATCGGAGTCATCTGCCTTCAGATTTTTTTCTTTTTTCATAAATTTTGTTTAAGCTCATAAAGAGGAGATCCTCCTGGGGATGGGCTGTATTATCATTGGATGAACCAGGCGGGAGGTGTGCTCTGGCAAGCCGAAGAAGTGTTAAAATTAATACTCTCAGCAGTGATATCTGAAAAAGAAAATAAAAAACAGTAAGAAAGAGTCCAATATTAGTTTTTCACTTATTACTTCCTCCAAGCTCGCGCAACGTATAACAGTCAACTATATCACACACATTGACTGTTCCCATTACCCACACCCACCAATAACACCCTCCGCTCCCCCCAAGGAGAACAGACCATAAACTCCACACTTAGTTCAGTGCTTGTGTGCCATCAGCTGTTCAAGGTCTTTCCTGTGGTTTTGTCTCCTCCCTAATTTCAATTTATCTGATAAACATAAAAAGCCACTCTCAAAATTGCCAAATCTTTGAGTCTGACGGGGGTGCTCGGGTAGAGCCCTTTTTTTTTTTCGCGGCCTGGCCTTTGAGGTGAAGACAGGGATGCCCCTTATCACCACTCTGTTTTTGACAGTCAGACTGGGTGATGCGCCAGACAACAGAGGACAGTCCAAGAGGGGTGGGATGGACTGCATTTTCTACGTTGGAGGATCTGGGGTGTGCAGATGACATTGCACTACTAGCACATTCACGTCGGCACATCCGGGAAAGGATAGATGGACTTGATGGGTTTAGCCAGCGGGTGGGCTTGGGCATCGGTTTAGGGAGGTCAGAGGTCGTGGCGCTCTGTGTGAGCAGCCCTGGGCCCATTTCGGTGTTGAATCGATGGCTGGTGTAGATGGGCGCCTTCGCATGCCTGGTGGCGCCAGACGGCGGGGACATTGGCGTCAGAATGGATAGGGCAAGAGCAGCCTTTTTTAGCCTAGTCAACATCTGGAGGTCCTCTCGGTACAGCACAAGCACAAAATTAAGATTATGTCAGAGCTGTGTGCTTTCTGTGCTGCGGAGTGCTGGGGAGTTGCAGAAAGGGAGGTGTCGAGATTGTCCTTTTTTCACACGGCATGCCTAAGAAGGGTTCACCAAATCTGCTTGCTCGGAGCGGGCAAGAGGGCATGCACACCATCATAGCTGGCGGACGCTGGGTTGGCCGTGTCCTCAGAGGGGACCCCGATGCCATCACAAGAACAGCTATGCTTTGGACCCCTGAAGGAAAACAAAAGAGAGGCCGACCAAGGACAACCTGGCGGAGGACTGTGGAGGCTGGGATGCGGAGAGTGAGCCAGAGTTGGGGCACTGTACGAGGGATGGCCACCGACCGAGCAAGGTGGAATCAATTTGTTGTTGCCCTACAAGACGCCACTAGGCGTGATGGCCACTGACTGCTTTGAAGGTCGGCGGCTAAGGATCAAAGAAGAAGAAGAATGCATATTATACCTTTCTCCACTGGCATATGTCCGATTTGTTTCTGTCAGTGGCAACAGGACAACTCTCAAGTAACTTCAGAGCAGAGGCCTTGAAAACAGCAGCAGAGGTTATAATGATTGCAACGTTGAAAAGCCAAAATAATACAGATCTGGATGACCTCGGAATAGTGCTCCACAAACTATGTCAACGATTCAAATGTTTTGTGATCCAATCTCATTGCAACATCACCGGCAATGAAGAGGCCGACAGATTGGTAAAGGAAGGTGAAAATCTACCTCAGCGTGATGCAAGCGTAACTTTTGAGGAGACCAAGAGTTTTATCAAGCACAGTTACAGGCACAAGTGGGAAGCAGAGCATCCAGGCCACACAAAAAATGATCCATATTACCAGCTCAGCAGAAGTGAACAAGTGGTAATCTTCAGTTTCACACAGGTCATAACAGATTTCAGATACCATCTATTCAACAAATTAAAGATAGGAACAACTGATGAGTGTGACTGTGGCACTGATAAAATGACTGCCGAACATCTGCTCCAAAGGTGCCCAACATATGAACAGATTGGCTACAGAGCAAGGGGACGCCTGAGAAGATGGATAGATACATTCTGTAGAAAAGGAACATGGCTCTCTCAGGAAGAAAACTGCTTCTTCCAATGATGCTAAACAGCACAATCAAACTAAACAAATGAAAATCAGTTCAAACACAGAAATATCATGTAGATGTATCTCTGGACACACACCACATGCAGAAGTATCTCTATTAACACAACACCTGTTGCTGAATATACTCATAGGTGTACACATGTGGTATATTTTCCATAAAAATAAGTGCAATTTCAGCTACTATGACTTAGATCAGGCATGGGCAGTATATTTGCCAATCGACATGTGTGGTGAATTGTAACAAAAGCTGAAGAAATTGGATTATTAGACTTGGCATGATCCTAAAAGAAAATTTTCATGAAAATTCTTGAAAAAAAAATTGTTGATAAAAAATATGTGCACTGATATTTCTAGCCTGTCATGAAAACATGAATTTGGAGGCAGAGCTGAGATAGTGAGCCGAGTTCAGACATTCAGCCAAATTTTGACCAGTTATGAAGCACTGCAAGGTTTTGAACCAATGACTTCTCTCTTGTAATCACTGAGCTTTCTGGATTTGTGTTGAGTTGTGTAAGCCGTCATTTTATTCAAAATAGTTAGGAGCCTTTTAATAAAAAATTATTTTTATATATGGCGAATGGAATCATGAAATTCCTTACACCTGTGGCTTGACTAAAAATCTCCCACCCAGGTTTAGATGCTTAAAAAAAAAAAAAAAAACCAACATAGAAATGCACCTACGGCTATATTAATCAGGTTGGGTTGGGTTGGGGGGGGGGGGGGGGGAGGGGGGGGGGGGAAGAGAAAGAAAAAACCAACCGCAACTTAAGTTAAAGATTAGAGTGCACCCTCAATTATGGTCAGTACTTGGGGAAAAAAAAACGACAAATTGAAAGAAAACCAATCTCATCTGCTGTTAATAGCTATAAAAAGGTGCAATGCTAGCTATGCTTAAAGTAAAAGAAAGCAAACTGGAGACTGCTTACCGCGGTCTACCCTGTTCTTGTTGAAGCAACAGACCACGTGTTTGCACTTGAGTTTCTCCTCCGCATACTCCAGCAGGGTCACCAAGCTAGAAAACAATATGTAATGAAGTAAATGATTCATTCAAATCATTCTCATATTTAAGTTCATTCAAATCATTCTCATATTTAAGTTCATTCAAATCATTCTCATATTTAAGTTCATTCAAATCATTCTCATATTTAAATCCATTCAAATCATTCTCATATTTAAGTCCTGTCAAATCATTCTCATATTTAAGTCCATTCAAATCATTCTCATATTTAAGTTCATTCAAATCATTCTCAGGGACCAAAAGATGCAGCAATAGAGAATGCAGTCAGCGACCCATAGCTTGACTGCTTGCATCAGGGTCAGCGAACCAGAGCTGACCAAGACCGTACTCCACCTCCACGTGTTGGTCCTGGAAACAGTCTGCAGCAGTGCAGTCTGGCTGAGCGAGTACGGATCGCAGAGGGAAGGCAAACCCAGTCCCAAAAAATGCCGTGCTGAAGTCAGATGTGTCGACCGAAAGGTGCAGATATCACAGCTACGGCGTAAACAGACACAACGCAACCACCGTCCTTTTCAGGGCGAACAAGGATGGAAGAAGAAATCATTCTCATATTTAAGTCATTTTCATCTTCCTTTTTTGCTCTTTTAGAGCACTGAGCCACCACTGCAGCAATTCCCCTTGTAGAAATCCTGCACCAAGCGTTCATATGCTCTTGCAGCAGTGATTTCTGTGGCAATTAGTTTTACATGATGAGAATGCCAGGCACAAGCACAATCTTACGACATGCCCAAGTGAGCAGTAACCTATTCTTTCTGTGTTTTAACCAAGACCCCTGGGAAAGACATCAGGCATTCACTCAAACAGTTGCTTGAAAATATGATTAGAACAAAGGGGATATGGTACTGCTGGAGCAAAAGAGTACATTAACAAAACTATTTCCTTAACCCCTTCGCAACGACGGGTTTTTCATTCCCCATTATGACACCATTTTCAGCTTAGTTCGTTCCCCTGAACGACAGGATAATTGTAATTTTTGGGGTCATATTTTTAATTTGACTGTATACAGTTTATCGTAAACGGAAACCCATTGAAAGGATACATATTATGAAAAAGCATTAAAAAAAGTTTCAGAATATGCTAATCAAGGCCAACATAAGTCATAAATGAAAATTGAGAGAAAAATAAACAAAAATTATTTGTATGAGCCACAAAAGCTTTGTTGTTTTCATTTTATTATGACAAAAGAACATGGAAACACTGCTGGCACTTGTTTTCTTGAGTTTGATTACATTTTTACAGTTACAGGTTGGGCTGAGTGTGGTCAGTTTCAAAACATTCTCCCAAGTCACAAACCCGGCTTGCTGTTTGTCTCATTCACTATTAGTATCCAAAAGTTTTCATTCAGAAACTCATTCATGAAATCATGGCATTCATAACCAGTATGATCAAAGAGTAGACCAGACTGTGCTGTAAACTCAGGCTAGGGCAGCATGGTTATCTTGTCTCTATTCATGACTTATGTTTGCATCTACATTATTCTCTGCCTCTGGTAACTCTTCATTACCAGTGTCTTTTAGGTGACCTTCCTCACCAATGTTTTTTTCATTCCGAGGTCTAGATCTCGACATTTTCTTTCCTTGTTTAGGTGCAGATCTTGTTTTCACTGCCTTTCCTTTTACTGATGAAAGAGTTCTGGTGCTCTTAAAATAGGATGTATGCCGTACTTCATATAGGTGAATGGGAACGAGCAATCGCGCTACTTCTGTGAATACGCCGTACGGCACAGCGACAAAAATGTTGAAGATTTATGCTGTACGGTGTATGTCATACTGGTGCTGAAAAGGTTAAACACTCTAAAGACAGTCATCAACTGTAACTACACCTTTGCTATATTATATATATAAATAATGTCAATCTGATTTTGCTATATCCAATTTCCACGCTCACATTGGATAATACAGACCACAGAGCGTATTACAGATACTGATCCCAAAAACCCGTACCATGAGGCCACATGAAGAACCATTGGGACAACTCTCAGGACCCTTTGCAACAGATACGGGTCTGATATGGATGACTATTTTCACCAACAATCATCTTCATTGTCATGGCGATGTCACGAGAGAAAAGAAAACAGGTATTCAGCAGACACTTAACAAAAGCTGAACCGACAGAATAACAGCAGAATTTGCAAACAGAGGGCTGCACATCAATGGAAATAAAACAAAGGAAATGAGAATAAATAACAAGCAAAAGATCTAACAAAGATCAGTGATCAGTAGGGCTAGGATTTTCATGATTTTTGCATCTTTTTGTTTTGGGTGTAACTGAAATGTTGCTCAGTCGAATATAAATGTGTTTTATACAAAACAAAGCTCATTTAATAGCTTGTGTTAAGGCACTATTTTGCATTTTGTTTCATTTTTCGGTCATTGTAACACATTTTTTTTTAGTTATTATACTGCATATTTTGGCATTTTCAATTTTAAAAAAAGAGGATTTCTTTTAGTGTTAACGTGTTCTTATTTTATTATTATTTTTTTTACAAAATTTCTTTACCTCTTTTTCCCCAAACTGTTCAATAATTTTCCTTAAACCCCTGAAAACAAATGTTGCTGGTAAATTTTCCTACATAAAGTCAAAGTGTGGATTTCTGCCTGGTGCCATTACTGCCTAGGAGAAGCCAGTAGCTATATTAGTGGATCAGATAGGTCCGATGAAGAAAACGGTGAATGACTTAACCAGTGTGAATGGAGACGTGGGGAAAAACTGCAATAAATGAAACTGAGCAAGTTTTGAATTTAAAAAAGTGTGGGACATGAAAGGATGAGCTTAATTTCAGATGTGCTATTGGGGGAAAAACGTTTCTCTTGGTGAATTTTCAGTGGACTTAGAACCAACTGATTAGATTATTTCAAGTATGCTCCTGTAGTGTCAGTTGAATAGGACAGGATCTTTTCTGTGTTTAAAGCTTTGTTGGCAGACAACAGTAAGTCATTCTCTTTTGAAAATCTGCACATGGTTTTCTGTGAGCACTGTAATTCTGAGCGGACTGATCATCCGCTTGCCAGTCACTCTGATTACGGAAACAACAATTAATTTTCTGTTGTACCAATAAACGCCACTAGGCGTAACGGAACAAGTTGATTTCTTGTTGCCCTAAGGCGCCACTGGCCACGGACTGCTTTGTCGGTCGGTGGCTAAGGATGGAAGAAGAAGAGACTGTAATTCTGAACTGATTAAATAAAAACTTTCAGTTTGCCATAGAACTGTAAAAATATTCAGTTGTGGTAAAATCTTGAAAGAATTTTGTTTGACAGGATTTTGCAAGACAAAAAATAGTTAAAACATATAAAATTTATTTGTTTTTAGGTTCCTTATGAAGAAGATGTTTATTGCCGCATTCACTTTCTTGTTTTAGTAATAATTCAAATATAATTTTGTCAGTATGTGCATGCGGAAGGAAAACTGTAAAAAAAATTAAAAAGTAAGATTTTTGTTATTATTTAGGTCAATGTAAAACAAAAATTGTATAGGCGGCATTGTTTTAGTCTCCATACATGCAATTCCTGTACGGTTCATTAAAATCCTAGCCACAGTGAGAGCTCGTCCTGACGATGAGCTGCTATAGATGATCTGCCCAACACAAGAAACTCTGGAAAGAGTACTTACCCGTTTATATTTACTTGGCTTCATTAACGCTAATTCTGCATGTTCTTGTGAATCCTGAAGCTGATGTTTCAGTTTCAATATCTTAAAAAAAGAATAGAATATCACCAAAGATTTAACCGTTACTTACATTCCAGTATACATCTAATAAATATGCCCGCGCGTCGATTAGCGAGCTTTTTAGAGACGCGCGCGAGCGATGAGTATTTTCTTAAATTTGATGTTATGTAGTGTGTTTGCTGAGCTTTTCTAAACGTCTATTGACCGGGTGGATCACCATCCATCAATGTACACACGCAATAGCCCCCCCATCGCCCGCGCGCGCGCGCGCGCGCCCCTCTCATTGTGTGAGAGTAAACATACAAAAAAACAATATTTAAAAAAAATTAATGTTCCTTTGCGAAGGCTAACTAGTTATAACATACTATCCTACTCTATAAAAGCCCAATGTTAACTGGGCTGGGAATCATGTGTGTACTAAATACGCCCATGCAGTAGTGTTACAAATGTCTATATAAAATTTCTTTTTTTAAACTGGAAAATTACTAGATAGCTCAAATAAAAAATTTATATGACAAAATATATATAGAAAATTATATAGTTTAATAGGAAAATTACACATTCTTTTATGCTTGCACAATTGCCTAGATAATTTTAAACAGTGACACAGCTGTGTATATTTCTATCCCTTAGTGACTGCTGTTACAATGTATCACTATTACTGAAATGGTAATAGTAACATTTTAAAAAATTAACCATAATAATAATAGGCAACCTGAAGATGAAATAATGCTGAAGGACATTCGTGAGTTATTGGGACAGTTAAGATAAGCAATGGACATGACTCCACGAGTTAAAACGAAAAAGTTGGTACTGGGACACGCGGAGACAACAATTTGTAGCAAAACTCCACAAAAGAAAACAACAGATCAAAACACAAGATACACAGTGTGAAAAATACAGAAAGAAAGACTGGTATTGATTTTTTTTCTTTAGTCCTGCCTTTTGAGCCCTCTGCAAGAGATATTTAGATGAACTTAAAAGGTTAACATCTTCAGCCTATGGTACAGGACAGAAGAGAACCTTGTACTCATTAATTATTCAATTCATTCTTAACCCTCAACTCCTCATTAGGAGCCAGTAGGCCTTCAATACGAACACAATGCCAACAGTTCTCTCCTGTCACATGCCAATCCACCTACTTCTTCCTAAGTTTCTTTCCACGGTTGTTCCTCATCATTTTCACGCTTGTTTCCATGCTCTTTCTTCTCCGCATGTGCTTAGCTTGGTCTCATTCTCTGCCTCTCTTGCCCTGGGAGGTTTCCAGGAAAACAAGGACTGGCCTTGTTACTAATGATATCAAACATGTTTCCTCATGTGATGTGTCCTATCCATCGCTCATATCCTCTCATCTCTTGTTCCACTGGCCATGTTGGTCTACGTTATATGTCTCTCAGTTTCCACGTTCGGTAAAGTCATGTACTATTTTAAATCCCTACTATTTTCTACGCATATGCACGCTCATTTATTGAATCGTCTGTTAGCTTTTTTGGTTTGGTTGTATTTGTTTGTTCTCAACGTCTCATGAGCCATTATAATTAGGAACTGACATCAAAATTTGAGTATGAAGATAAGATGTCTTTTATTTTCATGTTGGATCGAGATTTCTTCGTTCGATCTCACATATATTTTCTCCGACACATGGCAATGAATCGATCCATCTTGCTTTTTGTACGCACTGCGTGTTAGTTTGACCCCCTCACTGTCTGTCCTCCAACTTTGTCTATATTGCTGCTAAGGTATGTGTCCGGGGACTCTATCTATCTTGTATTGTGTCTTCATTCAAGTTCAACCCTGTTATTGTTTATCCTGCATTTAATCTCATTTTCTTTATCTTTTCCGCTGTGTATTTTATGGACCCAATTTTGCTGTGGACCTTTTGTAGTGGTAATCTGGTATTTGTATGATGATGATGGTACTACATGTATAATTTGTATGAGGGCCAGCTGTGAAGGCTCCTGAGATATAATTGTGAGGTAGGTTGAGAATTGTCAGAGGAAGGCCTTTCTTGCTACCAACTACGACCCTCACACTTGAATACTTTTTTTTTTTTCTTAAGTTGATTGTGGCATACGTAAAGTGTCTAGGGTAATGATGTGTATTGTGGTTTGTGTTAGTTATAAATACAACCCACAGGACATTTAACTAAGACTAAATAAGATTAACAAGTGTTAAAAATTACACTGAACTAACTCACAGTACGTGTAATAAAGTGACGTTTTTGATATAATTATATTACATTTATTTGTTCTGGATCAAGGTTTATTTTGACCAGAACTTGTTTTAAAAGAAGGATTTGAAAATTATGAAAATTATGCATGGAATGTTACATAATAAATGCCAAAGGGAGAGCGTACCTATTTAAGTATTGTTCATAGACTAGTTTTTGGTTTATTAAAAAATGTTCGAGTACAAGTAGTCATGCTCTTTGGGAGGATATATAGGTTACTGTTTGTGGAGCTGTTGGGGTGGTGGCCTCATCACCCCTGTCTATATTGCCTACACCGTGTCCAGAAAATGGTGGGAATTTGTAAGGGGATATTAGTCACTACCAATAGTTGGTGAATGTCCAGCAGACCAGAGGCTCACTCATCTTTTTGTAGCTCTGGTGCTGAAAACTTGCGGTCCCACCTCTCCGTGCTGGCGGGCAATAATGGTGGTCTCTGTCACAAGAACTGCACAGATACACTCGAGTACAGTCACCCACCGAATAGACTCTGCTTTGTTGTCGATAGAAACTCCCAGCTCTGCAATCAAAGTATGGGCCATGTGTCAAAATCTATTCTCTACCCACGTCTGGACACAACACTGACACAACAACCACATCATACAGACAGGTCAGATCTCTCTGTCCAAACAGCACATTTACCATGGTGGTTTTACATCAGATAGATCCTCCCAGACTATAGATTCTGAAAAATATTTTTTAGTTTGTTGTCGGCCCCTTAAAAGAAGATAGGTAATCTGTTTCAACGCTTTGATCTATCTTTGCATAATCCCTTGCTGGTTCCCGTTTATGTACCTTGTTTGGTCCCTAGACCCGGATGACTTGGGCGGGGGGGTCTAGCATAATCCTGCAAGGTTATCCCTACTTGTTTGTAAGGCTAGATTTCTGGTATACCCATTATTGGCATTTGAAGTATCAAATCACACTCGAAACATGTAAACAATATTTCAAAAGGTGATTAAAGAAATAATTTCAATCTTACCAGATTATGAATAAATAACACAGAATTGCTAGCCATAAAACTCAGCTGAGACTGCTGCTGGCACATTAGTTATGGACTGTCCCTAAATTTATTCTACCTGTCTTTCATATGGGAGAAAACGCTACCACAACTTAAAATTCTGTGTCTAACACTGAACAATTATTGACCCGTAATATGTGACCCCAAATTTCGAGTCGGCATCTGAGCGCCTAATGATATGATTGTCTGTGGCCAATCACTGCCAGAGGGTTTATTTTTTAATTTCAAAATTTTCTACACTAAAGTCATTTCAGTCATGCTTCAGTCAAGTATGGTTGTTTATCTGTTAGTCTGTCCGTCTCTACTTGTGTTTCTACAAAAATGTACTTGATTTTTGAACCAACCTTTCTCTCCCACTTAAAACATTTTGTCGTAAAAAGGTATATTTAGACACAGCTACCGCTCAAAAACCCTCTGCTCCATAATAAGTAACTTTGAGCACCTGCGTCCCCAAGGTCGGGTTTGGTGTGCAAATAACGACACTTATTGTTCAAGGGAGTCTGTGGTTGATGTAAAATAACACTGTCTCTTTGTCACTTCTTTCTTCACATATATTATTCTATCCTAGTCCGTTTGCTAAAGAATTAAGACAACCATTATTAGTCATTGCTCTGAATAGGCTATCCGGCCAGCTTATTTTTTTATTCCTAACATTATTATTAAGAAAAAAATACTTTTTAAATCTTTTGTGCATTATTTCCTACCATCCGCGTTTCTGCCGCTCAACTTTCAAATCAAGGCTTGGTATCGCAAAAGCGGACCCAATTAACATGGACTCCAATTCCGTACCTCGTGCTCTATTGTGGGGGACGTGAATTTTCTACTTTTCGTGACTCCATCCCCCCACCATTGCGTCGCTCCGCTTAGCACCTTCCTCCAGTTTTTCTCTCAGCAATCATTTCAGTACCTTCCTTTTTTTTCTTTTGATCCGCCGTTCCCCTCCTGTCTAGCAAGTCAATTGTATGGAGGGTGATGACCCGCGGTCTAGGCGATCATGTACATCAGCAGCCTACGCATTATGTTTTTATCCTTAAATGTTATCTTTTGAGTATTTTACCGTTGTATCTCTGTCAATTTCACTACACATCTCCCCACTTGAAAACATGCCTATGGCAAGTTCCAAAACCAGCGATACACATAGGTAAAATTACTCCTCCAACGTCTGCACTACTCTAATTTTGATCACAGGGGTGCCGACTGAGGAAATCTGCACCGACATTCAATTTGCCTGGGATATATTGGATACTAAACTGATAAGGTTGAAGCAATAAAGACCACCTCAGCAATCTTGCGTTTTCATGCTTAGCCTGGACAAGAACACGAGAGGCTGATGATCCGTCTCTCACCACAAAAGTCCTCAACATACAGATAGATTTGAAAAAAAAAAAACTTACTTTATTTGCCCAGATTAATGCTAAACATTCTTTTTCGCTTGTGGAGTATCCTTGTTCCGCCTTATTCAATTTGCGGCTTGCATAAGCGACTGGTTTCAGTTCCCCATCAGGTGAAGATGATCTTTGCAACAAAAGCCCTCCGAGTCCCAACATTACTTGCATCGGGTTCTTAAAGACAAAGTCCTGTGTCAAATCAGGCAGTTTGAGGGAATATGGCTTGCTAATGTGAGTTTTTCCTTTAAAACTCTTGGAACGCTAGATTACTCACATTGTGCAGGTCCAAATAATTTTTATCTGAAAGTCCACTTGCGAGTCAGATTCAGTCAGCAGGAGCAACAAATAGCGTCTATTTTCGAATATTCTATGTGATGTTATTTTCTGATTAAAAAATTCCGCACTAACGAACACAATGATCGCACGTACGTTCTTTTGTTTGCGGCCTAGGTGCTCTCTGCAGCTTTTTGTCACAACGTTCTCCGTAGGATCAGGGAGTCTTAAATTTACCTATTGATATACGTAGTGTGTGCGTACCAAGAATTCCAAACGTCTGTTGCATCCAATAAAAAACATTTTGTTGGCGCCTAGCAAGGTTTTAATGTTCGACATCCCTCGAAGCGTCTATCTAACATACATTCTACAGAGCTTCATATGTGATTCTCGCAATCATCTCGCTCGGTCCTCTAGGTCAGGCGACGAGAATAATCATCCATGAAATTTAGTGATACATGGGTTTATTCAGGGGGATCCAACAATTTTCGCTTAATCCTTGAAATACACACTACGTAGGAGCATTTTTTTCAGTCATCTCCGAATGGTATCAGCATATTGGAATGTCATAATGCTCCATCCGTGAAGTAGCTAAAATGCCTAATATGGTCTCACTTCTAGAGGCTTCCTGGGGATCTTGGTTAGTCGGCCTTTACTAAGATCCACTTTTGTTAAAAGTATTTTTGCCTTGTTCAGGTACTGGCAATATTGCTTGTTTTGTGTTCATGGTAATGGATCCACTTGTCCTTCTGTGACAGCTTTCAGTTTCACTGTAATCTATGCACAACAGTCTGTGTTCCCCAGGACGTTGTCTTATCAACACCAAACACGACACTAGAACTAAAGTGATTCACTGTGCGAAATAATCCCTCACTTCAATAAATATTAATCTATTTCTTTGCTCTTAATGGGAGCTTCTCCTTCGCGGAACGGAATAGTTTTAGCTAGGTCTCATACAGATTGGGTTTGAGTCTACCAGTTTCATGTCATACTGTAGCAAATTTGTATGGCCTGGTTTATCTGTTAATACATCTGTATGTTCCTCCAGAACCTGTTGAACTCTCTCCCTCTGGTTTTTAGTCAGGTGCTTACTGACTTTTACCTGTGCTGCTGTTTCACAAAAGGATGTAATGGGTATTCATGTGAGGTGAGTGGTTCCTTTTTGCATCTGGGTTGCAATAGCCAAGGTCAATAAGGGGGTGCTTTCCTGGAGTGGTCTGTCCAGATACTTCTTTAACAGGTTTACATGATAAACTTTCTCCTTCCCCTTTTTGTCATTTTTATAGTTTGTTCTAGACACCTTCTCTAGAACCGTATATGGACCTTGCCAACCAATTTGTAATTTATTCTGGCTTCCGGGTAGTAGAAGCAGCACCTTCTCTCCGACTGCCAGTTCCCTGTCCTTTGCCTTCCTATTAAAATATGCTGCATGTTTCTTCCTGGCTTGTTTCAAATTATCATTTGCCAGTTTCCATCCAGCTTTCCAACGATACGTGGTCCAGTTCGTTCACAATATTGATACGACATGAGAGGTAACAGTCTCTTTCCGCCTTCTATCTGTCCAGGTCCTTAATAGAGTATACATCTGGATCTTTAATTTATCCATACTTTTATTGTTTCATGGAACTCATCTGGTCCCGTCCATTAGAAGCTTTATAATGAGGACTTTTCTTCCTAGAATCATCACTCACAAATCGACCACTACCAATTTTTCTCTGGGGTTTGTCTCCCCACTTAAGATTGTTTTTGAGAGATCTTCGCTCTCTTGTCTGTTCTTCCAGTTTATATAAGTCTGACCGAGGGATTGTCATCTTATCCTGGGTATAATTTCTTCTTTGTACTCTTCGCATAGTGGAGCATGTTAATCCATTCAAGTGGAAGACGTGAGGTGTGTGAAAAGGGGGCTCCCATTCCACTTTGTCTACCCGAGTATAATTAGTTTTCCTTTCAGGCCTAAAGTTGCCCCGTGGCGTTTCTAGGTCCTGCACATATTTTCCCTTTGTGGGTGTTCCCTCATGAAATACGCCACATGCTTCTACAAAGTTTTCAACATCGAAATTTACGTCGGGCCAATAGTATTTTCGAGCAATCTTTTGGCAGATGGTACCGACTTTCTCATGGTCACCATCTTTTCCAACATGTAAGCTCCTTATTAAGTTTGCCCTATATATCTTGGGAAAGAACTAAACTGTCCCGGTGACCAGTGGATCTAGTTCCTGTCTTCCTGTATAATACATCTTATTCTTCATGAAATATTCTCCCTTGCTCGGAGGTGTGTGGCATTTGGGCAATTTTTTAAAACAGGGCTTGAGTGTCCTATCCTCAGCCTGCGCCTTCCTCATCTCCTCTGGATGAGCGTTTATAGGTTCACCTTCTTCCTCCTTCTTCTGTGACCTGGTCTGCACTGTCGCCATGATCACAGGTTTCTCGGGATTCCCCAAGAAGACGTATCTACACCCCAATATCAGAGGGTAGATTGGTTCATCTATCACTGCTGCTCTGATTTCTCCTTCCACATAGCGAGTTTTCACCGTTATCCTTGTGATGGGAAGTGTCATGAGTGGTATGTCCTTAGTCGCCCCTTGTATTTCCACTGTTTCTGTGGTATACTGACTTGGGTCCACTAGGCTAGACTTCACAACTGAATCATAATCAAAACCTGTATCATAAAGGCACCTTATGGTGACCCCATTACAAATAACATCCTCACAAACTGGGGGGTGATAAGGTTCCTGTTGTCCCTTAGGATTAACCTTTAATCTTTGCGTCCCCGACTTCATTGCAGCAATGTTTGAAGGTTTCCTTCTACAAAATTCGGTGTTATGGTTATCCTTCTTGCACCATTTACACCATCTTTTTCCTTGGTTCAACGGTTTTCTTTCCTTGAACTTTTGGTCATTGAACTGTGAGTTTCTGTCGCGATAGTCATTTCTTGGCCGCTCAAAGTTTGTCCTACCCTTATTTCCCTGCTCTCTATTATCAAATTTATTAAATTGCTGTGGAGCTTTAAAATTGTCTATGTGCTTCTTCTTAGCACCACTTACCTCTGCCTGTGCTGCCTGATACCTCTCAGCAACATTTAAAATTTCCCCCAACTTCTCTGCACCTTGTTCCATGAGAAATTTTCTCATGTCTGGAGCCATGGACTCTCTCAATTGCTCAATCATGATCATTTCTTTAAGATCTTGGGTCTTCCCCAGAGCCGTCCATTTCTCCAAATAGGTTTCTAGTCTAGCAGAGAATTGGTGGTATGTCTCCCCAGACAACAGTTTGGCATTTCTGAATTTCTTACGATAAAATTCACCATTCTTCTCGTACCTTAATAACAAAGCCTGCTTTAACATGTCATAATTGTCTTGGTCTTCCCTGTTCATTTTGGCAAATACTTCATAAGAAGTACCTCTCAATCCCTGTGATAGCTTTAAACTCCACCTCTCTCTCTCTAACCCATATGTAGTAGCTAATAACTCAAAACATCCTAGGTACCCCTCTATGTCATCGTCTTTTTCAACAAAATGGTCTAAATGAAACCCCATAGCTGAGTTTGAGGCTCCCAGACTGGGCGTAGCATCTGAGGCAAAAGGGCTGGCACCATTTTCAGGAGCCGGGCCTTGTAATTCCAGCTCCCTTAGTCGTAATTCGTGCTCCCTTTGCAACCTTCTATCTTCTGCCTCCCTTTCGGCAGTCAACCTTTTTTTCTTCTGCCTCCCTTTGCTGTCGTTTTTCTTCTGCCTCTATCTGCAGCCTCTTAATTTCTCTATCAGCCTCAATTTGTAACTTCTTCTCTTTAGCTACTTTTCTATCTTCCCTTCCAATATATTTATCACATTCAGCCGTTACGTATTGAATTAAAATTTGACCATCCATCCCATCTCCTTCGCGGTGAGCACAGCAGCTGATCTAAATTTTGCCAGCTCCGCCATACTTTTTGGACAATATAATAATATACAAGATAAATCTCTAACCAGTAAATACACTAAGTACTTCTAATTACTATATGACTATAGTCTAACTAATTCTAACTAACCAGTTAACTAATTAATTATTACTGGCTGTGAAGATTCACCAACTTTTATCTGCAGGGACACTTTTAATTTTAAAGGAAATTTTACAATTTACTGCCCCACTTTGATTACTCCCACCAGGAGATCCTAATATTACTGTTGGGCTAATTATCCCTGGACAAGACCCCAATTTCTGTAGTGGTGTTGATGGTATTGTATGATGGTGTTATTACTACATGTAAATTGTATGAGGCCAGCTGTGAAGGCTCCTGAGATAAAATGTAGTTGAGAATTATCAGAAGGCCTTTCTTGCTACCACTACGACCTCACACTTAATTTATTTTTTCTTAATGAATGTGGCTACGTAAAGTGTCTAGAGTAATGATGTGTAATGTGGTGTGTTAGTTATAAATACACCCACAGACATTTAAGAAGACTAATAAGATTAACAAGTGTTAAAATACACTGAACTAACTCACGTGTATAAAGTTTTTGATATAATTATATTACATTTATTGGTTCTGGATCAAGTTTTATGTGACCAGAACTTGTTTTAAAAGAAGCCTTGAAAACTTATGTAAAAAAATGCATGGAAGGTTAAATAATAAATGCAAGAGCTTACCTATTTAAGTACTAGACTAGTTAGTTTTATTAAAAAAAGTTCGAGTAGTCATCTCTTTGGGAGGATATTTACTGTTTGTGCTGTTGGGGTGGCCTCATCACACCTGTCTATATTGACTACCCAATGTCCAGAAAATGGTGGGAATTTTTACGGGGATATTAGTCACTACCAATAGTTGGTGAATGTCCAGCAGACCAGAGGCTCACTCATCTTTTTGTAGCTCTGGTGCTGAAAACTTGCGGTCCCACCTCTCCGTGCTGGCGGGCAATAATGGTGGTCTCTGTCACAAGAACTGCACAGATACACTCGAGTAAAGTCACCCACCGAATAGACTCTGCTTTGTTGTCGATAGAAACTCACAGCTCTGCAATCAAAGTATGGGCTATGTGTCAAAATCTATTCTATACCCACGTCTGGACACCACACTGACACAACAACCACATCATACAGACAGGTCAGATCTCTCTGACCAAACAGCACAGTTACCATGGTGGGTTTACATCAGATAGATCCTCCCAGACTATAGATTCTGAAAAATATTTATTAGTTGTCGGCCCTAAAAGAAGATAGGTAAACTGTTTCAACGCTTGATCTATCTTGCATAACCCTCGCTGTAGTTTATGTACCTTGTTGGTCCTCACTAGACCCTGACTTGGGCGGGGGGTCTAGAGCAAATCCCTACTTGTTTGTAAGGCTAGATTTCGATATGGCAGTATCAAATCACTCGAACATGAAACAATATTCAAAATATATAAGGAAATAATTTCACTCTTACCAGATTATGAATAAATAACACAGAATTGCTAGCAAAACTCAGCTGAGCTGCTGGCTATAGTATGGCGTCCCTAAACTTCTTACACTTTCTTTCATATGGAAATCACCACACTTTAAAATCTGTGTATCTAACCACTCTGAAACACATTATTGAAGAATGGACCCACTTTCGCGTTGTCTGAGCGCTATTGATTGATTGTCTGTGGCACATCACTAATGCCTGTCGGTTTATTTTTATCTTTCAAATGTTCTACACTCTTAATAAGTCATTTCAGTCATTGCTTCAGTCAAGTATGGGATGGTTATCTTGTTAGTCTGTCGTCTCTACTTGTGTTTGCTAAAAAAAATTGTGCTTGATTTTTGAAAGCAACCTTTCTTCCCCTTAAAATTTTGTCGTAAAAAGTTATATTTTAGACCCACAGCTACCGCTCTCAAAACACCTCTCCTCCATTATAAGTAACTCTTTGATACCACCCTGCGTCCCCCAAAGGTCGTGTGTTTTTGTGTGCATAATAACGACAACTTTTTTTTATTCAAGGCTGTGGAGTCTGTACGGATGATGTAAACTACACTGTCTTTTGTCATTATCTTCAATATTATCTATCCGTTTGTAAAATTAAGATTCATTATTATTTCATTGCTCAAGTATTGGCTCATCAGGCTAGCTAATTTTATTTGTATATTCCTAACATTAATATTAAGAAAAATTACTTTTTAAATTTTTGTAATTTTCCCTAGCCATCCGCGTTCTGTCCTCCCTGCTCAATTCAAATCAAGGCTTGGTATCGCAAAACGTCCAATTCCGTACCTCGTGTCAATTTGGGGGACGTGGAATTTTTTACTTTCCTCCATTCCCCCCATTGCGTCTCCTTAGCCTTTCCAGTCATATTTTTTTTCTTTTGATCCGCCGTTCCCCTCCTGTCTAGCAAGTCAATTTTATGGAGGGTGATGACCCGCGGTCTAGGTGATCATGTACATCAGCAGCCTACGCATTATGTTTTTATCCTTAAATGTTATCTTTTGAGTATTTTACCGTTGTATCTCTGTCAATTTCACTACACCTCTCATCGAGTGTTTTCAATTTGTCCTGCATCTGATTACGGTTATGGGACAGAACAGCCAAGTCATCAGCAAAATCCAGATCATCCAACTGCTTAGAGTCCACTGGATTCCATTTCTGTTGTGTGTTGTCGATGATCTCATAACCCAGTCTATTGCTAGTAAGAAAAGAAATGGAGACAAGAGGCATCCCTGTCGCACTCCTGTTCTTAGCCCAAACGGTTCTGTAAGCTGTCCTTCATGAAGAACTCTGCATGTCATGTCTTCATATGTTTTCCTTATTAAATTAATGATCTTCAGGGGAACTCCATAATGCCTCATCAATTTCCAAAGTGATTCTCTGTCTACACTGTCAAATGCCTTTTCGTAGTCCACAAATCCGATGTATAGTGGTTAATCCCATTCCAGACTTTGTTCAACTATTATTCTCAAAGTGGCTATCTGGTCTGTACAGGATCTGTTTTGTCAAAAACCTGCTTGTTCATCTCTCAATTTCTTGTCTATAGACTCTTTTACTATCTCAAGGATAATCCTATTTAATATTTTTCATGGCACTGATAGTAACAGTATTCCTCTATAAAAATTATAGAGGCATAAATATACAGAAGGCCTATGCTTCTTGTAAACTCACAATGAAGACCAAAGCTGCGGTATATAATGCCTGCGTCACCAGCACACTCCTATATGGCAGCGAGACCTGGACGACCTATGCTAAGCAAGAAAGAAGGCTCAATACCTTCCATTTGCGGTGTCTACGCCGCATCCTCGGCATCTCTTGGAAAGATAAAGTGACAAATGTCGAGGTGTTGTCACGTGCTGGCCTTCAAAGTATGTATACGCTTCTTAGACAGCGCAGACTTCGCTGGCTTGGTCATGTTCGCCGCATGGAAGATGGTCGCATCCCAAAAGATATCTTCTACGGACAATTAGCAGATGGCAAGAGAACAGTTGGGCGACCACAGCTGAGGTTCAAAGATGTGTGCAAGAGAGATATGAGGGCACTGGACATGGATCCAGCAACATGGGAGGATGAAGCTGCCGATCGCACTAAGTGGCGATGCTATTTACGGCGCCACCTCAGATTGGGCGAAGAGAGGCTCACACAAGAAGCAGAGGTGAGGAGAAAAAGTCGAAAGGAGCACCAGGAAAATAAGCAGCTGAGGGCTGTCACCTCAGGGGCGCATTCCCATAGTCAGTTATGACTGAAGGGGCTATTATCATTATTATTATTATGCTTCTTGTACTTTGCACTACGTCAGGAATCCTTTGTTGCTTAATACAGTGATAATTTTTGACAACTAATGTTACCACCAAAAAAAAAATTAAAGTCACACTGTAACTCATAAAACATAACAGTTTCGGATACCTTTCTTTGGATCCTTCTGGCAGTATCCCAGAAGGCAACTCTACATACAATGTATCATTGACGAAAGTTGCTTCCCAAGAAACTGTCAGTCCTGCGACAGGTGAGATCTTGAAGGTCAAGTAGGTAGGAGCCTGTGATTTCAACAAATATGAAATTACATATATTTGTATACAAACATATCAACCAAAACTGTACAAACATGTCAATATTTGAGCTGACCTTTGAAAGTGACAACAGTTGGTATAGTTTTGATGCAGGGCAGCCTGAAACTACTGAAACAGACAGTGATAGCCCTAGTTCTAGCAATCGTGAAGGTGTCCGAGGTGGTGATGGTGATTTTCAGGGTCATAGTGTGAATCAGGGGTGTAGAAAAAGAACTGCTACTAGGAGGGGGCATGGCAGAGAAGCAGCTGATTAGTTTCAGTGGGACTTGTATGACTTTGATGACCCCCTATGTGAGCGTTATGATTAGACTTACAGAAAGTAGAAGAGGGTTTCCTGTAATTTTGAGGGAAAAAACATGAAGATGAAGCGTGGCAGTTCATCTGTTTTTGCTAGGTAGGGAAATCTGGTTGCCTGTACATGGCATGATACAAAATAGCGTGAATTTTCTCAGCACAGTCCATACAAGCAATGTGGCCGACATAATGTATCAGATCCAGACACCATGAGGGGGATTTATGACAGTGGAAAAACCTGTCATGTCAGATGTTTATAATCACAATTTGCTAAAACTGAGAAGCCTTGGTACTCAGTGTTAAGGAGATATTTTATCATTTTAAAAAAAAATGAGTATTAACATTGCGTTTAAAAGTTCAATAGCTAAAATTCTAATCATTGTGTTATTTTTTTAAATAATATTGATCTGGATTTCAAAGATTTAAAAAAAATGTATATTTATATAAATATTGAGTGCAGAAGGAGCTTCCATGGCAGAGCACAGTGCTGAAAACAACCTCGATTTTAATGGCCTACTCTTGATGTAGTTAATCATTTTGTTCGTCTCATCCAATACTTATTTGGAGCTCAGGAACTACTGATTTTGAAATGATGGCCTCTCACTGATAACAATAAACTAAAATCAAAGAACAAAATAAATACAACGAAATAGAATTAACAAACAAAAATGTGGGAACGGTTCTCTACAGACATGTATATTATAGTATCTCCACTTGTAATGATGGTCTTTGTCATGTTCGAATTGGTAAATGTTCTCTTTTATTACAAGGGGAGGTTAATCTAATGAATGGTGGCTCAATAAGTGTGAAAGGTGGGGTAGTAAAATTAGTTATTTCAGGATCTGGAACAATAGGGACGGAAGTTCTAAGAATTTTACTATATTAACTTTTGTTTTTATTAAACTGTTATTCTTTTTATTCTTAGTGACCCTTTATGAAAAATAAACAGTAGTTCTCATACTTACCTCGACAAATTTTTTTTAATTACTCAAGTTATTCTCGGTTTTTTCATACTCTCGCAGCACACTGGTTGAGTAGTCCCATTCTTTCATTCTCTTTTTTAAGAGATCCCTGTTAACTACATGGGACAGTGTTAAGTAACGTTCAACCAGAAGAAATAGTTATATATATATATAGTTTTAACATGTTAAAATGAAGAGAAAGATTCTTGACAACATCATAAAATGTCAAGACTAATTTCTCACCTGTGTTGTGTTCTTGCGAGTCGAGTTGTTTAAGTCAATCAGAAAATTATTCACACTGACAGGGGGCGCTTTTGTAACCCCCACGTCGTTGCCCTCTGCCAAATCTGTCCGGCATTCTGGAGCGACGTGGGGAACATCAGGACCACCACAGAGGCCCAGGGCCGAGAGATATAATACACCGTCTGCTGGCAGTGCTGGAGAAGCAAAATATTTTATGCTGAAATCTGCACTGATTAACTTCACACTCCATAACACAGATATACATAAAGACATTGTTAACCAAAACATAAAAACACAAGACCAAATATATATTGAGACAAAATGAAAAATCTGAACAATCAAGAATAAGATTGTGCTCAACTGCCCAGTAAGATGCCAGGGAATTTGAAATTCAATCATTCATTACATTTCAGCTTCCCATGAAACATATGTCATCAATAAATACCATCCAAGCCTTCATCTTGTGCAATCTGCTCAAGGTTTTCCCCACGACTTCAGTAACCATTTTATTTCTGTCTCCTGTCCTCAACATGTTTCTGGTCTCCCTCTTGTCTTTTTTTACTCTGGGAATTCCAGATAAGGGACTGCCCTGTAATGCTGTCAACAGGTTTTCTCAATGTGCACCTTATGCACAACAGCAACTTTTCCACATCTTTTGTCAACATTGGTGATCTTGTCATGCCATTTAAATTCTATTTTACATAAGCAGCCATGTATGAAAGATTATCTTTCTGGTTGTCACGTTTGTTGTTAACTTTTCAAAAGCAATTCAGTAGTGCTAACTTGACATTTGCGATGAAGATACTTATATTTGTATTGGACTCAACTGTTTTGATTCCCAATGCAATGAAAACTTTCTTGCCTTTTCTATTCTTATTTTGACATCAATGTCTATAATAATGCCAAGGTATATGTACAATTCTACATCTTGTGAGGTTGTTTCTTTAGAAGCAATCTTTCAATCTGTTGCATTTATTCTCATAATCTTGTCTTTTCCGTGTTTATTTTTCGGGCCCACTTGCATCTGGTTATGGACCAGAAGACTAAATTTAGGTCACTGGCAAAACCTAGATCAAGCCATTTTGTCAACAGTCCACTGAATTGCATTTCTGCTCGCTGATGGTAGTTTTCATAACCCAAACTACAGTCAGTAAGAAAAGAAATGGTGACAAGAGGCTTCCATGTTGCACTCCAGTCCATAAATTAAATGATTCTGAAATCTGTCCACGAAAGACTCCATAA
Source organism: Oreohelix idahoensis (assembly GCA_024509875.1). Lineage (NCBI taxonomy): Eukaryota > Metazoa > Mollusca > Gastropoda > Stylommatophora > Oreohelicidae > Oreohelix > Oreohelix idahoensis. Next base: position 5,640 of record JAMPIV010007686.1, on the reverse strand, counting down.
CGCTTCATCAGTTTCTAAAGTGTTTGTCAATAGGGTTAGGATTCATAACTCTAAACCTAACCATTATTAGGCCTACCGTGTCTGAATTCTGATTTAAGGCTGTATGAATGTGGGCTACTTAACTGGACATAAAGCCTACTGTTCTTCAATTCAACAAGAAATTTTTTTCTTCCTCTTTGTACACTCTCAGACGTCTACTTGAATGTTTTCAAAGAAAGCAGTAGTCTACTTGAAACTATTTGCATCTCCGTAGAGCTTTTCCACAAGTGGTACTGGTGTTGGCCATATCTGCTTTCTGTTCCACACAATCATGTTGGGCACCTTTGAAGCAGATGCTCAGCGGTCATTTTATCAGTGCCACAGTTACACTCATCGGTAGTTCCTATCTTTAGCTTGTTGAATAGATGGCATCCCAATCTGGAGTGGCCCGTGCGGAGTCTGTAAACTTGTTCTCTTTTGTTGAGCTAATTCAACAATAATAACCACTTCATTAAGTAGTCATATACGTTAGGTGTGCGTCCGACTGGCAGAGTGTAGGCCTTTCGTGGCAAAGGTACCAAGTTCGGCACACTGTGGAACCACATACCAGTCTACACATCTATAAATGGGTACGCCACTCTGCTCTGAGTTTGGGAAGGCAAAGGTAGCAAGGAAGGTAACTGGTCACTACATCTCTCAAAGATGGATGTAGTATAGTCGTCTCTAACACTTCATTCCCCTACGTCAGTATCTGCTATGGGACTACCTTATACTTTTTATATGTTAAGTGATTGTAACAGACATTATAAATTAAATAACCAAGATGCAAATACAATTATAAGTCACACGTACCTCTTTAACCTGGATCTCCTCATTGTTTTTTTTTTTTTTAAATGCTGACCTATCTGAATAGAAAGTACTTTTATACTGTATAACGCACCCTCGAGGTCTTCTTCAAACAGTGCATGTGTATTGCTCAACTCACTCACTAGGCTATATAGTGCTAAGCCAGTCAGATAGTACCAGTCTACACTGGCTGACCCACTTTTCCCTTTTTAAAAAAAAAGGAAAAATAATGCACTACATTGCGACACAAATCAAGTGTTTGCTCCGATTCTTCTGACGTAACATCACCAAACGTTATCTATTGATTAGCAACGATTAAAATAGGCTATCTCGCACACAGCCACGGGATGGAAAGATATAACTGGCCAGACATAGCTAGCTTTGCCAGTTGACCTCATGGAAAAATCCCAAAGGCTCTTACGTCGCAGATGTCCCCTCAAGTGCATACGGCCTTTAGATTACGCCTTGGAATCCTGCCAGCTGATCAGCCCCGCCCCCTCCCCTTTAACGCCAGTTAGTAGTCTTATATTGCGTAGCTGTTTTGAACAATTTATTTAAAGATGATACTGAGAAAATATTTAATAACACTCATTTCATATAGCCTACTTTCAACAACTTCATGAACTAATATTGTTGCGGATCAATCTCTTCTTGATACACAAAAATAGAAACTGTGACGATCGTCAGCCATCTTGGATTAATTATTTAGCATACGCCCAAAAATGATACTTTGTTACAAAACTACTGTTTTAAAATCACCCACCTGCTCTCTTTATATAAGCCTGGCATGTTTTCTGTTTCTTCCGTCGCTTTGGGACCAAAATTCTCGTCAATAACGATAGCCTCGGAAACTTTTAACATAGCTTGTTTCACCGAACTCTCCGTTGGGAAAGACGTCTTCAAAAACTGCAGAACCACGTGATTTCCCCTATTTATGAGGTGTTTGTGCGCAAATAACCTGCGCAGTGAGCTCCGCGACCTGTCGCGGTCTGGCGGACGGTGTTTACCCAAAATAGATACCGACTTAAAAAAAAAAAAAAACACGCTTCAAGGGCATCCGCAAATCGCCTAAGTGAACAACTGTTTTGTGGTAGAAATTGGCGGCCGCTGGAGATACCAATAGGGCACATAAAGAAATTGGGCAGTTCCACACATGAACAAACAGTTCACTGGGTTACGGGTTCTAATCATGTTAATTTAATCTACCTTAAGGAAAGAGCTGGTTGAATTGGACGCTTGAAGATATTAGGTCACAAACGAAATTCATTGCCCGCTCGAATTGGCTTACACACACAATGTATAATTCATTTGTCTTGTCCACAGGATGAATTGCATGCCTGTAAATAATCTAATATTGGTTTTCTCTGTTGTTCATACTTCCTACACTTTAGTAGGACATGCTCGATATTATTATTTAGGCACTCTGCACAATAAGGTTCTTCTATTCCAGGGGTTCCCAGCCTGGGGTGCCCGCACCCCCACGGGGTGCGAGATGGCATTTCAGCGGGTGCGACAAAGAAGCCTAAGGTCAAGAGTCTCAATTTGACTTATTCATCTTCAAATGTAATATTACTTCTGTAGGGGGTGCGAACATTAATCAAACATTTCCTAGGGGTGCTGGGCATAGAAAAGGCTGGGAACCCCTGTTCTATTCTGAATAGCCCATTCCTAGTTGCAGTCTAAGAAGTTTCTTATTGCTAGGAATTTTTAGTTCTCTAGATACCTGACACGTTCTTGTTGGAGTCTTGAACAATTTATATGCATGTTTGCCCTTAAGGCTTCCACCCCACTCTACTGTCCGAATAGATAGGCCTAGAGAATTGCACAATATAGTAAAACAGTATATAACAAGAACTAAAATTAATATACAAGGGTCAATGATGGTGTGAGGATAAGGGATAGTCTGATGGGGTGCACATGTGGATGATGGCAGATAATTGATGGATTAGGTGTCATCCCGGACACCAATGGGCTTTCTCACCCCTTTTCACCTTGTTAACAACAGGGCTGTTATGAAAGACTTTATTATTATTATTATTATCTGTTTTTTATTATAATTTTTTGTTATTGGAAAGTTGAGGGCACAACACATACGTTCACACAATTTAACAGTTTTGATTTACTCTATTTAGACTGAATGGAGGGAGGAGAAGATATTGTATTTAGATATCGGAAATTAGATTTTATATCTTGAATATATATCTAATTATAACCCATCAAGGGTTGAACGGGATACTTTGTCTTTAAAAAATTGCCATGTCAATTATTGCGCGAGATGCATGAAATGCTTGAGAAAGGTCATTTATGTTAACACGAGATACATAATGAGAAATGATTACACAAGAAACAATATAGGAACGACATGATGCCTTGAATATATCATCATCATAATTCTTGAAAATTTTCCATTGCACTCCCTAAGGAGCGAAGAACCACCTCTACAACTGGTCCCCTTGCAGAAAGCCCGCACCAATCAGTCATATGGTCTTAGCAGTGGTTGTTTCTGTGGCTAACTGTTTGACATGATGAGTGTGGTAAAGTGGGATGATATAAATATTTATAGGGGACTTAGTGTAATGACTGAGATCAGCTGTGAAGGTATCTGTATCTAATAAGTGTGGTGTATTACAGATGACCTTACTTGCTACCACATTTATACCTCAGTCAGAATTATTCTGGAATATTGTGATGACTACGTTGAATGTCTAGGGTTATGATAATGATGAAGTGTAAGTCACAACAACAACAGACAGATAAACAATTTAATTTATTCCACAACACTTTACAACACTGTGACACTCACACACATATAACACTCTATAAGACTATCTTAAATGAGTCAAGTGTTAAAGTTTACAAATATATGTATTAATTCCTTTCAATAATAGATATCCTGATTCAACTACACAGTGAACCAGGAATCACAATCAAATGTAATTACAAGTTGTATGTACACAATTTATAGATATGATCTTTGTATTGACACATTTTATTATTATTATTCTATGTGTGTAAGTTGTGAAGTAGTACTATGAGGTAATACTGGCTTTTTCAAGCTAGGTTGTTGTTTGTCATCATGACTTCAAGTGTTTGCTTATGGTGGAAATCGTATTGGGAAACGTTCACAGTTCCTGTCATTTGAAACAATTTATTGTCCCTCTTTATTTATTTTACTGTCAATTTTAGAGGGGGGGGGGGGGGGGCACATAGGATTGAGCTGCTCTGGCCACAGAATCTTATCTTCTGTGATGGCGGCAGGAAACAGTCTCCTCTGCTCGCTTGCTTCACTGTGTTCTTGAGACCTCTCACTGGTCGCTATCTGGATCAAGGGGTATGCTATCAGCCTCTGGATTCAGCAAAACTCAGACCAGGTGCTGCTTCAATAAGTTAGGACCACGGTCCCTGAAACAAGAAGGTTGTACCTCCTACTTCAGAACTAATTTATAATCTGTTTCCACACTGAACACAATACATAACAAACACTGAGTTCAGAGCGGTAGGCCAACTGCTAGCTTCATCTGAAACAATTTACACCAGTATTCTTCTCCCTAATGGTTACTACGCCTCTGCAATTCCAGCATTCGTTCCTTCTAGTCAATAAGATAGGTGTCAGTGTACTATTTGGCGATCCCATGCAGATATACTTCTCTCCGACAAGTTTTGTTCAGGTTGGAGCAGTATCTAGGCTTTGCCTCATGTTTGCTACTGAACCACACACATATACAGACATAAATTATCAATTCACATTCAATTTTCATCAAAAAGATATCAAATATGTCAATCTTACCACAATTCATGGAAATAATAAACAAATACGTTGACTGGCGATGAATAATGGCACAAATTCCGATCTGCCTCTGTCCCAGGCTTTTATTTAGAAAAATTATGAGAGCTGGATCTCAACTCACTGTTTCTTAGTAAGTTTAATTTTAAAAATCTGGCACACTGAACAGACGCTCCTATATTGACTATATTAAAACTGGTCTAGCCAATAGCACCATGTTTACCAAAGCGTTTGCAAAAAATTCACCCTTCCTCCGTTTCCCCTAACAACCAAAATTGGTATTTGTAGTCCAACTAATCGTGTTTAGCCTTACATATGTACATTTCCCCCTCACAATCAAATCGGATTTTAATCCTCCCCCCCCCCCCCCCCTCCCCTCCCCCCCCCTTGGGGACTATTTTCACGTTAAAATGGTGGTGTTTCCAAAACATGCCACTGTGCGATTATGATTTGGTGCTGTCAGATATCCTAACTATTTAATTTTGGCAATAATTTGTTAATTCCTAGACTATTTGCGTAACTTAATTAACATATTTTTCCGTCAGCAAGTCCTAAGGAACCAAAATATATATAAATTTAAATGGGAGGCTAAGGGGCTGCGTTCAAAATATGCATAATTTCTTCTACCTCCCGTTTCACTTACGATACGATGTGGTGTCTCGGTTACTGTCCAGGGACTTTCAAGACATAAAACAGTATAAATGTCATGTTTACTAATAAGCATTATTTAACAAGGTTTTTAAAACCTAACCTCGTATGGTAGTGTTTTTTATCACTGTCTATTTGAAAAAAAAGTTAGTGCTTCATGACTTACGACTTGGGTGTGGTATTAATTTTAATCGCGAGGCCGGTGTGTAGTGTTGCATAAGTTCCTCCTTTCAGCCCTCATCTCATAACTACTCCTACTCGTCCACACAGATCCCTTATCTTAAACTGTAAACTCTCTTTACTAAAATTACAATAAATTTACACGTCTACCACACTTACACAAACTCATATAATACAAACACACTTAAAACACCTCCCACCAT
>JAMPIV010007685.1:22500-166700 GCA_024509875.1 Oreohelix idahoensis | reverse complement strand
GATGATTAAAGGTAAGAAAGATGGGATTAGGGGGAATGTTTTGGGATTGGGGATATTGGAGGGGTTATGAAGAGATTGGAGGTGGGTGGTGTATGGTGGAAATTAAGGGGGGGTGTTTTTTTAAAGATTAGAGTGGGTAGGGGTGTAGGGTTAGGGGAGATTTAGGAGGGAGGTGGGGTATAGGGGAAGGGAGTTGTGGTGATGATGGGGGAATGTTTAAGGGGTTTAAAGGGATTGTGTATGATTGTAAGGAATTAGGGGGGTGGGAGGTTTGTGGGTGGATAAGTATAGAGGAAATTAGATGGGATGGGTGGTGTAATAGAGGTGGGGGGATGTGGAGGGTGATTTGAGAGAGGGTTGGGTTTGTTTAAATGAGTAAATTTATGTAGGGAGGGTGTTTGGGGGTGGGGGTTTTAAGGTTGTGAAGTTGTGGGGATGATGAAGTTTATTGTTGATGGGATTTAATTGTTGGAGGTGAAGGAGAATTTTGGTTTGGATAAATGGGTTAGTTTTGTTGAGATTGTAATTTGGTATACAATCACTTTGGGCCTTAAAGGCTTTGGTGTTTAGGAAAACTGGATATGGTAAAACCCATGAACAGCAGGGGTATTTTTTGGTGAGGATGGCGTTGAGATGTTATCGAAATTGAATGATAATTGGGGTATTAATGACCAAGGTTACAACCAGCTCCTAGTACCGAAACAGTACAGAAGCCAAATCCTAGATATGGGGCACTCTCTTCCCTTCAGCTGACTTATTGTATATAACGCCACAAACCAACGTATAACCACTCATTATTGGTGGCCAGGAGTGAAACACTGATATTATAGGTACGTCATGATGTCCTTTGCCCAGTGCCAAACGGTGAATAGGGTGACCCAAAGAAAACGGACACCCCCATCCACATGGGGTGAAATGCCAATAATGGGAACACCATTCGAACGGGTTTGAGATCGACATTTTAGGGCCTTTCGAAAGGACTAAAAGAAGGAACAGGTTCATCCTGACCTTAGTCGATACATCCACTTTATGGGCAGAAGCTATCCCGCTAACATGCGCAGATGCCAAGCATGTCGCAGAAGCCCTCGTGCAGATTTTCACTCGGTTGGGATTCCCTCAGCAAGTGTTGACGGATAATTGATCTCCATAACCGAAACCTGTTTGATGGATTGAGATCGTTAAGATCTTGAGGACCCAACACATCTACACAAAGCCTTATACTCCGGCCGGAAATGGGCTCGTGGAACGTGTTATGGAAACCTCAACATGATGTTAAGTAAACTGGCACAAGTGAAACCTGAAGATTGGGATCTTTGTATTCCTGCAGCTTATTTGGCTACAGAGAATCTCCTCATACTTCCACAGGATTTCCGCCAGCTACGCTTTTATTCGGCAAACCCATTCAGGGCCCGCTTGACGCCTTCCTCATGTCGCTGACAGACCAGAAGGCGGATGAACGGAGTGTTGTCTCAGCAAAGTAAATATGTATCGGATTTAAAAGGAAAGGTTGAAAACTAGGGTGGGACCTAGCGACGACTAACTTTAAGCGAGCACGCACAAAGCACGCTAACCGATACAGAAAGTCGCNNAAGNGAGAGANCTGGAAGCAGGAGAGAAAGGTAGTGTGTTGCTCCCTACCGAGAACAAACAACTGAAGATCGGATGGCAAGGGCCGTTTACCGTCCTGAAAAAGATTTCTAAGGCTAACTACCAGATCTCTATTGAAGGAAAGGAGAAGGTTTCCATTTAAATCTCTTAAAGAGATACTTGGAAAAACCAGTGCCAACCTCCGACCATCTCCTGACGATCGCCAAAACTGACGAAGATGACGATAGTGGCAGGGATATTCCACCGCTATCACAAGAAAACTTTCAAAAATGTCAGAAGCGGCGACGCTCTTTCAAGCGCGCATGGGAGACATTCCAGAGGAAGGAAACTTTGGGGAGTAGACTTGAGTAGGAATTGGAGAGAGATGGAGGGGGAAGATGAGAGGGAAGAGGACGGACACCCTGAAGCTACGGATATGGGAGATTTATTTCCATAACGTAGACATATAGTGCTTCCATATCTTAAAGGGGGGACGTTCTGTCACGTAGACATTTATGATCTATAAATTTTCTACATCCTCTTCTTTCCTTCCACCCGTGTCCTCTATTTTTATTATCTCACTTTATCTTTTTTCCTATATTTTTCGCATTCGTTCGTACGCGAAAAATATATTTCTTTCCCATCATCGTTTTTTTCTTTCTCATACTGAAGAGTAACTTGATTACGTAGATGTCAGTCTCCTGCCGGTCGAACGATAGCTGTGAATATACGGTTCTCGCCAGACAGAACGTCTGCAGTTTCCCCGGTCAGAGCGCTGCCTGACCAGATTTCTGGGCCGGGGTGTGAGAAGTTCGCTCCGTCGGACATGGCAGGCAGACGGGATTGTCTACCTTTTGCAGCAACTGCGTGAGTTTTCGTCCGGATAGTCCCGGCGAAGTGTGAAATTGCGCTCCGCACTGCAGACAACGGGGTGTCTGAGATTTGCAACTGACACGGCTTTGATTACATCTCCAGTCAGTACGTGGCAGTTACGACATGCGTCTTGGTGTTGCTCTAATGTATCGTTAAGCCGAAAAGGGAGAGCATTTCGTTCTAAAACGAAATTAAACGTTCACATCTCTTTGTCCGTTTTCAGATAGATATAACCAAGATGTTAAACTTTAATTTCATTCTGACTCTTAAATTCGCGTGCAGTAGACAGATCGCTATGCTAGATTTAATATCTGTGTTTTGGCGAAGTCTGAGTTTCTGGGCATTTTCCGAACATCTAGATTAACCATTAGATTACAGTAATTCTAGTTCAACGGTTCTAGTCTGTAGTTCTGCGTGTAGGTAAATATTATATATAATAATCTCTAGTATTTTGTGAAGTTGAACCTTGTCCCCCCCCCCCCCCCCAGTGTTTAAATCTGCCTATTTCATTTTAAACTAGTTCTGTGTGCAGAGTGATTATTTTAATAGTCGTGTTATATTCTTTAGTCGACGAGTTACAGTGGAAAGCAAGATAAAATACATTTCATAGAATTTCCTAGCTAAACCCATTCGGCTAATAAAATTAATTCCATTTAACTGCTAATACTCAGGCGAGATACATTTTCTAAACTAACCTTATAACTGCTAGATGTCTCATGAGTGTTGACGAAATATATTTATAATGTAGGTATTTCAAATTCATGATGATGATTTTTTAATATAACTTTATTTCACGGGAAGTGTTAAAATGATAAGCTTACGCTTGCAGTTTAAAATTATAAGTTATATCCTTATACATAGTATGTATAAATAATATTTTTTATATGTGCTTTTTCCATTTTATGCAGTGAATACTGGGGGTGACCCAACTTGCCGGCGTTTAGTAAAGAGATCATATTTTGTGAGAAGCTTGAAAGCATAGACATTTCAAAGTCACTTTTAACATCGTTCGTTCATCAGGGTTTTTTGGCCAAGTAACATTGTCTGACGTATCTGTTGGACAGCTGTTCGCCGTCAGGCGCAGCAATAACCTTAGGATCACTTCTCTACAGTGAATCTGTATTCTTTGGATAAAGCGAGAGGCTAGGGTAATCTGCAATATATAGGTTTTTCTCCACTGTTTGGTCGGGTACGTTTACGCTCCACCAGTTAAAATTTAATTTATGTCAATGCTGCCTTGCGCGAGTACCCAGGATTTTATAAGCTATATTTTAAATCATTTCCTTACCACACTATTGGAAAGACACGTATAGTGATATCCCCTTATCATTGGAAAGCAGTTGAACCATGGTATGATCTGCTCCAATATTGTACAGGGAATCCTCGTGTTTTTTCACTCCCCACTGCCCGTTTAAACTTGCTTATCCCCTGATTCAATAGTTCGGACATTAACAGTTTATTACTAAATTGATAAACTTAAGCGACGCCCCCAGAAAACAGTGGAAGATTTAAAACCTGTATTCAGCAGATGCTGGGATTCGCTAAAAAACCAAGCCTTCAAAGATACAATTCACTGTAGAAACCGTTTACGTTCGTTGCGCCCATTGATCGGCGTATTACAGTCTATCTCTGATGGCACATGCACTGTCCAGGTTACCATGTTATGGAAAAAAAACCCCAGTGGTTAAACGAAGGTGTTCGTTGTTTATGCTTCTCACAAATATGTTCTCTTTACTAAACGCCGGCAAGTTGGGTCACCCCCAGTATTCACTGCATAAAATGGAAAAAGCAACATATAAAATAATTATAACACATACTATGTATAAGGATATAACTTATATTTTAAACTGCAAGCGTAGAGCTTATCATTTAAACACTTCCCGTGAAAAAAGTTTATATTTTAAAATCAATCATCATGAATTTGAAATACATATAAATATATTTCGTCAACACTCATGAGACATCTAGCAGTTTATAAGTTAGTTTAGAAAATGTATCTCGCCTGAGAGTATTAGCAGTTAAATGGAATTAATTTTTATTAGCCGAATGGGTTTAGCTAGAAATTATAATTTATCTTGCTTTCACTGTAACTCGTCGACTAAAGAATATAACAAAACAAACTATTAAAATAATCACTCTGCACACAAGAACTAGTTTAAAAATGAAATAGGCGATTTACACTTTATCACTTCATCAAAATACTAGAGAGATCTATTATATAATAATTACCTCACGCAGAACTACAGACTAAACTCAAACATGAACTAGAATACTGTAATCTAATGGTAATCTAGAACTCAGCAAATGGCCAAGAAATTCAGACTTCGCCAAAACACAGATATTAAATCTAGCATAGCGATCTGTCTACTGCGAATTTAAGAGTCAGAATGAAATTAAAGTTAAACATTCTGGTTATATCTATCAAACGGACAAAGAGGTGAACGTTTATTTCGTATAATGAAATTCTCTCCCCTTTCCGGCTTTAACGATATGTTTAACACCTAAACGCATGTCGTAACTGCCACACGTACTGACCGAGATGTCGTAATGCGCGTGTCAGTTGCAAATCTCAGACACCCCGTCTGCAGTGCGGAGCGCAATTTCACACTTCGCCGGACTATCCCGACGAAAACTCACGCAGTTGCTGCAAAAGGTAGACAATCCGTCTGCCTGCCATGTCCGACGGAGCGACTTCTCACACCCCCGGCCCAGAAATCTGGTCAGGCAGCGCTCTGACCGGGGAAACTGCAGACGTTCTGTCTGGCGAGAACCGTATATTCACAGCTATCGTTCGACCGGCAGAGACTGACATCTACGTAATCAAGTTACTCTTCAGTATGAGAAAGAAAAACGATGATGGGAAAGAAATATATTTTTCGCAAACGAACATGGATGCGAAAATATAGGAAAAAAAGGTAAAGAGAGATAATAAAAAAAGAGAGGACACGGGTGGAAAGGAAAGAAGAGGATGTAGAAAATTTATAGAGCATAAATGTCTACGTGACAGAACGTCCCCCCCTTTAAGATATGGAAGCACTCCATGTCTACGTTATGGAAATAAATTTCCTATATCCGTAGCTTCAGGGTGTCTGTCCTCTTCCATCTCATCTCCCCCCTCCATCTCTCTCCAATTCCTACTCAAGTCTACTCCCAAAGTTTCCTTTCTCTGGAATGTCTCCCATGCGCGCTTGAAAGAGCGTCGCCGCTTCTGACATTTTTTGAAAGATTTCGTGGGTGTGCAGTGGAATTTCCCTGCCACTATCGTCATCTTCGTCAGTTTTGGCGATCGTCAGGAGATGGTCGGAGGTTGGCACTGGTTTTTCCAAGTATCTCTTTAAGAGATTTAAATGGAAAACCTTCTCCTTTCCTTCAATAGAGATCTGGTAGTTAGCCTTAGAAATCTTTTTCAGGACGGTAAACGGCCCTTGCCATCCGATCTTCAGTTGGTTGTTCTCGGTAGGGAGTAACACCAAAACTTTCTCTCCTGCTTCCAGTTCTCTTTCTTTCGCGACTTTTCTGTATCGGTTAGCGTGCTTTGTGCGTGCTCGCTTAAAGTTAGTCGTCGCTAGGTCCCCCCCCTAATTTCAACCTTTCCTTTAAATCCGATACGTATTTACTTGCTGAGACAACTGTCTCATCAGCCTTCTGGTCTGTCAGCGACCAAAGTAAGGCTTCAAGCGGGCCCTTAATGGGTCTGCCGAATAAAAGCGTAGCTGGCGGAAATCCTGTGGAAGTATGAGGAGATTCTCTGTAGCCAAATAAAGCTGCAGGAATACAAAGATCCCAATCTTCAGGTTTCACTTGTGCCAGTTTACTTAGCATCATGTTGAGGTTTCCATTAACACGTTCCACGAGCCCATTTCCGGCCGGAGTATATGGCTTTGTGTAGATGTGTTGGGTCCTCAAGATCTTAACGATCTCATCCATCAACAGGTTTCGGTATGGAGATCCGTTATCCGTCAACACTTGTTGAGGGAATCCCAACCGAGTGAAAATCTGCACGAGGGCTTCTGCGACATGCTTGGCATCTGCGCATGTTAGCGGGATAGCTTCTGCCCATAAAGTGCATGTATCGACTAAGGTCAGGATGAACCTGTTCCTTCTTTAGTCCTTTCGAAAGGCCCTAAAATGTCGATCACAACCCGTTCGAATGGTGTTCCCACTATTGGCATTTCACCCATGTGGACTGGGGGTGTCCGTTGCTTGGGTGGTACCCGTTGGCACTGGGCACAGGATTTGACATACCTGATAATATCAGTATTTACTCCTGGCCACCAATAATGAGTGGTTATCCGTTGGTTTGTGGCGTTCTGTCCCATATGTCCGCTAAGGGAAGAGAGTGCCCCATTTCTAGGATTTGGCTTCTGTACTGTTTCGGTACTAGGAGCTGGTTGTAACCTTGGTCAGGCTTGCCCGTTCTCCGATAAAGTACGCCATCCTCAGAAAAAATGTCCCCGTGCTGTTTGGGTTCCTTAGCCATGGGCAGTTTCCTAAAGCAGGGTGCCAAAGTAGGGTCCTTGTATTGCGCTTCTTTAAGTTCCATGGGTAACAAATTCGGCGCAGGCTCCCGTTCCTTCTTGGTTTGCCCTCTTGTAGTTACTGCTGCCACAATAGGCTCTTCCGGTTTACCAATACACACGTATCTACCGCCAAGTATGACTGGGTAGATGGGATCATCCATAACAGCCGCTTTGATCACGCCTCTGACAAAGTCAGAGTGTATCTCCACCAATGCGATGGGAAGCGCTGTAGGTGCATCACTCTTACGAACTCCACAAAATTTGACGGTCTCTGCTGTCTCTTGACCGGGTTTAACCAGGTTTCTGGCAACAATGCAATCATACGAAAGCCCCGTGTCAAATAAACAAGAAGTTTGAGAACCGTTCAAAGTAACAGTACCTCGCGTTGAGGGTCTATCCCCAACAGGTTGGGAATCACTGTCAATAATTCCGCCTTGCGAGACTGTTAATAAGCATCCGATGCGTTTAGGCTCGGTGTGCTCGGTCTGATCATATGTCCCGTGCTCAGGGGTTCTCCCTGTGCCACCTTGACCTTTCTGGCCACGCTGCCATGAAGGGCGGTCGGGTTGATCAGACTGTTTGGGGTGGTTGGGGTACTTGTTCTTGTAGAACTTGGATTTTTCAGGAGGGGGGTTTTGAGGTCCAGTTTCTCTGTGATTACTCTGATTAGAAGCCTGAGAAGATTGATCTAGATTATTTTTTTCGAAAATGCTCCTCTGTCGGTTTCCGTTTTTGTGGCCGGTAGTTCAGCCAGCGCATTTTTTATAACGCTCAGACTTCTCTAAGATGTCTTCAAGTTTTTTCTGCCCCCTGCTCAGCTAGAAATCTCCGGGTATCAGCAGACAATGTGTTCTTTATTTGTTCTGTTAGAACACAAATTCCCTCAGACCTTCATAGGTAGAGGGGAGCCTGTGAAAGCTCAAGGCACTTTGTTAGTATCCCTTCAAACGAGACGAGAACTGTTCGAAAAGTTTCAGAGCTCTCTTTCCTGCTGTTGCGAAACAGTTTGCAGAAATTTGCGAGCATTCATTTCAAAGCGCTCCAGTAACGCTTTCTTCAACACATCATAGTTGTCTTGTTGGCTGCTTTCCAGTTTGGCGTACACCATCATACGCAGAACTTTTCAAGCCTGGGAAAGCTTCATGTTCCAACGCGACCTCTCTAAACCGTACAGAGTTGCAATTTTCTCAAATTTTTCTAGATACGTGTCAATCTTTTCATCATTAGGACAAAGGAAACGATTCTAGCGGGAAAAGACATAGCAGTGAGATGAGTAGATTGAGTACTAGCAGGATCAGTTAAGGAAGAATGAGGAGAAGACTCTCCATTGCTGGAGGTAGAGGCAGCCCCACGACTTTGGAATTCTAGAGTTTTGAGAGCTAACTCGTGCTGTCGTCTCTCTTCTCTCTTTCTCTTGCTGTCTCTCCTTCTCTCTTTCCTCATGCTGCATCCTGCGGATTTTCCATTTCCTCATCCATCTTCTTCCTGCTGTAATAGCCGGTCTTTCGGAGCTTCTTTCCTCTCCGCTGCTTCTTCTTTCCTTCTTAGTTTCTACTTTTTCCTCTTTAGCTTCAGCTGCTTTCCTCTCCGCATCATATCTCTCAAGTTCGTCTCTGACAAAAGCTTTCGCTTCTTCGCCTTCCAGTCCCTCCTCTCTCGCTTCGTCCCTGGGGAGTTGTCTAAGCTTTGCCCTCTCGGCCATATTAATTCAGTTACTGATGAGAGATTAGTGGAGAGAACGAAAAGAGCCCAAAGGATACACTGGATTCCTACCTAACTTACGAGAAAATACCAAATAAAAGATGATATACTTAACCCTGGTATACCTCCTCCAAAACTAAAATCTAACTATCGCATGCTATTAAATCGGGCTGCAATAAAGCACCTAATGCAAACACGCGACTACGCCAAACTAAATGGTAGTTACAGATTACTTACTAAAAAATAAGTTGCTATGCAGTGGAAAGCAAAATAATTATGCAAAAAAATTTAAAGAGAAAGATAAACCCTTAATAAGTCCAGTTCGCCTGAAGTCAGATCGGTAAGGGAGGCAATTAATACTGGGACGAAAAGAGTCCGAAAACGCACTCCTTAACTTTTAGTTCAAACACACAGTGTCTGCCTCAGTACCCCAGTGAATGTTAATACACTCGCACCACTGTTACCAGCGTTTTAGTATTAACAAATCAACAATTAACATATATTCCGACAAAGACCACCTGTAACTCAAATGTATATTATTCAACTCAATGCTGTGAAAAAAACTTATCAGTTTGGTGTGGTCCAGCACGCCCGCCGTAAACAGATCGTTTAGTCTAGGGGATAATTATTTTTAAAGATATAACAACCACAAGACATTTCAAAACTCTTACTCTATTCCAGAATCAAGAATCTTAAGTTCAAAATCCAGATATACGAGTCTACTTATGTCTTACTCTTCATCCATTCTAAGTTCCAAAAATCCTTCGGACGAGGACCACATACACATGATGACAGTTAAACACACAGACGTGGGAAATCTATACCAATGAATATATGTATATACTAGAACGAGCTGACCAACGCACTGATTTAGTTCAAGAGAGATTTTTAATTATCATCTAAAAAATCTTCTCACAACACCTAAAAAAATACATCAGGGAAAAAACATATACAAATAGTCATAAAATTCAAGATAAATGCTACAAGGATGATAGCCCCGTTATGATCTTAACTCTAGGTTTAGCCCACAGCCCCGTTAGGATGACAGATTATGGCCCAAAGGGTTATAGATGCATATGGTTAGGGTCTAATATTGTCCCCTTTCTTGAAGGTAAGAACTGACTTATGACAGCAGTATCTATTCTAAAGGAACAATTTAAATTAAGCAGCAAGTCTGTCATAAGGAAAAATTACAAAGTGAGTGCATGAAACAACGAACATCCTTCCGTCACTTTCACTCGGTTCTTTCATCAGGGTACCCTGGCACACGTGCTTACCTATCTGTACCGCTGTTCGCCGTCTGGCGCAACCTTAGGACACTTCTCTACAGTGAATCTGTATTCTTTGGATAAAGCGAATCCCAGCTCTGCAATTACAGGTTTTTCTTCCACTGTTTTCGGGGAGCGTTCGCTTCACCAGTTAAATTTTTGATTACTGTTAATGTCACTTGAATCAGTTTTAATCATCATCATCATCAGTTGCCATCTCCACAACGAAGGTTGGCTGTAATGGATCTCCAACGTCTTCTGTCTCTTGTCTTGATGGTGCACTCTGATAGACTCTTTCCTGTCCATCTCTTGATGTTGTCTTCCCACTTATAGCGCTGTCTTCCCCTTGCACGTTTGCCTTCAACTCTCCCTTCTGTTATGGTCTTCTGCAAGGTGTTATGCCTTTTTATGTGGCCAAAGTATTTTAGCTGTCGAACTTTGACCTCCCTCATTAGTTCTCTTTTCATACCTAGATTTTCTAGGACCTCCTTATTTGTTTTCATCTCTTTCCATGAGATACGCCCCATTCTTCTATATATCCACATTTCAAGAGCCTCAATTCTTTCTTCCAACTGCTTATTCATCGTCCATGTTTCTGCACCATACAGAAATGCAGATAAGGTTGTTTATTGACCTTCCATTGATGTTCAGTCCTGGTATTTCCTGTATCTGTTTGAAAATTGTTTCGGTGTATAAATTAAATAGGCAGGGGGACAGCACACAACCTTGTCTGACACCTCTTTTTATGTCTATGTATGGTGAATAATTCCTTCCAGATCTTACTATGGCAGTTTGCTCCCAATAAAGGTTACTGAGTATTCTTATATCTTTTCCATCAATACCTATGTCTTCGAGGCATTCAATTATTTTCTCATGATGGACTCTGTCAAAAGCCTTCTTATAGTCAATGAAGCACATATACATACTTTTTTGGACCTCTGTATATTTTTCTGCTAATATTCTTAGGCAAAATATTGCCTCTCTTGTTCCACTGTTCCGTCTAAAACCAAACTGTTCAAATTAACAGGGAAGAGGCAACTCCTCTAATGAGTAAGGAAGTACATAATGACGAGTGTTCCTTAAATTCTGTTGAAAGGGAGCATTCTGAGAAAGACCACCTAAAAACTAGTAGGAGAAGCCTAAAAATAGGAACATGGAATGTTAGAACTCTGAACGGAGAAGGAAAGCTTGACAATCTTATATTAGAAGCAACAGACATGAAACTCGATATACTGGGAGTTGCAGAGGCAAGACTTTTGGATACAGGCTACATAAAAAGAGACCAGTACACGCTTATACACTCAGGCGGAGAAAAACACGAAAGAGGGGTAGGAATGTTGATAAAGAAGGAGTTAGAAAAATACGTATGTGGATACTGGACACACAATGACAGAATGATGTTACTAAAAATGAGAGCAAAGCCATTCGACATATCAATCTTACAAACTTATGCACCAACTAAAGATCACAGCGAGGAAGAAATAGAAGTGTAGTGAAATTGACAGAGATACAACGGTAAAATACCTCCAAAGATAACATGTAAGGATAAAAACATAATGCGTAGGCTGCTGATAGTACATGATCGCCCAGACCGCGGGTCATCACCCTCCATAAAAATTGACTTGCTAGACAGGAGGGGAACGGCGGATAAAAGGAAAAAAATATGACTGGAAAGATTGCGTGAGACTAGAAAGGCTAAGGAGACGCAATTGGGGGGGAAACGGAGAAAAGTCACGTTTCCCAAGTTGACATAAAGCAAGGAACTCGACAGAAGGGACCTTGGATATGTTACGCCACAGTCATTTATTGGTCGCTTTTGCGATACCAAGCCTTTGATTTGAATTCATCGGCAGAACGCAGATGTTTGGAATATTACAAAAATTAAAAAGTAACTTTTTCGTAATATTAATGTTAGGAATATAAAAATTAGCTGGCCGGATGGCCCATTCTGAGCAGTGAACTAATATGTTCTTAATTTTACAGACGGATAGATAATATTGAAGATAATGACAAAAGACAGTGTTGTTCACATCAGTGACAGACTGTATGGAATAAAAAGTGTCGCTATTTGCACAAAAAAAACACGACCTCGAGACGCAGGTGTTCAAATCTACTTAGTAGGGAAGCGAAGGGACATTGGTGGGAGCTGTGTCTAAATATAACTTTTAACGACAAAATTTTGGAGGGGAGAGAAAGGTTGGTTCAAAAATCAAGTACGTTTTGAAAAAAAAAAAAACAAGTAGAGACGGACAGACTAACAGATAAACATCCATACTTGACTGAAGCATGACTGAAATGACTTTAGGGTAGGAAATTTGAATTTGAAATAAACCTAGGCAGTGATTGGCCACAGACAATCATTTTATCGGCGCTCAGACGCGCAAGTGGGGCCATTCCTCAATAGTTGTTCGATGATAGACACAGTATTTTAAAGTGTGGTGATTTCCAAATGAAAGAAAGTGAAATAAGTTCAGGGACGCCATACTATAGCCAGCAGCTCAGCTGAGTTTTGCTAGCATTTCTGTGTTCTTTATTCATAATCTGGTAAGATTGAAATTATTTCTTTGTATATTTTGAATATTGTTTAATGTTCGAGTGATTTGATACTGCCATATCATAATCTAGCCTTACAAACAAGTAGGGATTTGCTCTAGACCCCCCGCCCAAGTCAGGGTCTAGGGACCAACAATATACATAAACTCCAGCAAGGGTTAGGAAAGACAGATCAAGTGTTGAGAATAATGAAACATTTACCTATCCACTTTTAGGGAAGGAAACTAATAAATATTTTTCAGAATCTATAGTCTGGGAGGACCTATCTGATGTAAAACCACCATGGTAAATGTGCTGTTTGGTCAGAGAGATCTGACCTGTCTGTATGATGTGGTTGTTGTGTCCGTGTTGTGTCCAGACGTGGGTAGAGAATAGAATTTTGACACATAGCCAATACTTTGATTGCAGAGCTGTGAGTTTCAGTTGTGAACAAGGCGGTGTCCATTCAGTTGGTGATTTTACTCGAGTGTATCTGTGCAGTACGTTGTGACAGAGACCACTATTATTGCCCGCCAGCACGGAGAGGTGGGACCACCAGATTTCAGCACCAGAGCTACATATGCAAGATGAGTGAGCCTCTGGTCTGCTGGAAGTTCACCAACGCCTTTTAGTTACTAATCCCCCATAAAATTCCTGCAATTTACTGGACACTGTGTAGTCAATATAGACAGGTGTGATGAGGCCACCCCAACAGCACAAGCATTAACTATCCTCCCAAGTAGATGACTACTAGAACATTTTAATAAAACTAACTAGTCTAGTACTTATATATGTACACTCTTGCATTTATTATGTAACATTCCATGCATTTCTTTCATAAATTTTAAATCTTTTTTTTTTTAAAAAAAAGTTCTGGTCAACATAAAACCTGATCCAGAACAAATAAATGTAATATAATTCTATCAAAAATTTTACACTCTTGAGTTAGTTCAGTGTATTATAATATTTGTTAAATATTATTAGTCTGCTTAAATATCTGTGGGTGTATCTATAACTATCACACCACATTACATATCATTACCCTAGACATTTTACATAGCCACATTCATTAAGAAAAAAAAAATTGAGTGTGAGGTCGTAGTGGTAGCAAGAAAGGCCTTCTGACAATTCACAACTACATTTTATCTCAGGAGCCTTCACAGCTGGCCTCATACATTACATTTAGTAATATCACCATCATACAATACCATCAAACCCACTACATACATTGGGGTCTTGTCCAGGGATAATTAGCCCAACAGTAATATTAGGATCTCCTGGTTGGAGAAATAAAATTAGGGAAAAAAAATTGTGAAATTCCCTTAACCCAAGTCTTAATTCTCCTATCTAAAATCTACGACAGCCCTCCCCTTATGAGAAAAGAACGCAAAAAGTTAATAACCCAAAGGTCAAAGGTTAGCATTATGGTACAGAATAGACAGTAAAGAAACAAGTTCCTACTATATGCTACCCAGTAAAGTAAACAAATTTAAGCAAAATCCAAGGTTGGTGAAGTTCCTGTAACAAAGAAAAAAAATATTCACTCTCTCTGTCATACAGTGGCCACTCAATCAAGCTTACCTACTCTTGGTGATATCCCTTGGAAATAGAATTTTCCTGAATATAAAATTGCCAGGTTTTTTTATTTCCCTATTTGGCCCCAGTCCGTCCTCTAACAAATCATACCAGCGAGGTGAACGCCAAATCTGATGTGTGTTTTTCATGGATGAATAAATGTCACCGCGAATAGTTGATGTAGAAAAAAACGTGATCTTGGGGTTCACAGTTAAAAGAGGAAAATACTTCCAGTATTGGGAAACATCTGGTTGCTAAAAATGTTACAATTGATAAATGATGATAGTCCTATCGGCTGGCTCTATAGTAGAGTGCCGATTCTGAAACAGCGTAAATTCTGGATGCTACACTTGAGAAAAAAAAACAACTGTCAGAAGTCGGGATAAAGGTTATTTTATCCACAACCCAGTGGGCTGATAAAATTGAAAATGTATTGCTGGTTTTTTTTTTTTTGTAAGTCCAGTTAAATTTACAAGTTAAAATGTTTCTCATGTATCTTTGGCTCACAAATGAAATTGGTGACGCACAGGCCAAGAAAAAGTCAACATTAACCAATCAGTAAATGATGAAAAGACCGAAAGACCGCTGGACGCCTTGATCAGGTCTGCAGAAATATATAAACAACAGTTATGGAAAAATGCTACTATTCTATATAGCTACATATATGCACACAGACGGGGACAAGACGATCTCTTATCCACTCCGTCAGTCCTGATTAAAGTTAAAAGGCACACGGTGTCTTAAGCCTATCCTATCGCGCGTCGCATTCGCAAGCGCTGCGTTTCTAGGACGCGTGAAGGTGTGCACTCTCCCCGCCCCTTGCGCGCGGTTTAACAATCAGCGTACAATGTCAATTATTAATCAATTATCCATAAGCGCACTTACATAACTATCGCCTCCTGACTTAACATTAACTAAATTGTTGCGTCTGTCGTTTAAATAGCTATAAATACACATTGTCTTTTCTGTCACTGCGCCGTCTGTTGGAAACCGTCATCGTAAGAAAGCGGGTATTAAATAATAGTAGTGGTTACACCACCGCTCTATAACGGGTTGATTCAAATACCCGGGCAAAAGGATGAATTTGGACTATTAACTCGTGGCGAATTCTTTTCTGTCACTATTGGCAGTCGTGCGCCCCGCTAGCAAAATCGGCGAGTATATCAGGGACACCTCAAACTAAAAAGGTCTCCTAAAATCAATTGTTAGACCATGAGAAATAACCTGCGGGTATTAGCGGGAAAAATTAAAAAAATTATATCTGAACATCTGGTATAAAATAGCTACGCGTTATTTATTTCACTAGTTCTAACAGCTAGAAAACCTAAGTGAATTATAATGGTAAAAGCTTAACACTCTTAATTGCGTAAACCTAATTTCTATTACTAGAAAATCAGAATGACATTCCCCACGAATGCTATTAACACATCTTCCACAATGGTTCTAGAACTACGTGCTTAGACTATCCAAACATTCCTAGTGACAACTGATAGCAGGTTTACAAAAACACAGTTTATATATCATCATGGTTCTCTGATCTATAGATGATGCTACGTTTCACACTATTGTGTATACCAGAGAATCAGAAAGATGAATTCCCAAGATAAAGGCTGTACGGTCGCTCTCCCGTCAAGCGCTTTCGCCCCGACATCAAAAGACTTATACGGGCAATGGGTCTCTCGAAGATTTTGCCCGTATCTGAAGATCAAAGCCCGTGGTTTCTCTGCCTTCCCTCTGTGTACGGGCTTCAAAAGGTTCGGTGTTATTCACGTGCGGTCTGTCAGGTATCGCATGATTGACAGATCAGCTCGCGTGAGAAACTTAGGTAAACAAACCTGATTCGCTACCTGCTGTGACGGGCAGGTCACAAAAGTTTGTAAACAACTTCGTTTGATTATGTTCGAAGAAAAGAGGCGTGGATGAAAAAAAAGCTTGTGTGAGTAAGACAGGCAGAAAAATGCATGGTTTTGCTAGCAAATCATAGAACGCTAACGGGATTGCAAAGGCTGTCAGATTACTGTAGGCTATATTTCCATTATAAGTCACACAGGTCATCCCTTTAAGTATCTCTGAGCTGTCATAGACTGGAAGGGAGGCATCAAAGAAGAGTTGGCTTCCCGAAAATCAGCAGTTGGGAGACTTTTTCACGTTATAAACAGGAAAAGAGAAGTTGGCAAGAAGACGAAGATGGCTGTATACTGCTCCACCTATGTCCCAGTCTTGACGTATGGATGCCTATTACCTATTATGGGCAATGACTACAAAAGCCAGATCCAAACCTCAGAAATGAAGTATCTGAGGAAGGTGATTGAAGTAACAAGAGGAGACATGGTCCGCAACCAGAAGATACGCCAAGGCCTAAAACCCAACACATGCAGACCCAAGTAGAACAGTTCCAATTAAGATGGTTTAAAATTGTCTGCAGAATGGGAGAAGATCGGCTACCACGACAAGCATGGGAAACTAAGAGCCAGGGATCCAGACCTCTAGGCCGACCCACAGTCCGTGTGACATGAAAATTGAGCACCTTCATCGATCCACTTTATTCTCATCGGCACCCCTCATTCTTTTTCAACCAAATCGCTCAAACGTGGTTTCCCACAGGCTTCCTAACTAAGCATGCAAGTTAAGTTACGCATAAGCCATGACTTACGTTAATCTGTCGTATTTCTATTTTAGCCACGCCTATTTTCTTTTTCTCTATGTCTTACAGACGCTAGGAATGTTTACAAACAGACCTATTAGCTAGTCCAGAGCCGTTAACTGTATTAGCACGCGAACGATTGGGCAATCGCTGAAATAGTGACAGACAGAGAATGAGTAGTCTAATGGTAAAATCAAGGGCGTTAAGTCAAAAGACGTACTTTCAGTAGTTACATTGGTCAGGGGGAATTAATCTGAGGAAAGGGAGATAATCACAGTTACCCCCCCCCTACCCACATCCGTTTGTTCGGAACTTAATTAGCTACAGTGAGTGACGCCAGATCAAAAGCAAGTCCGTTCGCTAGCGAAGAGTCTGCGGTCGGCATAAGCGTGAAAAATAGCTTTAATTCAGGAATCTGCCGCAGATTCTCCCAATAAACGGGCAGAGGCGATAAATCTCGCATGTAGCTAACGATTTTTACCCTATATATATATATATATATATATATATATATATATATATATATATATATAATATAAATACATGTATATATATAGATATATATATATATATATATATATATATATATATATACCCATCTCTTAAAAATTCAGTTATCAGTCTGCCTCAGGAATTGTTGATATATTCTAGCTCGACATCTTGGAGTTTTTTATAGAGAATTACTTAGATTCGTGGAGAGTTCATTTTCCTGAGTTGCGGTAATAATATATATATTAGAACTTTGAGTGATTTAATCGTTAAAGTTCTTCATTATATTTCACTGGGATTTTGTGTTAAGTTGAATAACGTACTAAATAAACTTATAGCTAAATTTTCTCCAGCCGTAAACGTAATTTAATTTCTTGTTATTCCCCAGTAAGAGAGGCTTAAATAATTATAAGACGCTAGGCGATTAATAATTGTCGAGATACCATTTATTTCTATTTTCATCATGTGTAAATTTTAAGTGACTAGTGTTCACATCTAGCGTTAAAAGCGATGAGATTAGCTAGACACTTGTGGGTTTTAAATTTAATTTAATAACTCGTGTGTTAGGATATAATTATAGTATGATTACATGTTTGTCTATTTTCTACATATAGGCTGGTCATACCCTTGCGATCCAGCATTTTATGGTCTTATGTCTTATGGCATTACGGTCCTATGTTCCTAAACATCCAGACATTGTTTGTGAAAATCTGATTATTGTGTGACCCTGTGCGGTCCACCTTCTCCATCCATGAGAGTGGTTAACTAACCAGAACACTACAATTTAAAATTTTAAATGATAACTGGAACGGGACTTTACCAGAAAATTTTTCCATCTAGATACATATAAATATTACTGGCCTGATGTGGCAGAACTTATAGCACTATTTTTTTCTAAACCATTTGACAGTAAAGTTTTCTTACCACGGAATTATACTCTAGAGAATTCACGGGTCATACGCGGCTATTTCCCTTCGAGAACAGCCTAAGAGTAACATTCTGTTTTTACACAGTTCATTACGACAGAGAGAGTCACAGTCACTGGAGGCTAGACCACCCCGGGAAAATCTCTTAACTTATAAAGTTCCAGGACAGTGCCACCACATAGAACAAACTTATCCCAAACCAATACCTGCAGCAAGAAGAGGAATATCCAGGAAAAATAATCAACGCATCAATTCAGCGACTCCCGGAAAAATAGCAGTTAGTGTAACCGGAGAGTCTGGGGCTAAACTTGACCAATAATATGACTGTGAATAGTTTTAATACCTGTTTGATTTAAATTCCATGGAATGTATGCAGCGTCGACAGTGGGGTAAGTAAATTTGAAAGTGGGCCACTGTATGTATGTAGTGAGTGAACGGAACGAAAGAACTTATTTCTTAAGTTACTACTAATATACCATCTTCTTTTTTTATTTTTATCTCTCACTAATCTGAGTGTTCACGGGATAGGTTAAATTAAGGACTTATTCTTTACCCGTCCTGACTACTCCCTACTCCCATTGTTAATTATTTTGATCTTTTGGGTAAATTACCTCTGTTGGGATCTTTCCTAGTTTCCCTATACAAGAGGGAGGGCCTATTAGATTTATAATTTCTTTTCTCTTATGTAAATAAATTTATTGATGTAATGCTTTTCTTGATGTTGTGATATTTCTAGTAAAAATAAACTAAATAAACCTTAAGCTATAGTGTTGGTCAAAACCCCTGCCCATATATGTGATCCATAGTTTATCTGTTTTCACGTCTGTACGTATTTCTGTCACAAAATTGTGTGTACGTGAGGGTAGTGTAATTTGAATCTGTACCAAGTAAGAAAGTGCGTCTACTTTAAATAGAGTCGTAAAAGATAGGCTGGATTAGAGCAATTACTCAATCCAAGACTGTGCATTCTCTTACACCATTTCTCCTCGTGTAACAGGAACTATTTCTTACACCTTCCTCTCACATAGCTATCACTATCACCTCTGCTAGTACGGGGCCATAAATATCTCAGTCCTATCTTCTCAAAATTTACGACAGTCTGCTGGGAGGACAACATTAGACAATCTTTAAAGGGCCGAGGACTAGAATGGAACCAAGCCAGGAGGAAGACAGCCGAAAGGATAGTATGCCGCTCTGTCTTCCAAACCTCTACACCTCACGGTAGAAGTGGAACGACTAAGTAGTAGTGGTAGTAGTAGTGTATTCTTATTTTCGTGTTGGACCTCTCGATCTCCACATGTTTCCCAATGCAATGAAAGCTCCTCTTGCTTTTTGTATTCTTATTTTAATAGCATTGTCTGTCTCTCCAACTCTGTAGATATTGCTACCAACGACTATCATTACCTCTCCCCATTTTTCCATAGCATAATCTCATTTTCATTTGCGTATAGAATGACTA
The DNA here is from genome assembly GCA_024509875.1 of Oreohelix idahoensis. Lineage (NCBI taxonomy): Eukaryota > Metazoa > Mollusca > Gastropoda > Stylommatophora > Oreohelicidae > Oreohelix > Oreohelix idahoensis. The sequence goes on along the minus strand of JAMPIV010007685.1, from coordinate 147,126 downwards.
CTGCACCTGGTTTCCTTGCAGGAAGCCTGCACCCAGCAGCCACTTGCTCTTGCAGAGCTGGTCTTTGTGACAACTTGTTTTACATAATGATGTTGCCAGCCCCATGTATATCCACCTTAATCACCTTGACACTGGACATGGATAAGGGAGAGATACTAAGGGCTATTATTGATCGCCTGCTGGATAATGTCACTGCAATGGATGAACCAACAAGGCTGAGGCTGTTGGAGTTTGGCATCAAACGTGGGATTAGCAGAAATGGACGTGAGAGAGGATGCATCCATCGTTTATACAACCAGCGTGCTACAGGTACAATTAGCATTCATACTTTTTGATATTTGCTGAGGGAGACTGAGCACCTATGGGTTTGCCCGGAGTGCAGTGAGGTCGATTCTGATTAACAATAACAATAACAATAACCTTGTACGACATGCCCATAGTCTTATTCTGTCTTGATCTCTTCAGAAACTCACATAAACCACACGAAGCTCATTTTTGTAGTAAATAAACAAACAACACACAAAGTTATGTTATCAGGCACTCAGTGAGAAATAAAGAAGTAAAAGACCAGACAACAGAAAAATAACAGAAGTGATAGGCTTACCGGGAATCGAACTAGGACCTTCCGAACGGCACCCACCGCCTAGCCACGGGAGCGAATCGCCACTATCCACTCTGCCAGCTAAGCATTACAAAAATAATGCTTCGCCGACAGGGGTTAACTCGACCCCCCACATATGTTTATAATTTTTTTTTAGCTGTTGTAATATTATTTGATGCAGGACGACAAGTGTAAGCGCAGTACTAGCCATTTACCGTTATTATTTTAAACACTAGCAATAACCCGTCAACATTGACAGGTTATTAATTATAGTGTGTTGTTTCTGTTGCATGTATTACAGACGGTACTACCACTAATGTGGTCATTTCATTGCAGGCGACCGTCATTAGATACTTGTAGTGAAAATTATATGAAGACATGGAGTAACCTTACCTAAATGTCATGTGGAGCAGTGATAATGATCTAAATAACTAACATTTCTTTTATGACAACATGTCTCGTAATTGTTCATCCGCCTAGCTATCAAGCATCTGTTCCCCAAAAAAGATGCTTGCCCTGGTCGAACTTACTGCCAATCACTGAGAAGCCATGACAAAGACCTCGACCATACTGCCTCTGAGAACAACGTTCGAAGTTTGACTAAACTACAGTTCATGTACTGTTTATCAATCGTGTTGTTGGCTTCTTTCCATGATCAAACTGTTCCTGCACATCTTCATTTGCGCATTTTTTCTTTTTTCGCGAGAGTACATATAATGATAAACAATACAATTATTGTCTAACTTTCAACCACAGTTGCACCCCCTTAGCTGTGGTTGAAAGTTAATGCACTCCCTCAAAAATAGACAATGTGCGCAAATGACGGTGTGCAAAATGTGACTGACCGACCGACCGACCAAGTACTTACGGCGGCAATTATGTATTTTGATGATGATAATTTATAGTTTGTACCTTTTGTATCTGAGGGTCGGAATGGCTAAGAGTTATGGTGTCCGCCTCGAATTCTAAAGGTACCGGGTTTGATTTCCAGAGTGAATTTTATTTATGGAAATGTTGTTCAGAACCAGTGGTCCTAATCATGTGATACTCCACCTGGCCATCTAGGTAATAAGATCGGATGCCTAGCCTTCTCGGATAAGGGCAAAAAATAGGAGGTCCTGTGTGCAGGTTGCGCACGTTAAAAATCGCACGGCAGTTGGAAATCGTAAAGAGTAGGCCATACGGCATAACTACATTATCAATGACTCTATCTGTTTTTTTTTCTTGCATGTGTTAATGTGATATTGTTGTAGCTGTTTATGGTAATGGTGTTGGTCTTCACAACGCGAATGGTAAACTGAACGAAAATGTCAACAAACTGTTCTGTAAAACGGACTACAACAGGTAGTGTTTGAACTGATCACTCGATGGTAAACTGGGCAGTACATAAGTCAGTGATTGCTGGACATATAGTTTATTGACATGGCACATACGAAGAAACGATACGATCATAGTTATAGGTTATAGGTACAAAATGTCATACTTTGAAGTTGCTGATCATTCTTAGTTATTCTTCAAGTGATTAAGTCTTATCAACACCCACAACAATCTATTCAGCTATTGAGTTCGGAATCGGCTAACCTCTCTTTACATCCCTGCCACGACTTTGGCATTGAAGCATGTACGGCATTTAAAACATGTGCATAAGGTAATCAATATAACTTCTTCTACTCGTAGGAATTCTCCGTCTACGATCCAAATCTAAAAGGCAAGCGACTCTGTAGATCCATTCTAGGAATGATAAAATTCCCGCTAGATTAGTAGTAGAGCGGCCTTTTTATGCAGCAGTAAAAATAAGAAGTGGGCGATAACTTACGTGACATAACTGCGATTGGCTTCGACCTGAAGACCAATACAAATCACAATAATAAATGGCTTCCTTCAACATGCCATTGGATACACAATATCAAATTACAATCATGGACACAAGCCAGTTCCATGTTTCCACTTCAAAACATGACGTCACAAACTACTCAACTAGGTTACACGTGCGTCCAAAGCAACACTCACTGCTTTGTGCACGTCAGTGCGTGAATCAATCGAACGCTCAAACAATATAACTACATAAAACTGGTGCGTACATTTGGCAGGACCGAAGACTACCCCCTTAGGTAATAAATGTACGTAACAGCTCCCTTATTACCTCCCCTTAAAAAAAAATTAATCCCATTAATTTTTTTCGAACTAATTACTCGAGAGAGGTGAGTCAAAACTACAACAAGATTTATGACATGCATAAAATTATCATATTAAGAAGAGAAAATTTAAAATAAATCAATATAACTAAATGATAGTATGCATTAAAGCACACATCCACCATCGACCTACTTTGGAACGATGTGGTAATATTCGAAGTAAAAAGAAGTTGAAAATGAAAATGAAAATGAAAAATCAACAAAAAAGATGATAATAAAATTCAACTAAGTTTTTCAAAAGAAAATCGAAACATATGATTTCAAAAAATGAAAATGAACAGCAACACTGATGATAATCAATGATAAAAGAATCAGTGAAACAGAAAATTTTGAAATACAATGTGCAAAAATGAAGCAATGCAAAATTAAACACTTTAAGAAGCAACGCACCTACTGTTATCTAGCACTAGTAAGTTTGACTAGTTATCTAAAAGTGAAATATCATGTAGTGGTATACGTGACTACACGTATTGCGAGACACTAATAACGTTAGTAGATGTGTGATTTATAAACAATCAAATTGATTAAATTGAATTAATCTAATTCTAGTACTTAATTACACATAAATAAATAACTAGTAATTTATTCTAAGTAATTCTAATTTCAGTCATTGTGAATATTCGTTCAGAACTATTTAGAGTCAACAAGAATATGTTCCTAATGTTCCATGCACGAAATAAGTTTACGAACACGATATGTAGTGTAATATGTTCCATAACACTAACGAATGTCTATTTGTTGCTTTTTTTCCAATGTTTCCATACTAAAAAAAAAATGTTACTTTAATATCACTGTTCCCGTTCTAACAAAAAGTTACTTCACAAGAAAAGTCATGTTATAATCCAGGAGTAACTATATTCTGAAAGTTATATTTATACGAATACTGTAGAACTACATATAGTATCCACAGATGTACAATCAATGACACTGTACAAAGTTATTCATGTTTCGGTGAGGACGTTTCTCCATCTAAAAGTGGTTTAGTTTCACCAAGTTCACTAGGGCATCTTGAAAGACAGTCTGCAAAACACATTCTGTACTCCAGGAATAGCTCGTATCTCAAAATGGAACGGTTGTAGAGCTATAGCATAACGCGCTGACTTTGATGACTTAACGTTCCCTGTGTTCAGTGCTGTAAGAGCTTTCTGGTCGGATTCCACCACAAAGTGTGATCCGAGGAGATAACGATCCAGTTTTGTGATCGACCAGACAAGAGCAAGGAGCTCTTTGTCCAGAACGGAATACTTCATCTCGCTCGTCGTAAGCTTTCTGGATACGTACATAATAGGAAATAAGGTGCCTCCGTATTCCTGCATTAAAACTGCCGCGATAGCGTAGGAAGAAGCATCACTGCGAAGAACAAAGGTGAGATCTTTGTTAGGCAACCTTAAAAAAGGCTTATTTGAAAAAAATTGTTTGATATAATCTAACGCCGTTTGGTGATCCTGCGACCACTTTATTACCTTAGGTGTGCCCTTCTTCAGTAAAGACGAAAGAGGTGCAGTTATAGTAGACAAATGAGGGATGAATTTAGAATAAAATTGTATTAGTCCTAGGAGTGACCTCACTTGTTTTTTTTGTCTTAGGTGCTGAAATGTTTAAAATTTTTGAGACGTTACTGTCTTCTGTATACATTAAACCGCGACCTATACGGTGACCAAGAAATGAGATGTCATGAAAACCGACAAAAGCCTTTGAAGGTTTCGCTGTTAAGTTATAATCCCGTAAGGTAGAAAGTAAAGATTTTAAACCCTGAATATGTTCATCCCAAGAGTCACTGAAAAGACAGATGTCATCTATATATGTAATGACATCGGGACGATGAGACAATATGCGACGCATCATGCGTACAAAGGTAGCTGGCGCATTCATTAGACCGAAAGGCATAAAATTCCATTGAAAAAAATTCATGAGAACTAGAAAAAGAACAAATAACCAGTACAAGAAAGAAATGATGACTGCATAGGCTGAGTCATCAAAGAATGTGATATCAAAATTCAATATAGTAGGTTACTATCTGCGTGACGCAGAATCGGGAACCAATTGTAATCGGAGAGAATGGTGGTGGAAATATACACCATTGTTCCGCTCGATAGCCATGCGAGCGTCTCTATTGGTCCTAAAAGTAACCACGGCGTAACCATACCTGTTATTGATATGAGGTAACAGACGCACGAACCTAACGTCTGCCGTGTGGTTGAGAAAATCTCCTAGTGCCTGCCAAGTAGTTCGTTGTGGCAGATTTTGCACAAGGATGGTGCGAGAAGATGCACCTCTACCAATATAAGTGGTACCATTATCACAAGAGTGGGAGTAAGGTTGATGAGTAACCTTAGTCCTTTGAGGTAAATTATAATATTTATTATTTCTACATGTAGAATTATTGTTCTTAAATGTACCATACCCCTGTAATTGAGTATTATTACTTATGCCAGACAAAGGTGTAGGTGTACGGCATGTCGTAGACACCTGCTTGCTAGGCAAAGTTAAAACCTTATTGACAACCTTATTGGTTTTAGTTTTCTCACCTGAGTTACAACTATTATTTTTATTAGGAACATCCTTTCCTTTTTTTACAAACTTAACCTTTTTCTTACGATCAGTTGACTGCTGATCAATTCGAGGGAAGGTATATGACTTACTAGTCTTTACAGGTTGCGTTAAAACCTTAATATCATTCTTAAGAATGGAAGCATGTCGTAAAGGTTGTAATCCATTAGCCACAGTGGCGTAATGAACCATGGAATCATTTTCACTACTAGATTCCGATACATTAGCATTACCCAACATGTTAATAGCATGTGCATGTGACACAACTCTAGGTATAGACTTAAATGCATAGGCATCCTGTATATGCTGCTTTTCCCATTCAGCAATTTGCTGTGGGGTACATTCCTTTATATCATGTATGCGACCCAATATGACATCACTAATTGGATTCGGAAGAAGACATGCTTGTATCTTTCCTGTAAAAAATGGTGTATGAAGTGTTATAATGGCTGTGGGAAATGTTTCCACAGTTCCGCCAAACGTCACACATTTCACAACCCTGCCCGTCGCACAACTAGGGTCGATCAGCGAAGTCCGGACGCCAACAGTACTGGAGCCTGAATCGAATAAAAGAGAGCATGGAATGCCATTTAAAAAACCCTTATTTAATTTAAGGCTTCCTGTTCCATAGTCAGTAGCTGACGTGGCCGTACAAGCCGCTGGTAGGCTTGGTATACTTTGCCCGCGTCGCAGCGTCGTGATCGCCTTGGGCTGGAATGGGGTATTACTCTCATCACCAGACTTGACCTGTTCGAAATCCAGAGAACATGACATAGCACTATGTGCATTAACATTATTATCCTGTTCCTTGTTTGAATGTGTATCACTCAAAGCAACATTAGAATGTCTACGTGTATTACTCGACGATCCATCTCGTCGGCGCGATCGATTGTGATTTTTGTCATTAAAATTGCCATAATTGTCGTTTCTGCTAGAGTTAAAATTTGGATTAGTCCGATAATTTGTAGAATGATCGTTATGATGTTGGTTAAATGGTTTATTTTCAAAAAATTGTTTGTTTTGCGGACCCTGAGATCTTGATTGCAAATTTTGTTTATTGCGGTTTTCTTCATTATATTTAAGATTATTGTTATCAAAATCTTTTGATCTAGAAGATTGGCCCGAAGAACTAATAAGTGAAGCAGTTTGTTTGAATTGTTTCCCCTTGTAAATATTGTCATTCTTATTATTTCCCTTTCTAATTTTTATATCTTTAAAATCCAACCTCAATTTTTTTATCTGAGAAGTAGTTTCTAATTTAAGGTTACTAATTTCTTGTTTGAGAGTTTTGATAGTATCCAAAGCCTTAGCTCTCTCCTGACTAAGTTCAAGTTTGAGTGCTTCGATAGCACTATGATGACTAGTCATAAGTTCATCAATCTTCTTAGTAAAAACAGAATCTTCCTCATGAATTTTACCATTAAAATCTGTATTATTATGCTTCAATGCTTCTACCAACAATTTCCTAGAATTTTCTAGCTCCAACTGTAAGGACGTGAAGTTTGTATTGGTAACCTCGGCTTGTAATGTAAGAGTCCTTACTCTTTCGTTTAAATTATTAATCACTAGCTCCTTATCTTCCAGGAGTTCCGACAATTCCTCTATTTTGCTCTCTTCAGCAATATCATCCAAAAAATTGGTTTTTCCCGTGTCATTTCCTTGTTCGTACTTCATTTGTTTCTCATAATCGTTATCACAGAGAATAGCGTTACGAATGCTATTCATTATAGAACCACGATGGACGTGTACGTAACGTTCCACAAATGTACGAAATACTCCACCTAATAATTCTGCCATGTCCCTTGCCATAATCATATGTGGTACAGACTGAAAATTAAGGTCAGCAAACTTCGTCAAATCTGACGCTGTACGACATAAAAAATTGTCTAGTATAAAATCATCAAGGTCTGGGCCTTGAAAACCATCATTCTTAGCCTCCTGAAGAATATCCCTCAGAGTAGACATTATGCCCGATCTAGGCTTTTTTTCTACTTTTTTCACATCGATAACCTTGTTTTCAACGGGTACCTTGTTCTGAACAGGTACATGTTCTTTCGAAAAATTATCTAAATCAATAATCTGTTTTGGATTATCAGAATCTCGTAACTTTTTCTGTACATCCACTAAATCAGATTGCAAGTTATGTTGGTCTAATGCAAATATTCTTTTAGTTTCTTCTGATTCTTCAATACGTTTTTCTTCAGCTTCAAGTTCTTCCATAATCAGTGTTTTTCTCCCAAGTTCCACTAAATTTCTAATAGCCAACCCATTTATGGCAAATGATTTTAACTCATCACCATACATACCCCACTTTTGTCCCCTCTGCACATATTCCATTAAAGTAGACATGATGAATATATAGATTATTCAAGATTATTATGTAATAATACTATTTAAAAGTGTTACTACAACTAGTGCTCTTCGTTCCTGTTCTAGAACGGTAAAATCAATTTATATAATAGGCAATAATATTAATAATTAATAATGTAATTTATAACATGTAATGATGTGAAAGCAGTAATGTGACAGACAATAGCACAATAATGACACGACAAGATATTCAAGACAAACGAAGACGTTCGCAGAAATCCAATTAAAATAAAATGAGAAACTAAAATGGAATGTCGTAAAGAATTACGATGATAACTGCGATTAAATTCAACAAGACAATAGACACCACAGTGTAAAAACAAAGGTTTTGTAAAAAACTAAACGACAGGAAAGGTGAGACGGACAATAATCACATACAAAATTCATCATAAAACTAAGGCACAAGTAAAAATAGCTACCAAAAGCAACAAGTAAACGTGACACTACAGCTAAAACAGACAGGTGTCACAGACCACCAGACACAGTGGACCTAGAATCCTTCTACGCTCACGCGTAGGAACATTCCACTGCGGGAAGTCTGCAAAATAATGTCCTACAGAACGTCTGACGAAGAGCCCGAATTGACTTCGAGATGGATCTCGTTCGTCAGATCTACCGCCCAACCTCCCGCGAAGAATACACAAAACATAACACATAACATAGAAAATATAAAAGTGGACATAATCAATTAAGGCACAGCTAATAGTAATAAAGTGTATAACGGATACAAGTTATACTTAGCTCGCGTGCAGGTAAAAATCAAAGTGCCTCGTCCCCGTGTATGTACGTTAGAGGATGCTGGCGCACCAATCACTGTTGTAGCCGTTTATGGTAATGGTGTTGGTCTTCACAACGCGAATGGTAAACTGAACGAAAATGTCAACAAACTGTTCTGTAAAACGGACTACAACAGGTAGTGTTTGAACTGATCACTCGATGGTAAACTGGGCAGTACATAAGTCAGTGATTGCTGGACATATAGTTTATTGACATGGCACATACGAAGAAACGATAGGATCATAGTTATAGGTTATAGGTACAAAATGTCATACTTTGAAGTTGCTGATCATTCTTAGTTATTCTTCAAGTGATTAAGTCTTATCAACACCCACAACAATCTATTCAGCTATTGAGTTCGGAATCGGCTAACCTCTCTTTACATCCCTGCCACGACTTTGGCATTGAAGCATGTACGGCATTTAAAACATGTGCATAAGGTAATCAATATAACTTCTTCTACTCGTAGGAATTCTCCGTCTACGATCCAAATCTAAAAGGCAAGCGACTCTGTAGATCCATTCTAGGAATGATAAAATTCCCGCTAGATTAGTAGTAGAGCGGCCTTTTTATGCAGCATTAAAATAAGAAGTGGGCGATAACTTACGTGACATAACTGCGATTGGCTTCGACCTGAAGACCAATACAAATCACAATAATAAATGGCTTCCTTCAACATGCCATTGGATACACAATATCAAATTACAATCATGGACACAAGCCAGTTCCATGTTTCCACTTCAAAACATGACGTCACAAACTACTCAACTAGGTTACACGTGCGTCCAAAGCAACTCACACAGCATTGTGCACGTCAGTGCGTGAATCAATCGAACGCACAAATAATATAACTATCTCAAGACTGGTGCGTACATTTGGCAGGACCGAAGACTACCCCCTTAGGTAATAAATGTACGTAACAGATATACTGAAAAAGTATAGCCAGCAGGTGGGTCTGATCAGCAATGTAAAGAAGGCAGAGGTGATGACACTCTAAGTGGGCAATCTTGAGCCCATAACAATAAAGAACGTAAAGTTAGAACAGACAGACACATTTACATACCTAGGATGCATAGTAACACCAGACGGCGGAACAAGCAAAGACATCAACAACAGAATGAATAAATCAAGAACAGCCTTTGCTAGTCTCAACAACATCTGGAAGTCTTCTCAGTACAGCACAAACACAAAATTAAGATTATATGAGAGCTGTGTACTTGTTGTGCTTCTCTATGTTGTGAAATGCTGGAGAGTAACATAGAGGGAAATGTCGAAATTGTCCTCCTTCCACACAATCTAACTAAGGAAAATTCTCCGAACATTTTGGCCCATTACCATCACCAACCATGAACTTCTTACTCGGAGCAACCAAAAGGACATGCACACCATCATAGCTGGCAGACGTTGGGTTGGCCACGTCCTCAGAAGAGACTCTGATGCCATCAAAAGAACAGCTATGCTATGGGCCCCTAATGGAAAGCGAAAAAGAGGCCGAACAAAAACAATTCGGCAGAGAACTGTAGAGGTCGAGATGCAAAGAATGAACCAGAGCTGGGGCACTGAACGAAGCATGGCCGCCGACCGAACAAAGTGGAAGCTGTTTGTTGCTGCCCTACAAGTCGCCACCAGGCGTGATGGTCACTGACTGCTTTGACAGTCGGTGGCTAAGGATCAAAGAAGAAGAAGAAGAAGACGTCATCATTATCCCACGGCGAAGTAAGATGTTAAAGAACTGGAAATCCATTATCTTTCAAATAACGTTTACATCGTTTACTGGACAGGTATGTATTTCTTTATAATTAAAAACTAAAAAAGTCTAATTAAAAACAATTTGAAACAGTTAAAGTTTATAAGAAGTATACTATACCATATTTCTGCTGACATTATAACATTAATTTTAGTCGTCCACGAGGGAGTTGTTAACTATTGGGGATTTAAAAAAAAGGAGACTTTGAGGATTTAGGTTACAACATCTACCGATATTTTTTCCGACATCATTTATGAAAGAAGTAAACCTCACTTGTATTTGCTTGTGTGGCGTCACATTTTTTTCAAACTCCAACTCCCCTTATCGTCACACTTATCGTCACAAAATTTTAGACCCCCTTTCCCCCTCACTTCGTGAAGTCATGTGGACGACCCTTAGCTATAGATACTTTCCGACACGCACTTTTCGATTCAAAGTTTCTCCTTAGTTAGCAACTGATAACACAAAACTCAACTTTCCCTAGCGAGTAACCCCCCTCCCCCCACATTACGCACGAATATAGCTCTTTGCCACCTCCACGTGCGTCCCCTGATAGGCTAAAATTAGGAAGGGAAGGTCAGAGGGTAGAAGGATTTATCCACGGCTATCTTTGTTCGGGGGAGAGCCCTCCGCCATATGATCCAATCATATCGCGTTGCTAGTCAAGAGTGCTAATTGTTTATTAGTTACGGGATTTCCCATCTGGACCCCCCAAAGAAATAGTCCGTTTTATTTTTCGTTTTTTTTTTTTTTTTTTGTTACATTTTTCTTGTGCAAGTTATGGCTTCTTAGGTTAACAATAATCATGTACAAAGTTTAAGAAATGATAATAAAAAGGAGTAAATTACATAAAGATAAAGGTAATCCCATGGCAGATATTGTCGTGGGCGAGTGAAGTGTTAGAGACTTTACTATACTATGTTCATTTTTTTTAATAATGTGGTGTGACCAGTTCTTATCCTCGCTGTCTTTGCCTTCATTAGCTCAAAAGCTGAGCCACATATAAAGAGAAAATAAACACAAACTTTTCCAGTGTCAAACATGCTTACGAACGCAGAGCTGCAATAGCTAAACAAGGACACTAAATAAATAATAAATGCTGAAACCGGTGTATTGGAGTCGACCAAAACCCAAAACTTTTTCCGACTCCTGAAATTTTAGAAGTCCGACTTCGACTACAGTTTTTTTTTTATTTGTCATGTGGCATGAAATTCGAATTCGGAATTCGGCACTTTTTACCGACTACGAAACAACGACCGACTCCACGACTCTGGCTCCCAACGCCAACTGCACAGCTCTGGCTGAAACGCACTGCTTAAAAGATGCTGTCTGTGAGCGAACAACTGCACGAATGAACGTACATATTTGTTTTTACATGGTGAAGAAAATAGGTATTCATCCTTTTTACCGAACTATCTAAGAAAGAAATATCAAAATAATAATAATAATAATAATAATAAATTCTTTAAGCGCCAAACACGGCGCATAAGGCAGAAACCAGTGCTCTCCAGGTTGTTCGTTGTGACGCCACTCCTCTTAGCTCTTGCACATTATTTAGGCCCACGTTCTTCCTTCTCTTATTATTGTTCTTCTGAGTGTTTCACAGGAACCCAAGTCTGTTGTTTTGCATTCGTAGGACATGACGATACTATGACCATCGTCTTTTCCTTAAAAGATATTTCTGCTAGAGTCTTCTCTTATTTGTGAGTCTTGAATTCTTTCCAACTGATGTTCATGAGTTTTCTAAGACATTTGTTCTCGAATGTATTCAGCTGTTTCTCCAATGATTTTGTTATTTTCCAAACTCTCACGGCTGTATGTGGAGACTGAGATAACATTTGAATTAAACAGACGAGCTTGGTATGTATATTCAATGATCGTAATTTCCAAATGTTAGATAATCTATTGAAGGCGCTAGCTGCCAAAGCAATTCTAGTATGGATTTCTCTTGTTGTGTCACCATCCTGAGTCATTTTACTGCCTAAATAATTGAAACTTTCAACTTTCTGTAGTTTTTCCCCGTTCAAGTGATATCAAAGGTCTCGTTAGAAAAGTTCATAGCTTTAGTTTTAGAGGCATTTATTTGGAGACCAATTTTAACCGAGAGATGACACAAATTATTTATTGCTTCTTGGGATTGTCTTGGTGTTGAACTTAAGAATGCTACATCATCTGCGAAATCCAGGTCCCCCAAATAAAATTCAAATAAAATACTCCTCCTATATTGTTCTTGTCAAAGCATGAGAATTACATGTTTCAATTCTCCCCTCTCAATTTCTATATCCTGCCTTCAGTGACAAAATGGCATTCATCCTATTCATTTTTTCTCTATTCTGATGCCACATTCCTCTATGGCATTATTCACCGGTCATTATCTTCCTTTTATACATCAATCTTCCGATAATTATCTTATCCTCAGGTTGACACTCCCCGAAAACGGCGATGTGTTTTACCATCTTGACCGCACATGACATGTTATCCTTTGATTGTGGATAGTTAAATATTCACCAGATGGGACAATACGATTTTTTTTTTTTTTTTTTTTTTTTTTTTTTTCTTAACCAGCGGCACTTGGGCTTTCAGCCCTTCGGCCCAATGACATGTCATTGCGAGGCTGGGGAACCTGAGGACTTTCCTTCCAACCCGGTCAGGAGCTTCGCTCCTTCCCATCCACAGAGGGTTTATCACAGGAGCCGTTCAGGTTATTCAGTCAAATTTCCGGCCGTAAACATTTCTTCAAATGCTGCCGCCCGGGTTTGAACCATGAACACCTGGTCGCCAGTACAACGCCGAAGCCATTACACCAGCGCGATAAAATTAACATTTAATTTAACGTTTGTGGCTGTCTTATTTATTAGACAGACGGGCTATTTATAGAAGCGAGTTGATTGCTTCAGTTAAGTCTTGGATGCGTCTAACAAAAATATGGTCGGATAAGCAGAGAATATTGATTTTAAGATAACGAATGTCTGCTCGGGCGGGCATGACTTGCAGAAAATGTAACTTCCAAGTTTATCTTGATTTTAACAGTCTTGACACCGGACATATCACGTAATGATTTCTAGCAAGGTCTCTTAACAATCTTGAAGTATTAGAACAGGCGATATGAAATAATGGATTCATGTGACGTCAACAACAATTAATTGCATTACCTTATATAGACATGCCAGTAATTATCATGATCATGGGTAGGGCAACATTTTACTGAAAATAAGATGCCCTACCTTGCGATTGGTTTTTAATTGAAAATGAACTAGCCTAGAACGGTGATTGGCTTTAAGGAAAATCAGCTGAGCGAAATTAACTTTCACTTAGGCACGTATCTTACTATAAGATCTGAGTGTTCGAACATTTCGCCACTCAGATTTCTTTCTGACCAGATGCCAGGATTAAGAGATAGAAGATTTGCCAGGGAGTGATAAAAGCATTACCTCGCGAGGGAAAGACTGCATCTTCAAAGTTACAGGGAAAGACTGCATCTTCACAGTTGCAGGACACTAACGGACATTTCTGTACATCAAAGACTAGATATAATAACCCATTCATATTGGGGTTGTAACATGTACAATTTCTTACTTTATATGTGCATTTAACATACATGAAATGCTTATGGATGTACACTTGTGTATGAGGCTGGCAACCTCATTATGTACAATAACGTGCTACATAAACCAGCACTGCAAGAGCTGGTGACTGCTCCTTGTGGGTTTTCTCACAATGAACAAATGGCAGGGGACCCCCACAAAGCAGAAAGAGGATGATGATGACATCACAGTATATATATATATATATATATATATATATATATATATATATATATATATATATATATATATATATATATATATATGTGTGTGTGTGTATGTATGTATGTATGCATATATGTATATATATTTGTCAACAATTTTATTTCAAACTTTTTATGTATATATCTGAAAATGAAGCATTTGTCTCGTTATACGCTCTCCGAACCCACTTTTATCTGACTCGAGGGTCTCAGATTTTATGCTCATGGGCATTGAGTAAAATTCAGAGAAGGATGAAATGTTGGAGTAAAGCGGAGGTCGCCTGATGCTTACATCAAAAGACACAAGACTTAAGAGAGGTACTCTTTTCTCTATCTCTCAGTTTCTGGTACTACTTACCAGTAATCAACGCTGGACATCATGCATAAGAAACGAGTCTAGAGGACACTCTAAGCGACGACATTTTTGGGAGTTACTCCTGCACAGCAGCACAAGTGCCCCAACAAGCCATTCGACTCCTTAATTGAGAAAGAACAGTCACGACTTCACTGAGAAACAGCAAGTAGAGTGAACCAGAATTCAACGAGAAATCTTTATCAACACATGGTCAGTTAAGTACAACGTAATGGCAAAGCATATAGACGCTTTAAACCCAACCATACAGTACTATCTTCCCATGAAGATACACCATCAATGAATTATTTCTTTTTTGACAAATCAATTTTATTCATTTAAACCATGTTGATCAAATATTTCATAAATAAATCTCTTGTTATTTACGTAATTATAAATCCTCAGTTGAAGTTTATAATTTGGTTGAGAGAAATTGATGTATCCACCCGTATGACTCATTACAAAAAATACTTATACATAGAGCTAAATAATACAATTAGAAACTTTGCTGAATTACCTTCGGCTGGGGCCTCATTAAATACGAGTCAAAAATATATTTCTCGCAGAAGTAGGGGGAGAATACAATATTTACAACAAACTTAGGAAACGCAGTTGTTGTACTTGTCATTCTAAAATCCCTGTGAGACTCCCAAAAATAGGAGCAGAAAACCTCCTCTTGACATTTCTGCCAAGAATTTATATTGAGCGAAGGTTGCTACCTTTTGAAAATAAAATTTATCCTTCTACTCAATTTCGGCCATCAGCGGACCACTTCTGCAGATCAAGGGAGACAACCCGCAACATCTTCACATATTTTCTATATCGCTTCTTTAGGCAAAGCGGTTTAAAGGCTTTCCTCTCGCGGTACAGTTACCAGATTCCGGAATCAAAACCTGGAAAGGCAAAGGCAGCAAGGAAGTTTGATAAAACCGAAGTAACGAACACAATAATACGCTACGCTTATATTTAACACACGCGACATAATCCATGCAAAGATGAAATATCAAATAGTTTATCTATCATCAATTTTATTATGTTATTTGTACCAAATCGGCCTTATCCCGGGGACAAAAAACTACAATAGATGAGGAATCTTCCCGTTCCCTATTACCCAGTTTATTTATGTCATTAGGAACACGTGGGTAATCTTCTTCACAAGATATCAGATCCGCGTTTACGCAGGCACTCTGCTCACGAAGCGAGAAGTGTCCAGGGAAGATCAACAATTTATTTTCTCTGCCTGGGTGTGTGAGGAAAGACAGGTGATGGGTTCCGTCTGTTAAACGTGTGGGGTGTGTGCCCGTGTGCGTCTATCTTTTTTCTTACTGGAAAAAAGACAGTAAATAGTGACAATTCTCAAGGTGGATGTTCTGTCACGGTGTGGCGTGAAGTTAAATGTTGTTTGCAACTGGTGATCCTTTGATGTGTCGGTGACTGCGTGCAGGAGGTTCGGGAATTGAGGCAAAGAACTTTAGATATACCGAAAGAAAATTGGAAGTTTGAGTTTATCTGAAGAGTTTATGGGATATCTCGTGCAGTCGTATATAATCTGTCCTGCCAGGAGCACGTTAGTTAGATAATGCATATATATATATGGTCAGTAAAGACTGGAAGGGAAGATATATATATATATATATATATATATATATATATATATATATAATTTTTCCTCCAATGAGGAGAAGGCACTGGCATTAGGATAGTACACATATTGAGAAAAGCCAACTCTTAGAATTACAAGGCAGTCCTTGATCTGAAAACGACAGGGTAAAATAAAAAAGGAGACCAAAAAAAACACACACAAGCACACACGCAGAACAACATTAGAATTAGATACAGATATGAAGGAATAAAGAAGACGCCGAAAGACCTTAAATGCGCAGCAAAAGACAGGAATGTTTGGTGTATATTTGTGAAAGACCTGTGTTTCTCTGGGAGCAGAAACATAATGAATGAACCTTACAGTGAACAGAAGGCGGCAAACCAAATTATGGATTTCACGTGATACGCAAAGTAACAGTGGCTATTTTGTGCTTCAAACTAACTAGTGGAAAATTCAAGCAAATGTGATCTAGATCACGGATCGATATCCGGTCAATCTTGAAGTACCGGCAGATCCCAAAGCATCTTTGGTAGATCTCTAGGTGACGGAAGGGAAAATATTTTTTAATCTAGGTAAATTTCGGACTAGCCCTCCCCCACAGGCACTTAATTGCGCGCTGTCTCCATGTTTAAAGATACTTTCACTGTATGCCCAGTGAAACCCCACAAGCTAGCTGACTAAAATTCACTTTATTCGTGAACTTTCTAAGATAGGAAGTTATCTTTTCTTTGAAGTGAATTTAACTTTCGGTAAAATATTTAGTTTTAATTTTTATCCACCGCTCTGATGATGGGATTACAGGAAGCAGATCGTGCGACAGAGATAGAAGTTACATATAGACTAGACTTATTCCAAATTCCAGATACTCTGAAACCTGAAAACAGACAAGATTTTATCAAGGTAACTCTTCAGAGAACTCAGTGGTTAAAGAAATAAAATTAAAGTAGAACTGGGTTGTATAACTCTGAACTAGATCAATCTGGATTTTAATTAGTCCAGAAGTAATAGAAAGTTATTTAAAAATAAAACGTACGTTAATAGCATTTTGCGCGAATACGTTCATCAAATTTTGCTCGTATTCTGTTAACTACGTTAATAGAATTTTGCTCGTATTCTGTTAACTACGTTAATCGAATTTAGCTCCTATTCTGTTAATTTCGTTAATCGCATTTTGCGCGTGTTCTGTTAACTACGTTAATCGAATTTTTGCGCCAGTTCTGTAAACTACATTAATCGAATGTTCGCGCCTGTTCTGTTTATCATCATCACTCGTCAGCCGGCTATGGAACATAACCGTTCAACAGATGCATGTCAAATTCTCCTGCCCTGTGTCGTCCACTCAAGAATTTTTAATGTCTGCTTTATCCCTTTCTTTTGTATCTCCAGTTCTGTTCTCCGCATACTTATTTCCCTTTTGTCTACCTCTCTTTCCCTAGAGATTTGAGAACAAGGACTACCTTGTACTGCAGTCATCAGTTTCCCCAGTGTGTCACATCTGTGACCAGCGCCTTTTCTCAGCCGTCGCTAGCTCATACGTCACTTCCGCATGACGCCTCATTTTTTCAGCCATCTTTAATGTTTCTATCTGGGATCCAGCTAAGTGATTTTTTACTTGTTTTAATAGTATTGTTCATTTCTGTCTTCGCTTCGTCGATTATTTACTTTCCTGTTTCGACATGTCTTTCTGGTTTTACGATTTTCTTGCGTTATTACTGTTATCGTTTCGCTCATCACCGTCATTTCATCTGCTTGTATCGCTCATTTGGCGATTTCCTCATCATCGTTGATTTTTGTAGCAGCTATATGTAGTTCTTGTCCTTGTCACCTGTTCGTAACTGTGGCTGACGAAGGGTAAAACCCGAAACGTCTCTTGTTTCATGTGTTCTGTTTACTTGTAAAACTGATTTCATACCATATTATTTTTTATTTATATATCTGTGACCAGCGCCCTTTTCTCATCCCATTTTCCATTTTGGTGCCTGGCTGGTTCTTGTGAACGCTCCCACTGGTGATCTTGTCATATTTCAAATTCAGTTGCTGAAAACTGAAGAAAAATTAAGTTCAGCAGTGACAGAGGAAAGAAAAGATAAACAAAACAAAAGCATTAAAGAAATATTAAAGCAGTAATAAAAATGATTACACAATAGTATAGACAGAGAAAAAAAGATAAAACACGACGGATTTCTCAACAAACAAAGGAAAAAAAATAGAATAAAAACGATTCGCAAACACAGTCTTTATTAATGATTTTTTTCTAAAGCCAAAACTGCGTGTTATTGAACCTTTACGCCTACACTTCAACTTTATGGAGAAAAAGCCAGGAATCTTAAGCAATATGTGAAACATGAGTTGATATTATTTTTATTTTTTTATTTGGCTAGCGCACGCGGAAATATTAAAATGAGGCTAACACTTGAGAGTCATGACCCTAGTGGCACCGCCCCACTCATAGTGTACAGAAGAAAAAAGAGTCGAAGCACTTGTCTGACGGGTGGAACTATTTCTGATGATCAGATTGCCTCATGTTGTAACCGCTATGTATAGAGTTTCATGTCATCTTTGCAACGTGATATTGCAACATCATGCAAATGTCATCTGTAAAAAAATTGTTTAGCAGACATAATAAATATGACATTTAAAAACTATTGGAAAGGTTAGTAATTAAAGTAATCTAGATCAGGAGTCGCCAACATGTTAACCGCAATCTACCCTTAGTTCAAATGGGATATAAATATTTAAATTTAAAAAATAAACTAGTATGGAATCAGTTTTAAAAATTAACGGTACTCAGGAAACACAGGAAGTTTCGGGTTTCACCCTTCGTCAGCCACAGCTACAAACAGGTGTCAAGGACAAGGATTATAGACAGGTCAAAGAAAAATACAACAGACATATACGAGGATGAGAAACACAGACAAAAAAAAAGCGATACAAGCAGATGAAAAAGTAAACAACACAGGTGATGACATAAGAAAGAACAATAATAACGCAAGAAAAATGCAAAACCAGAAAGAACAAAATATCAAAACAAGAAATTAAATAATCAACAAAACGCAAACGGAATTAACAAACCTGGTGAAACAAGTCCTGATCAAAGTAGCAAGATCCGAACAGTAAAACAGTGAAACCCGAAACATCCTGTATTTCCTGTGTACTGTTAATTTGTAAAATTGATTCCATACCATTTTATTTTTTAATTTATATATTTATTTCATTACCAGTTTTAAAGCAGCCTTTTTGTTTATTCAAATTGGGTGGATGCTTCCATGGATCTTTCGTAAAGAATGTTTAAGCTCGGGAAATTCCGGACTCTCCCTCTGGTATATGAAAGCGCAATATCCCCAGGATTAAATGTACTTTTCCCGCTTTATAACGAAAACCCGCATCCGACTGGCACAGTAGTTAGGACGCTGACCTCTCGTGGTAAAGGTGCCTGGTTCGAACCACTGCGGCGCAACGCTCAAATCTACTCAGCTATAAATGAGTACCTGACTCTGCTCCTCAGTTAAGGAAGGAAAAGGCAGCAAGGAAGGGAACTGGCCACCCCCATTTCTCGATTCTGGACCTAGTATAGTGAATTCTCTAACACTTCAATCCCCTAAGGCAGTATCTGCTATGGGACTACCTTAACCGTTAACTTACAGTGAAAACCCACGAACTAGCTTAATAAATTCATTTTATTGGTGAAATGCATCATCTAAGTAAGCTAAGTCTTAGGCGAACTTAACATTATGTCCCGTCTCTGAAGAGACAAAGAAAGAAAAGGACTTCTGCACCTTCAGGCATGTCGTACAAGGTGATTGAGGTTGTGCATGAGGCTGGCAACCTCATCAGGGAAAACAACCTGCCGCATAAACCACCTCTGCAATGGCACGAGACTGCTTCCTGCAGGCTTCCTGCAGGCTTCCTGCAAGGGGAGCAGCTGCAGTAGTAGTTACGTCTCTGAATGAAGTGCAACGGAAAATGATGATGGTGATTATTATGACGATGATGCTGACGACGATGATGATGATGATGACCATTTTATTTAGTTTGAATCTTCCACCCTCTCATTCCATGCAATTGGAAGAAGCAGATCTTACAGGTAAAGGATCCCGTTACATGTCCATTGAGGCAAAAAGGGAATATAGTGTTTTATCGTACAGCGGAGTGAAAAGAAAGAAAAAGTTAACATATAGTCCGCACATATTTCGAATTCCATTTACACGTACTCTGAGAGCGGAAAACGGACATGATTTTATCAAGGCAGATTTTTAGATAGATCTGTGTTTCTAACATAGATGCCTACAGTTCCTCGGTTGGTAACCGCTGATTTAGATGGTTAAGTTAATCTTTGTTTTTTTAAAAAACAAAACAGGGGAGAAGGAACGAGTACACAACTGTTTCATATAGTCTGATCACTGTACTAATGGTAATATACGAGACGGTTGTATGATGATATGTGTGCAGACATTGTTAGAATATAATTTTAGAGTGAAGCACAAGTAATTAAATATATAAAGAAAGCAGCAAATCATGCTTGAGATTCCAGGAAAGGAAGATACAAGATTGGATAACACCAGAAACATTAAGTACCATTGCGATGAGAAAAGAAAGAAAATAGAAACAAAGTCTCCCAGGTTAAAATAAATATATACCGAACAGTACAGTCAGCTGAACAAGGAAGTTAAACGTCATACCCGAGCCAACAAACGGAAATTCCTAGACGATCTTGCAAGACAGGAAGAAGAGGCAGCACTGAGAAATGAACAAAGCACAGTATATAAAATAACTAAAACTATCAGTGGAAAACAGGGTGCAAACAATATTTCGTTAGTAAGAGATAAGCAAGGAAATCTCATCACCACAGCACAGGGGCAGGAAACAAAATGGGCAGAGAATTTCAGAAAAACACTAAATAAGGAATTATCAGAGACCCAGCTAAATGTTCCTGAGGCTGGAAATGATCGAGACGTAAATACAGACATTCCACGAAGGGAAGAAATCATCACAGCTATCAAAGGGTTAAAAAAACGGAAAGGGGTTAAAGAATGGAAAAGCTTCTGGTCACGACAATGTAAATGCTGAGTTATTTAAGACAGATCCTGAACTAGCAGCAGAACTATTAGAACCACTATTTGTTCAAGTCTGGAAAACAGAGACAACAGAAATGGAGTGGAATAAAGGAATAATTGTCAAATTGCAAAAGAAGGGCGACCTTGCAGACTGCAACAACTGGAAAGGAATTACTCTTCTCTCAATTCCCAGTAAAATATTAGGCAGGATAATTATCCTGAGAATTTCAAAAACAGCAGACTATATACTGAGGAAAGAACAAGCAGGATTCAGAAAGAAAAGAAGATGTGCAGTTCGTATATTGACCCTCAGGAACGTTATAGAGCAGTGCTCAGAATGGCAAAGACAGCTATTCATTAACTTTTGAAAAGGCTTTTGACAGCATACACAGGGACAGCCTATGGAAAATACTGAGGGTTTATGGAATTCCCAGCTGCATTGTTTCCAACATAAAAAGCCTCTATGCTAACGTTACAAGTAGTGTGTGGTGTAGGGCAGAGCAACCTAACTTCTGAGGTAAAGACAGGAGTATGACAGGGACGTCCCTTATCAACCACTTTATTTTTGACAGTCATAGACTAGGTGCTGCGCCAGACAACAGAGGGCAGTCCAAGAGGAATAAGATGGACAACGTTTTCTACACTGGAAGATCTGGAATATGCAGATGACACTAGACTACTTGCACACTCACATCAACACATCCAAGGAAAAAAAAAACAAATAGACTGAATACGTAGAGCCAACTGGTGGGTCTAAACTTCAATCTAAGGAAGACAGAGGTCATGACACTCAATGTGGGCAATCCTGAGCCCATAACAATAAGGAACCAGAAGCTGGAACAGACAGTCACATTTACATACCTAGGATGCATAGTAAATCAGACGGCGGAACAAGCAAAGACATCAAGAACAGAATGAATAAAGCGAGAACTGCCTTTGCTAGTCTAAACAATATCTAGAAGTCTTCCCAGTACAGCACCAACACCAAATTAGTATTAACTGAGAGCTGTGTACTTTCTGTGCTTCTCTATGGTGCGGAATGCTGGAGAGTAACAGAGAAGAAAATGTTGAAATGGTCCTCTTTCCAAACAATTTGCCTAGGGAAAATTCTCCGAATCTTTTGACCGAATACTATCACTAACCAAGAACTACTTACTCGGAGTAACCAAGAGGACATGCACACCATCATAGCTGGCCCACGCTAGAGTTGGGTTGGCCACATCCTCAGAAGAGACCCTGATGCCATCACAAAAACAGTTATGCTATGGACCCCTGAAGGAAAGCGACAGGGAAACCAATCAAAAACAATTTGGCGGAGAATTGTGGAGGCTGAGATGCAAAGAATGAACTAGAGTTGGGGCACTGCACAAAGGATGGCTGCCGACTGAGCAAAGTGGAAGCAGTTTGTTGCTGCCCTACAAGACGCCACCAGGCGTGATGGCCACTGACTGCTTGGACCGTCGGTAGCTAAGGATCATAGAAGAAGTATAACAGTAATTAAATACCAGATTAAATGGCAGGCATATGAACAAAGAAGTGTAAAGCTCGAACGTTATATAAATGAGGTTTGAAAAACAGTATTATCAACTCTTCACGGTTGTCAGCTAGCTATTTCACGCATTTATAGTGAACATCCTATCCAGGTTTAATTTGGATGTTTTTAATAAAGAGGGAAGATAGAAAGTAATAAAAGAAAGAAAGACTCATATTAAGAAAAATGTTTACGGGAAAAAACAAATACAGATTATTTCATGCACATATACACGGTTAGTTCCCCTGTCATTTAAAATTCCACCATTTGGCCAATTTAGAGCATAAGACAATGGACAACACCGCTCGTTTTAGTCGCGTTCAACAAGCTGAAACGAAATCCATGCGTAATAAGGCTTTCTATATTGTAACACACAAGGAAGGGAAACCCGAGGCATGTAAACAGTAAATAAATATTAGACAAACATAAAGGTATGTTTTCAGGCACTCGTAAGAAATAAAGAAGTAGAACACTAGACAACAGAAAAACAACAGACGTGAGTGGCTTACCCAGGACTCGAACCCAGGACCTTCCGTGCGACAACCCCGCCTAGCTATGCAAGCGAATCACACTATCCTCCCTGCCATCTAGGCATCACCAAAAAATGATGCTTCGATGACGGGTCATTAGTGCGACCCGCAGGAAGAAATTGATCGCACCAAATTAACAGGCACAAAGCCCTGTAATATTGACGCTCTAAAAGAAATGGATCGCTTAAGAAATTTTAGACCAGATTTACAATAAGTAAAAATATTGTTTATGTTTTAGTATGTCATAACTTTTCTAACCCTAAAAAGGAGAAAATAAAACATATTAAAAATATTTTAAACACACGCTTTTAATGCACTAGAAACCCAAAAATAATTTTTCAAGGAGTTTATAGCTTGCAGTCAAAAAAAAAATAATATCAAATTGACATAAAGCTTGGGGCGCACATTCTGCATGAAATTAACTTCTGCTTTATACTTCATTAGACACTTATGGATAAAATATATGACAAGCTCTTAAGCGCCCCTCGTTTTTTGTCAATTTGATGTTACATTTTTTGACTGTGTGATGCAGTACTGTGGTTTTATTTTTCAAAATGCCCCATTTTTCTTCTCCTTGAATAATTTTTGTGTTTGGTCTTTTTCTGTGGGTAATTAATTGCGTTTCATAAGAGGGATGACTTAGGGTTTAATTCCAAGACTTGCACCAGTCTTCCTTTCTATTAATTGATTGCGATCACGTAGGCTTTTCTTTGTTAAAAGTAATCGCGGTAACTTTTATTGTAGTAAGCGCATGATTATTATTTAGGAAGGGTATATTGGCAGAAGTTGTAAAGCACCCATAATTTAACTTTGACGTAATATGGATGTGCGGGCTGTAACATATTTGATTCACGAGTTGATTTCAAATCTAATTGGCGGAGGTCACGGTTGTTAATTTTTGTAGTGATTTCATTGGTCTTAGAGGAACTCCAGCGATGACGTAGGGCATAGGTCAGCGTGGTTTGTTTTACGATGTATACGCGCGTCTATTCATTAGCGGGGTCCTTTGTCTGCAGAAATATACAGCCGTGAAATCGACGCCTTTATCGACTTGCTCTGACGAGAGATATTTGGTAACTGGGTATGTTGTTAAGTTAAATTAAAGTAGGAGATAGTCTGTAAGATCTTTGCTTTTGTAAAGTATAAGTTTTCTTCAGGAAGTTTTAGTTTTATTTCTTAAACAGTAGTGCCATCAATTGCTATCTGGTAGAAATAATAAATAAACTAGAAGTGCACCTATATTATTTCCAGTGAATAATAGCAATATCACCCAATTGTATAACGAGGGTTGGATATTTACCTAGCAGAAGCTGTGTAGGACAGCTGTCATCTTATTGCTCGTATCGCTGATTCTAGTGCTTATAAAGGCCTCTTCAGGGACATTTGGTCGACGTTATGGGGTTTTCTTCTTCAAAGTTAAGTCCTTAGGTTATGTCAATAATTGTAATTGTGAGGGCCGATTTATGTAACCTCGATTTAATTATAATGATTGCAGTGTAAATACGCTGGATAGTTGTGTACGTTATTTTATTGTGTACGTAAATTGGTTGTGCAATTAAATATTATGGAGATGGAATTTTAAGATACGTGATATATATATATATATATAATATATATATATATATATATATATATATATATATATATATAATATATATATATATATATATATATATATATATATATATAAACGAGCGTATTGGTGTAAATTGTAATCACGGGTGTACATGTAATTACTTGAGTATTATTTCGGTAAGAGAGCCCGGAGAAGGGGTGAAGTTAACCTTATTGAGAGTACAAGAATTCGGGTATTTATCTACGGTGTTTAATTATAACCTTTTGTGTCAGTAGAAGAGGGTCTAGATGGGATTTTATTAGTCCTAGAGGATAAATATATATATATATATATATATATATATATATATATATATATATATATATATATATATATATATATATATATATATATATATATATATATATATATATATATATATATATATATATATATATATATATATAGATGTAATTTATTAGTGAATTTATATTACATAGCAGGATGTAATTAATATTTATGAGACGGGAGTTCATCTTTCCTAGTTTATATTGTGTAATCGATTGTACAGTCCTGAGACCACCTGTAAGGTTAAGTAGGACTTAGTATTTTGAGAACAGGAGTTCCGTTTCAGTGTATGAATGTTGTGACGGCAGACGGGCCAGCCAGCACAAAAGATTTAGATCAGCTGTGTTTGGGGTTTCCTAAACAGAAAGGTTGAAGTGGGGTAGTTTTGACCTTTAGATAGGAGTGTTGTCTATCGCTGTGCATAGTTGAGGAGGGGCAGACGGAGTTGTATTTATTTAAGGGAGTTAGAGGTTAGAGATGATTATATTTTACATGTTGTATATCTGTTGTATGTTTTGTACCACAGCAGTCAGTTTCACGGCAAATTGGGAGGGTGTAACCGGCCTTCCAATTTACAACCGAAAGTGTTTTCTCAGGAGCCTAGTGCTCGAGATATCGGCAGAGGTGAAGAGCACTGGTGACGAGGTGGTTACGGGCAGCAAGTGCGGCTGCCACAGAAAAAAGAGAATCAGTTCCATTTTCAGTGAAGCATCATTCAGTGATCTGATTTCTTAAATCCTGAGCTCTAAGCTCATATACACACACCGAAACAAAGGCACGTGGCCTGGTGTCGTCGTTTAAAAGTCGGTCATAATAAAACCGACTGCCATAAACCCAATGAGGGGTAACCGGGCAGGTGAAATTACTTTTCGCCAGCAGTGAATCCTCTACGTACTAAGTCAAGTACCTAGTCATTATTGTCAGCAGTCATCAGCAGCAGTGGTCCGGGCAGGAGAGAGGGTCAAAATTCCTTTCCCGGCCAAAAACGAGAATAGTGGCTTAACGGAGACGCCACAGCAGCAGAAGACGGCAGTGTCAGAGTAGACACTGAACAGAACCAGATAGGAGGCAGAGGTGTTAGAGGCAGATAGTAAGTGTGTTAGGGCAGCCTCTGGGATAGCAAATGAAAAAGGTCATTTAGTGGATCAGTGCTTGTGAAGCAGTGGTTAACATTGTAGGACATCAGTTAATGAAATTATAGAGTGTAGACACTTAATCCGTCTGCAGCCAGACCGTGCTGTTATAGTTAATAGTTATATTAGGTTAGTTAGGAGTGGTGGTACTTAAACTAGAGACCCCCACCTTGTAGTTAGGTTCTGTTAATCCTTAACTTCCTTCCATGCAGGTTGCAAGAGAGGGTGAAGGTGGTGGATGATAATATCAGTCCTTTTAATCGTTTATTCTTTTTTTCAGGTGTGCTACCACGCACGGTATTTATTTTGATGTGTACTTTATTTTTATTGTGTAAATAAAACTATATAAACTGTACACTGGATCGGCGTCTACACTATACTGTACCTATATGTTGTCTGTATAGTTGTGTCTGTGGTCTTTATGTAAACCTTATCTCCTTTGTTTTAAAGGTAGTCAGAGGGGGTGAGTCTATAGCTATTATTGAAGTCACGAGTGGCGAGGGAGAGTCAATCTAGGTTCTCACCCTCGAGCCAATAGGCTCATCTTACCACATTCACTGTCACTTAAAATCAAAATCTATCTTCTCAGTCTTTTCTCATACTAGGGTCTTGTCTTACACTCAGGCATAACTCTATAATTAAATCCACGTCGTGACAGACTGCAAGCTATAAACTCTTTGAAAAATTATTTTTGGGTTTTTAGTGCATTAAAGGCGTGTGTTTAAAATATTTTTTATTGTTGTCCGAGAGCTTGTCTGTTCACATGACCCCGAGATCTGTGCCGGCCCGGGCCAGTGAGATTTAAGCTCCCGCCGTGCTGGCAGT
Source organism: Oreohelix idahoensis (assembly GCA_024509875.1). Classification (NCBI taxonomy): domain Eukaryota; kingdom Metazoa; phylum Mollusca; class Gastropoda; order Stylommatophora; family Oreohelicidae; genus Oreohelix; species Oreohelix idahoensis. The sequence continues at coordinate 120,168 of JAMPIV010007685.1, read as the reverse complement.
GTAGGGACAGCCAAACACTGGGAAACGCTAACGTCACAATTCTGCCTTTTGAAGGTGAATGCACCGGGCCACGGGCCTAACGAAGCAATGTCACGTTAATCGCTTTATTAAAGATATGACGAGTGAGATTCACCATGTAAGAAATGCAAACAACAATGGCAATCACTTACGTGTGCACTTTTTTTTTCCTTTTTCCCTGCATTCTTTTATGAGTTTGGAATTCCCAACTTTTGACTCGAAACCCCACAGTCCCGACGGTGCTTGAAGAAATTCTTAACACAAAACTGTTATAGAACCAGGGCTTTGGAGCAGAGCACGGAGCTGGAGCTTGGAGCAGTGGAGCAGCAGGTTTTTTGCCCGGAGCTGGAAGGGCAGTCGGAACACAGAAAATTGTGACTGCTCTGCTGCTCCAATTTCTGATTTCATTTTCCAACCAAATGAATGTTATTATCCTAAATATATAGAAATGAAATAAAATCTGTAATTGTTTGTTTTATTCACAACCGAGTCAATTGTTAAATTGTTTCCCCAAATATTTTCAGGATTAATTTAAGTCGAAAAAATAAATACATCAATCTTAAATAATAAAAAATAATACAACCATGATTGTACACCACCTGTATGACGACAGATCATCTTGGTCTATACTCAAAATAACAACACTTTTGTATTACTTAAATGTTTAACCCCAAATGTTGGCCACACTTGAAGTATTAAAATTAGAAATGTCATTTTGTTAAGTAACGTCAAATTTATTTAAAAACAAATCAGCTCCTTTCTGTCAAGTTTCATTAGCCCCATCATCATCATTATGATCGTCACCACCATCATCAATGCTTTTGCTCTCTTTACGGAGCATGGGGCCACTAGTGTAGTTGGTCTCCTTACAGGAAGCCTGCACGAAGCATTGACATGTTCTTACAGCGGTGGTTTCTGTGACAATCTATTTCACATGATGATGTTGCCAGCTCCATCTAACCTCAGTCACTTTGTATGACCTGCATGAGGGAGGAGTAGTCCAATTTTTTTCGTTTTCTCATCAGACCCCCCGGGTCACTACACGGGGTCACTACACGGGGTCACTTCACGGGGTCACTACACGGGGTCACTACACGGGGCAAGTTTCAAGTTTACATAAGCTATTTCTAAACAAAATTAAAATTATAAATCTGATTACTTAAGTGGTAACTCTTCTGTGGTAATACTAATATAGACAAATAGGTAAATTGTGATTTAAAAAATGTAATACTCTTTTTGTTTATTACTTTTACAAGGCTATGACCAAAAAACAAAAAAAATAAAAATATTTGGTTGCGGTAAAACTACAACCAAATTCATTCATGGCATCCACAGTAAATTCAAATCTGCCCATCTGACTGATGGCCGATTGACGGAAATAGATTTCAATGATGGCTTTATATTTGAACTTTAAAGGCCCGAATTGGGACTTTTGGGAAAAGCAAAGAAGAAATGGAGACGTGCAAGTGGAAAAAGGATGTGAATGGTGAGCTCAAACAAAGATGAATAAAACAAAGTGTTGTGAACTGTCATGCAATATGCTACATATGGAGCGAAAATGGAATAATGATGATGATGAATTCTTCAGAAAGATGATAATTTCGACAAGGAATTGGATAAACAGGAAAGAAACCGATAAGTTTGTGTGAATCATAATTGTAATGAAGTATTATTCCACAGAAAGTTAGGGAAAATTGTGAGGCGTTGGGAACTATTGATAGGTTAAACGTTAAGAATGTTCTCGAGGCCATTCACAGCTACCTACACCACGTTCATGCAGCTTGTAGAGTAACCGAGCATGCCTATTCATCCAGGTGGTAATGTCGACTGTTTTCGGCGTTAACGTTAATTTTCAGTGATCTATGACAGACTATTAAATACGATTTTACTGCAGTAATATTGTTTTACAGAATAAATTTCTTCTTACATGCTAAATGTTTCCCAATATTTGATGTTTACGCTTTCATAGTTCAAGGTTTTTTTGTCACATCTTGTTCTAATTTTGTCACTCCCTTAATTTAACTTGATCACTCGACCTAAGACACGGGCATAAGTAACAAAGGGGATAATGAAAACGGAAATATCTTTTGTGTCATGTAGAATATGGGAGGGTAGTGGGGGATAAACTCCTACCATTATCAGACGTCTTGATGATGGTTGGTCTGGCATTTGAGATGCAAAGATAGACTGCTCCTGCTTGGACCTCATCAAAGTAGCAATATGGGTGTGTGAGCGAAAATATTCGTTATAACCTAGCGCCTTGTAAGCCTACTTCTCTTACAGTTTCTTCAAGGCGGAATCATAGACAGCCAGGATCACAGAATATTGAGACCCAAATATGGGACAGGCCATAGGACTAGACGTGAATTCTATGATTAGAAGAGTGTAATCAGTTTGCGTCCTAAGTTCTAGGATTCCCACTTAAAGTGCTCTAAGTTAGATACCTTACTCACCTGAAAAGACAGCATCTTAAATCAGTTGCCCGACAATATTTGGACTTTTTCTGTGCAAAAAATTTGTGTTTAATTCGCCAGAAAAATTAACGGATAAGTTGTGACATGTATTTTATCATTTCATCTTTTGCATTTTGACTTGCAGGATTTGATTGTGGATGTACAGTGGTATATGAGGCTGGTAACATCATCACTGTAAATAACGTGACACATGAACCAACACTGCAGGAGATGGTGACTGCTTCGTGCGGGTTTCCTCATACGGACCCAACAGCAGAGGTGGCCCCAGACTCTAGAGAGAGCACCGAGTGGGTGATGATATCATGGTGCATAGTTATTATACAAACACTTTAGTAAATTTCATATATCGTAGACTATGAAAAGGCATTTGACAGTGTAGACAGAAAATCACTTTGGAAATTGCTGAGGCATTGTGGAGTTCCCATGAAGATCATTAACTTAAAAAAGAAGACCTATGAAGATATGACATGTAGAGTTCTTCATGAAGGACAACTTACAGAACCGTTTAGGATTAGAACGGGAGTGAGACAGGGGTGCATCTTGTCTCCATGTCTTTTCTTACTAGCAATAGATTGGGTTATGAAAACATCGACATCACACAACAGAAATGGAATCCAGTGGAATCTGACTAAACAGCTTGATGATCTGAATTTAGCAAATTACTTGGCTTTTCTGTCCCATAACCATAATCAGATGCAAGAGAAAATGAAAATTCTCGATTAGAGGTCGCAACAATTGGGCCTGAAAATACACAGGGAAAAGACAAAGATTATGAGAATAAATAACACCACTAAAGGATGTAGAATTGTACACATATCTTGGCAGTAATATAGACAAAGTTGGAGGGACAGACAGTGGTTTCAAAATAAGAATACAAAAAGCAAGAGGAGCTTTCATTGCATTGGGAAACATATGGAGAACAAGAGAAATCAAGTCCAATACAAAAATTAGAATCTTCAGCTCAAATGTGAAGTCAGTCCTATTGTATGGCTCTGAGATATGGAAACCAACAAAAACCACAACCAAAAAGCTACAGACTTTTATAAACGGGTGCTTGCGTAGAATAGACGGACTGAAATGGTATGACAAATTCACAAATGTGGAATTGATGACAAGAACCAGACAAGTGCTAGTGGAATAAGAGTTTAGAAGAAGAAGCTGGTGATGGATAGGACACACATTGAGGTAACCTGTTGACAGCATTACGAGGCAGTCCTTGTTCTGGAATCCACAGGGAAAGAGAGGCAGAGGTAGACCAAAAAACACATGGAGAAGAGAACTGGATACAGAGGTGAAAATGATGAGGAAAACATGGAAAGAACTTGAGCGGATGGTACGGGACAGGAGGACTTGGCATGTGTTTGTTGAAGGCCTATACTCCTTGAGGAGCTAAAGGGTATTGATTGAGTGATATATATATATATATATATATATATATATATATATATATATATATATATATATATATATATATATATTGCAATTGTTGCCTTCCGCTATCCAAAAGCACTTTCATATGACTCACTGGGGTTAAACCTAACACTCAGGGAGAAAAAATATTCTGAGGAAGATGGAAGTTGTTGATAAAAGCAGAGGGCGTCTGATGCTCATATCTGAGACCCATTACTCAAAAGAGACATTTGTTTTCCTCTTAGTTTGTGGTACATGTTTGTAGTACAAGTTGCCAACAGTGAACGCTAGACACCAGCATCAGACGGGTCTTGAAGACGCTTGACGTGAAAACCTAGGCTGTTACCTCGGACTTGTGCAAGAGACGTGCTGCTGCTACAATATTTCACAATTGACAAAGATTTCAGTCCAAGGCCCCTGTGGGAACAAACAGTGGCTGAAGCAGACGCCAAACTACCCCCCCCCCCCCCATCCCAACGGAAACTAAGTATCATTACACCTCAACCACTGGACATGTCAAATATTTTCAGTAAGTCCAACATAGTTTAAATCATCCGATGATGATCAATATCCTCGTTGCTTTTTCTAAACCACGTTATTTATTTTAAATCTTGTTACACTCTAAATGTTTATTAAACCTGTTTATCTGTAACTTTAAAGCTACAGTTGGATTAATTACTATTGAGTGAATTGTATGTCTGCACCCGTATGACTCATTTTGTGTTAAATACATAAACATATATAGCTATAAAATTAATAGTTGCTGAATCACCTTCAGCTGGGGGGCTCAAAAAACACGAGTCAAAATGTCCTCATAGAAGGGGCCGAAGAATATTAAAAGTTAATGACAGCTTTAATGATCTCAGTTGTTGTGCTTGCTTTTCATTACCATCCTATGAGGCTCCCTTAGATAGAAGCATCATTCTTATATTTATACCTCTGCCAAAAGTAATCTTAAGCGAAGGTTGATACCTTTGAATACTCTCATCATTACACTCTAAATTAGGCCATTGTTGAACCACTACTGCGGAGCAGGGGAGACGATCATGCCACAAACCAGAGCTGGCCATATGGAATGGCAGTACATCAAAAGTTCAATGTCATGATATATTATGGCCGCATCCCCCTATCTGACTAAACGCGTCAGTGAAGGCAGATCGATAAATAACTAAAGTTACTTGACGTCCATAGTTTGTAGTATATATTATGAAACCACGAAAGAAGTTTTCTAGCAAGATTGAGATCTCCCTGTCACTGTCCGATAATAGGATAAATAATCTGTTCTCTTGGCAGTGATCAAAACATATGATGACCGAAATCTAACATGGCTGCCTCCCTGAGTTGTCGTTCACTCATTCATAGGAAGGAGAATATAAGCCAGAGTTAATTTATAATGGGTATATAAATGATTTCATAAATGTTTCCATACAGCTCTACGGTGATCAGGTTAATTCACGTAGCCATAACCGCTGTAGGAAAGTCTGTCATCTTTGTCGATACAAAACACGACCCTAGCGATACGAAGCACAATGTTCCATCTAGGTCGAATCGACATGAGATCATCAAAATAGGGTCTGGCAATACATGGAGTCCGAATTATACATGGTACCGTACCTTAGGAGAGTCTCTAACATAAACTATAGTAGAGATACCATCTCCTTTAGAAGAAAACCACTTCATGAATTATTTCCTTAAGAATCTACCAGCCCTTTGAAAAATGCGTACCCGCCATTATCACGGTACATCGGAACTCATCACGACTTGTCAAGACAACTCATACTTCCGCTAGACCGGAATAATAAGAATCTAGTCCCTCCTACCCATCCAAAATATACAATATAGGACTGATTCTACTTGTACTAATAATATGTAATACATATGAATTCAGGCCATAAACATAATAAGCAAATTAATATATTTTCTGGCCCTAAAAAATAAGTACAAACGTAAGCGCAATATCCTTGCGCCGGATCAATATCAAGAACGATTACTCCTATAATCAAAAGTGTGAATCAAACATGGATTCTCTCGCTTTTCCCATAGACAGCATTTTCATACACAAATGAATGAATGTCTATATTTTTTCCATATCAAATAGCCATATCGATTTTTGTAATATGTGCGTCAAAATATGCACGCAACAGATTACCACACCCCTCGGGAAAAAAAATGGTACATTTTTTTTTTTTTGAAATCCATCTAGGAGCAACATACAATAGGCTCACAACGCACCAATACAATGCGCAGATGATAAGCATAAGTTTTATGACCTTAGAGAAAGTACTTCTCTAAGTATAAATATTTCCAGAGAGGTGTCACCAACGCATACTACAATATTAGCAATGACACAATTTCCACATTAGTTTATACATAAATTTCATCTAAGATATCTTAACATCATGATCATCAAAGACGAAAAACATTGAAAGATCAGCGGTGAATAAATATCAATGAACCGCTAAGTAGTGTTACAATCAATATATGATATATTACATATGTGTACACATTTCAACATAGAAACAACTGTATCAAAGTTGTATAACAGTTATGAATCATGTGGGCATCTAGACAAAATATCTGCCATCACATTTTCTGACCCACGGATAGCTCGCACCGAAAAATGAAATGGCTGTAGAGCAATCGCGTATCGCGTTGATCTCGCGCTCTTCAGATTTTTACTCTGAATAGCCGTAAGAGCTTTCTGGTCAGTTTCCACAATGAAATGCGCGCCCAGAAGAAATCTTTGCAGTTTAAGGATTGACCAAACCATAGCCAATAATTCACGGTCTAGGACCGAGTAATTCTTCTCTGCGGCATTTAATTTCCGAGAAATATACATCACAGGATGCAGAGTTCCAGAGTACTCTTGCATTAGTGCAGCTCCAATCCCGGTGGATGAAGCGTCACTACGAAGAATAAATGTCTTATCCTTAGAAGGCAATACTAGGATAGGTGAAGTAGAAAACATAGTTTTAACCTTATCCAAAGAGGATTGACATTCTTGAGTCCAATGGACTACATTAGGAGACCCTTTCTTTAGCAAGGAAGAAAGAGGTGACATAATGGAGGACAGATTCGGGATGAATCGTCCATAAAATTGTATTAGACCTAAGAGACTTCGTACTTGCTTTTTAGTCTTAGGAATAGAAATGTTAAGTATCTTACTTGTATTATGGTCTTCTGTTTTTAGGAACCCATGACCAACACGGTGTCCTAAGAAAGATATTTCGCTAAAACCAATACATGCTTTCGATGGTTTCGCTGTCAGGTTATGCTCGCGTAAGATAGACAATAGTTCATTTATACCATTATAGTGATCGTTCCAAGTATCACTGAAAAGACAGATGTCATCAAGATACGCAATGACATCTGAGCGATGAGATAGGATTCGACGCATCATGCGTACAAATGTTGCAGGGGCGTTCATAAGACCGAAAGGCATGAAATTCCATTGGAATAGACCCCTAGGCGTCGAAAAAGCAGTAAACGGTTTGGCGTGTTCGGATAGTGGAACTTGCCAATATCCCTTAGACAAATCGAGTTTAGTAAAGAAGTGAGAATTCGATAGTCTCGTAAGTAGCTCTTCTAGTAAAGGCATAGGTTCCGCATCAAATTTAGTCACTTGATTCAATTTGCGATAATCCACGCAAAGACGTATGTTATTGTCTTTTTTCCGTACTATAACCATCGGCGAAGAATATGCTGATGTGGATGGTTCAATAATTTTTAACTCTATCATCTCATCTAACTCTTTCTCTACCTGTGCTTGAAAATGTATCGGGATAGGATACGGTCTGACTCTTATAGGACTATGGTCAGTAAGAATAATGTCATGTTGAATGACATCCGTTTGACCAGGAATGTCAGTAAGGACATCCTGAAATTGTTCTAACAAAGTAGAAACTTGTTTCTGCTCTCCTGGAGATAATTCTGGAGAAATTGCAACATCTTTCCATGATTCATTAGAGTGAAGAGGAATCATTGGAAAAGGTAAATTTACATCCGAGAAACTCGTTTCCTCATCCTGTATTACTGACAGAGATGAGTACTGTCCATGTTGGACTGGAAAATCGTCCGTTGCCTGGAAAACAGGTTGTAAATAATCAGGACGTTCATGGAATTCCGTGAGCATGTTGATGTGGAAGGTTTTACGCTTCCCGTCAATATCGACGATATAGTCAACATCGGAAACTTTTGATATTATATCGTACGGACCTTTCCAAGAAATGAGAAGTCTATTTTCCCTACAAGGTAGCAAGACAAATGCTTTGTCACCTGGACAAAGTTGTCGCAAACATCTCTTTTTATTGGCAAATTCCTTTGCCTTCTGTTTCGCAAATTCAGAAGAAGCAGTTGCCAATTTGCATGCTTCAATAATCTTGTGTCTAAGTGCGATGACATATTCATAAGAGGATTTTGTGTCATCGACAATATTATCAGCAGTTATAAGATCATGAAGTAAGGACATAGGACCTCGCGGTTTCGCGCCAAAGACAAGTTCAAAGGGAGAAAATCCTGTATGTTCGTTGGCGACCTCTCTATATGCAAAGAGAGCCGCGGGTAAAACCCTATCCCAATCCTGAGGATGATCTTCTGTTATCTTACCTAGTAGGTTTTTCAGAGTTCTATTCAAACGTTCCACCATCCCATTGGACATAGGATGATAAATACTACTCAGCGATCTCTCTATCTTCAGAGTCGACATTACTTGAGACATGGTATCCGATATGAGTTGGGTACCATGGTCGGATAATATTTCTGCTGGAAATCCCAGACGAGAAAATATTAACCAAAGAGCATCTGCGACATCAGCAGTAGTTATGCTCTTTAGAGGAACAGCCTCCGGCCAACGTGTGCACATATCAACACACGTCAAAATAAATTGGTGTCCTCTCGCAGACTTTATCTTAAATGGACCAATGATGTCTATCGCCATTTTTTGAAATGGCCGAATGGGAATGTCTGCAGCCTGAATAGGTGCATCATGGCGTGGACCTCTGGATTTAATCTCTTGACATACTTTACAAGATCGACAATAGATTCGTATGTCCTTATTCACAGCAGGCCAAAAGAAAGATTGAAGAACTCTAGCTTTAGTACGGGAAAAACCCATATGTCCAGCACACTGCGAATCATGAGCGTGCTGTAAGATTTTAACTCTCATATTTTTAGGCACAAGGATTTGAGAATGAATGGACTTAGCGGAGTCTTGTACCATACGTACAAGTACGCCATTCTTCATCGTAATCCAAGATTTACGATTTGTATCCTTATTCGGATCACCTTTTGTTGCCAGAGTAAAGAATTTCTTTAGAGTAGGATCATCTTCCTGCTGTTTGATAAAGGAATCGTGGGAAATCTCCAAGGGATCATCTTGGATCTGCGCATCATTATCTTCAGAATGTGAAGATTGTGGCATATTAAGAGCTTGAGCCCTAGTGATTACTGCATTAGCAGATTGCATATTAACATTTTCCCAATTAGAAATTTGCTGTGGAGTGCATTCTTTCACTCCATGAATGCGACCGATGATAAGATCAGCGATCGGATTCGGCAAGAGACATGCTTGCACCTCTCCTGTAAAGAAAGGCGTAGCAATATTGATAATGGCAGTGGAGTACTTCTCCAATGTGCCACCAAATGTTACACATTTGACTATATTGCCTGTAGCTCGAGAAGGATTTACGAGTGATTGCCTCACTCCAATGGTAGTGCACCCCGAATCGAAAAGAATTGATACCGGAGTACCATCTATTAGGCCCCTATTAAAGACAAGAGCACCCCTTCCATTATGCGCAATTGACGCATGGAGAGCGGGAAGCGGGTGACCGCAGCTTAAAGTAGACACTGTGGTTGGATCGAATAATGTTTTGCATTGCGAACACTCAGATGCTCTAGCAAAATCGAAAGCGGAATTTGCTACACTGTTGGAGTCTTTTTTATCATTATTCTGATTATCGGTGTCGTGGAACTCCTGTTGTGCAGAGTTAGCCTGGTAATAAGATTTACCATGTCTTTTGTGTTGTGATCTACCTCGGTTATAATTGTCTCTATAATTATTATTATTGCCTCTGTTATAACCCCTATTTGGGTTTGAATCATAATATTCATGATCATAATCATCATGCTCATTATATTGAGTATCCCTGTAATATTGTTTCTTTTGTCTCCATGAAGCACTTGGGTAGTTCCTATAGCTACTCCCTTTCCGAGAATTTCTAACATTATGGGTACCCCTCGCGTGTCGAGGACTATCAGCCCGATTCCAGTTCTTCGAAGAAGAACCCTGATTTGAGTGGTTATCTTGGTTTTGATACTTATTCCAATTAACCTTTTTATCAAATTTATTTTTTAGCTCCTTGGAATTTGTGTGAGTAATTCTGATTATATTCTGTTGCCGAAGCAACTGGCATACTCTCTTTAATGTTAGAGTTACTAAGAATCATGTCAGGGTGTGCCGTGGCATACTGGTCACAATATTCTTCCATTTGCTTTATTGTACCAGGTTTACGCTCATGTAAGAACTCTAGGAATGATTTATTTACAGAAGACATGACCTTGTCTCTTAGCAATAAATCCGTAAGACCATCAAATGTTTTCTCTGTTTTGGATAATTCAATCCATCGTGAAAGTGTAATTCGTGCTTTTGAGATGAAATCTGAGAATTCTACACCTACCTCAGGTCTCATTGTTTTAAACAAAAGACGGTAACCTTCCTCAGACAGCTGATATCTCTTTATCAAAGCTGCCCTAACAGCATCATAATTATCTTTGTCGGCCTCTTCAACAAAATATAACTTACTTAGGGACTCCCCTTTTAGATTTTCAGACAACTGATTCACATACTGTGATTTGTCAACATTATGAGATCGACAAGCCCGTTCAAATCTAGAAAGCCAAAATGTTATGTCATCACTGGTAGGGTTAAACGCTGGTACCTTGACCTTGTACACAAAGGGTTTACCATTACCACCAGATGCCTGATTAACATTACTCATACATGTCAATTTTAATTTCTCTAATTCAAACTCATGTTCTCTTATTGCTTTTCTCTCTTCAGCTTCTCTATCTAATCTTCTCTGTTCTGCAGCAGCTTCTAATTTTTTCTGTTCTGCAGCAGCAGCAACTTCTTATTTTTTCTGTTCTGCAGCAGCAGCAACTTCTAATTTTTTCTGTTCTGCAGCAGCTTCTAATTTCTTCTGTTCTGCAGCAACTTCTAATTTTTTCTGTTCTGCAGCAACTTCTAATTTTTTCTGCTCTGCATCAGCTTCTAATTTCTTCTGTTCTGCCTCAAATCTCCTTTCCTCCACTTGCATCTGCAATTTCTTAAGTTCAGCAGCAGTATCAGCTTCTTTTTCTAATCTTTTTTCTTCAGCCGCAGCTTTTTTTTCCTCAGCAGCAGCTTTTTTTTCTTCTATTTGAAGTTTTCTCTCCTCAGCCGCAGCTTTTTTTTCCTCAGCAGCAGCTTTTCTTTCTTCAGCAGCAGCAGCAATTTTTTTTCTCTTCTGCAGCTAATGCTTTGTCATATTGAGCAACAGCCCATTGTTCTAAGTCTTTTCCAGTCTTATCAAGAGATTTTCCTTGTGCAATGAAATAATCTAATGTAGACATATTGTCTTCTTAAATCAGAAACCTGAAAAAGTAAATAAATTACCCTATTCATTTAATGGGAGACAAGTCTATACCATAGACTTAGTCTTAGTCCAAACTTGTATGGTTTATAATAACCAATGATAACTTGAGTACCTGTGGACAACAATAACTGTATCTCAAATACTGTGGGGACAAGCCTTACAAAGGTCTTGTATACCTCAATGTAATCAAAGATCACTTGAGTACCTGTGGAAAAAATATTTCCCTTTACCAATCACTTTGGGAGACAAGCCTTACAAAGGTCTTGTACATTTTGTTTTATAACAATAACAATCATAAAGTACTGATCTGTACTATACTATCAGTGTATACCACTATACGTCATATGTCAACTAAAGACATTACAAAGGACACACAAGAAAAGACAATATGAACACATTTGCAGAGATCAAATTAAATTAAATAGGAGAATGAAAAAAAATGATCACAGAAACCGTGATGATAACTGCCATAATATAACAAGACAAATAACGCCACAGTGTATAAACATAAGGGTGTAAAAAACTGAAATGAAAGGAAAGATGAGACCTACAATTATACAAACAAATCAAACAAAACTAAGGAACACAAAATTATTAACAAAAACAACGAAGAAAAGAACACCTCATCACAACTAACAGAAATAGCAGCAAATTGTTGCTAACAAATTTCCAATTAAGAAAATGTGTACCTATAGAATACTAGTCCAGACCAATGTCACTCGGCATACCTTGTACTAGTCACACAGAACATAAACTAATTTAATACATAACAAATAACATGTAAGCATAAATAGCATATAGCATACAATATAATTTATGTCATGAATGGAATGTGTTGCAGGTATAGTGTTGTAAAGCAGGCACAGTTTATTTTAATTCTAATAACTTGCCACTTTATTGAGTAATAGATTTAATTCTAAACTATTACACTGGCAATTTTTTCTCTTTTGAGCATATGAAGATCCAACGATGAACTATGCACTTTATGTTCAACAACACTGTGATTCTTCTGTACGTTGAAAAATGTCAACAATACTGCTCCAGATATTTTCTACACTTGATACCACTGTCCTGTGTAATACTGTCTGTACAGCGAAAAACTGTCAACAAGCGCTGACCTAGATACAGCATCCTATCGGTAATACAGGTCAAGCTGACATCGACTGTATAGCTGTCCTACTGGTGTTGATGTGTTCAAACAAATGTTCTTTCAGCTGTAAACTGTGATTCTCAACACAAAACTGCGTAAGCTGGACCCAGGAATCTGGCTCGCCACTGTAAAGTTTTTTTTTCTTCTTTCCACTCTGTAAAGTGTCAGTCTGTATGCTCTGTAAGGAAGAGTGGTATTTTGTTGAGATCAGGCATGCTCCAGTCTACCCAGCTGTAAATGGGTAACTCACCCTAGTCCTGAGTTAGGGAAGGCAAAGGCTCCAGGGGAAGCAGGCCCTAAACTTGGTCACTTCAACCGACGCAGGATGGTGTATGTATGAAGTAGAAGTGTAGAGTGTGATTACCGCGAATGGTGTACTGTTCGTGTGCTGACCAATATAACCACTCATACACTTGTGTCTACAAGGCACCAATGCAGACTGCTGGAATCTTTGTTTACTCAATTTATTCAGACGTACACACTGGGACATACGAGTACATCATGGTATGTTGACATATCAATTTGTAGGTATACATAGCAGATCTGAAGTCATGACACATTCAGAAATAATGGGCAGTACATCAAAAGTTCAATGTCATGATATATTATGGCCGCATCCCCCTATCTGACTAAACGCGTCAGTGAAGGCAGATCGATAAATAACTAAAGTTACTTGACGTCCATAGTTTGTAGTATATATTATGAAACCACGAAAGAGGGGTTTCTAGCAAGATTGAGATCTCCCTGTCACTGTCCGATAATAGGATAAATAATCTGTTCTCTTGGCAGTGATTAAAACATATGATGACCGAAATCTAACATGGCTGCCTCCCTGAGTTGTCGTTCACTCATTCATAGGAAGGAGAATATAAGCCAGAGTTAATTTATAATGGGTATATAAATGATTTCATAAATGTTCCCATACAGCTCTACGATGATCAGGTTAATTCACGTAGCCATAACCGCTGTAGGAAAGTCTGTCATCTTTGTCGATACAAAACACGACCCTAGCGATACGAAGCACAATGTTCCATCTAGGTCGAATCGACATGAGATCATCAAAATAGGGTCTGGCAATACATGGAGTCCGAATTATACATGGTACCGTACCTTAGGAGAGTCTCTAACATAAACTATAGTAGAGATACCATCTCCTTTAGAAGAAAACCACTTCATGAATTATATTTCCTTAAGAATCTACCAGCCCTTTGAAAAATGCGTACCCGCCATTATCACGGTACATCGGAACTCCTCACGACTTGTCAAGACAACTCATACTTCCGCTAGACCGGAATAATAAGAATCTAGTCCCGCCTACCCATCCAAAATATACAATATAGGACTGATTCTACTTGTACTAATAATATGTAATACATATGAATTCAGGCCATAAACATAATAAGCAAATTAATATATTTTCTGGCCCTAAAAAATAAGTACAAACGTAAGAGCAATCCATGCGCCGGATCAATATCAAGAACGATTACTCCTATAATCAAAAGTGTGAATCAAACATGGATTCTCTCGCTTTTCCCATAGACAGCATTTTCATACACAAATGAATGAATGTCTATATTTTTTTCCATATCAAATAGCCATATCGATTTTTGTAATATGTGCGTCAAAATATGCACGCAACACTCCCATAAAGTCGGCGGCCATTGCGACGGCACAGCTTGCACTACACAAGAGTTGTCTTTGCTGCAACATACCCATTTATTACTTAGATACTACCTGAAACTTCTAGACGTGGGAAGAACTCTTCAATTAATAATTATTATAATAAAGGAAATAGAGTCCTCTGAATATTAAACGAATATAATAAATAAATATAGGTAATTAACAGACGCTGGAGTTCGGTTGGCAACGTCCTCAGAAGAGACCCGGATGCCATCACAAGAACAGCTATGCTATGGACCCCTGAAGGAAAGCGAAAGAGAGGCCGACCAAAAACAGCTTGGTGGAGAACTGTGGAGGTCGAGATGCAAAGAATGAACCAGAGCTGGGGCACTGCACTAAGGATGGCCGCCGACCGAACAAAGTGGAAACAGTTTGTTGCTGCCCAGAAAACGCCACAGGCGTGATGGCAACTGACTGCTTTGACAGTCGGTGGCTAAGAAGAAGAAGAAGAATTAGCTGTCACTCGTTGGGCATAAAGGAAGACACTAGACAACAAAAAATAAATGTAAGCATAACAGGAATAGAACCAACTACCATCTAAACGATGTCATCACCCTGCTGTCAAAGTAGCGTATTATTAATATTATTATTTTTGTAAAATAAAAGATGATCCCTTGCCTATTCTCTAGAAAATGTACATCTTGCAGTACGACATCGATCACATAAGAGTGCATCTATTTCGTGTGTTAACAAGAGCCAAAGGAAGCTAATGAAATTACTCTGTCAAAGCATTTCCTGATATTTTCAGACTCCTCTTCTCATTATAGTAACTAATCCTACTTGAGACTTGTCCAGACTGCCACTCCATCGATCAATCTCTCACGTGACTCTCCTTTAATCTGAGCTTTAAAATTGAAAGGACACACAAGAGGGGATAAGTACTGGAGATCTCTACGAATATAACCGATTTTAATAACACGCAAATATCTCCTCTCTAGGTAACTCAAATCTCTCCCTTTTATTTCTTAATTACTTTGCGAGAAATGTAGAATGTGTCCATGACAGCCTTTTTATTTATTGATTATTTTTTGTTTTTATTAATTTTTATTTTTGTTGGCTTTACGTATTGTGTCACTATTTTTTTATTTTATGTTCATATTTTCATCTCAGTTGTGCGAGAATAATTTATTTTTCCCTTCATAATTAAGAAAGCCTGAGCATAATCTTCATATTACTAATTGTCTAAGTAAAAAGTCCAGTAACGAACCATAAAAAAACTCCCGTCAGCTTTTCGGGGCAAATGTGGAAAATACGAGCATTGCACGGCGGAAGCTAAATTAAACGCCCATTAAAACGTACACATGCCTTCTTATTGGTTCGTGGTGCATTATCCAGTGAGCGAAAATCATGAAAATGTTGAGTACAAAGATCCAATAAAGCTGAAATAGAGAGGAAAGGAGCGAAATAACCGCAGCAGAATTAATGACGTCATCAGGACATGCACCAGAGAGAGCACAACATAATTATTTCCCCTCATGAAAGATTACGCGTTGTGTCTTTTATCTCCGTCCGTCAAATCCCAGGACTGCCCCAGGCCCATTTCAGATCTGTCGGTCTCTTACCAAAAACAAGTAAAGTTAAAAAAGCTGTAGGATTCTGTCTGATTCCCGCGTCATTTTTTAATTATTCTATTTTATTTATGTAGTAGATATAGTCGGCGTCTGTGGCCTAATGGATATGAACGCAGTTTCATAATCCAGATATACCAGGCTCGAAACCTGCTGCAGGCGGTTTGGTAGCAGATCGCTTTGTGTGGATTTTTAACAATGGTATAAGCGCCGTACCGTTCAGAAAGCAATGGCAAACTACTGAATGAAAAAATTGCCTAGAAAAATCACAAACAGCCAATAAATGCTGGGGTTGATTGCCACGTCCTGTAAAGGATAAGCAACTAACTTTAGTAGATATAGAATATTGTAATGAAGACCACGCGGTCTTTTATATGCGGACATGCGCCTTAGTATAACTGACTGACCGTGTGCCTTGGTTGAACGGGCGTACCTCGCGGAGGTCGGAGTGGATAATAGGTATGGTGTCCGCCTCTAATTATAAAGGTACCCAATGCAGGGAATATAATTAATGGATAATTTTTTAGAACCAGTGGTTCCTAATGATGTCTTACTCCCCCTCCCCACCGATCTCCTGGGTAGTGAGATCGGATGCCTAGCCTTCTCGGATAAGGGGAACAAATTGGAGATGCTGTGTGCAACCTGCGCACGTTAAAAAATCCCTTGGCAGTTGGGAATCGTAAAGAGTAGGCCATAAAAATTAGAAAACCTACCCACCACAAACATATTTATAAAATTTAAAAAATCTGTGATTCGTGTATACACACATTAAGATCTTCGCCGGTGTTACGGAGTTCGTGCACTGTGCTGAGATCCTCCTTGTGTGATCTAAGGGAGGAGATCGAAGCACTGATAGAGTTGTCCGTGTGCAACGAAGATGGTCCTTAAAACCAAAACCAAACCAAACCAAAAATGTTAAAGTAAAGCAAGCATGACAATCGAGATCATCTAAGCTGTCATGAACTTACAGTTTTCTCCCGCCCTTCTATGAGGACATTTTTGACTCGTGTTTTGTTAAAATGAAGCAAAATTGCTAATTTTAAAAAAAAGGAAATAGAAAAGAAAGATTGAAATGTTATGACAATATCCAATATCACAATTTTCAAGTAATTACAAGAACCAGACATTTGCCAGTGGAACTGGATACGAGAAGAAGACGCTGGCAATGAATAAGACACACAGTGAGAGAACTTGTTAGCAACATTACAAGACATTACTTGTTCTGGAATCCCCATTATAAGAGAGGTAGAGGGGAACTGAAGCACACGGTGAAGAGAACTGGAGACAGGATAAAGTGGCTGGTCTCTCAAGCATTTTACTAATGGTGACTAATGCGAAAATGTGCATGAGGCTAGTAATGTACCGTGTAAAACAAATTGCTAAAGAAACCACGTCTGCAGCAGCAAGTGTTTTAACATAGGCCTCTTGATAAGGGGCCACCTGCAGTCAAGTAAGGAGCGAAAGAAGGTGATTAGGTGAGATGAAAGAAAGACACACAGAGAGAGAGAGAGAGAGAGAGAGACAGAGAGAGAGACAGAGAGAGAGAAAGACAGAGAGAGAGAACGAACGAACGAACTTTATTTTCCGAAAGTTGAGAACTGGGAATTTCTAACATCATTTATATATATATATATATATATATATATATATATATATATATATATATATATATATATATATATATATATATATATATATATATATATATATATATATATATATATATATATATATATATATGTATATATACCCTTCAAAAAAGTTAAGGACCATTTTTATTAAGGGTGAAATGTGAAATGAAAATGAACAATAAAAACACAGCACTTCAAAATATAACATGACAAGCTTATCAGTGACAATCAACACTATTTTCATGCAAGCCTCTGAGCGACATTTCGGACAGTAAGACCTTCCTGCAACCACGCAATGGCTCTTCCTTTATCCACAACACTCAGCTTTCGTCGTTGAGGCATATTGTTGTGCAATGGTTATGCAGCACTTGTGTTGCTTATAAAGACAATTTTGTGAGTACAGCTCAAGACCAACACTATAGTCTCCCACATGCATCACGCATTTTTGGAATAGCAGGTATTTTTTTCATGCTCAGACATCATTAAAAACACCCACATTTTGGTGTCTCAGCAGCATTTTTTCAGCGTGCATGCTGAGCTAAACACTACCCACACGGTATGCTGGTGGCCCACGCAGCACGTGTTAAATGTTTGTTGTTCGAGAAAAATCAATGTCAGATTAATTGCTTATGAAATATAATTTTTATAATTTTTATAATTTTTGGGTCATTTTCACCTACTGGTCCTTAACTTCTTTTGAAGGGTATATATATATATATATATATATATATATATATATATATATATATATATATATATATATATATATATATATATATATATATATATATATATATATATATATATATATATATATATATATATATATATATACTGAAACACATTAAAAACGCACCACCTGTATAATCCAGGAACAGAGTGTGAAATGTAAATATAAGTGTTTACAAGTTTACATATTTGGAATCTTTATTCATTTTCCTATGAATCCATGCTGGTCATTAATTTGTACATTTGATTGTTATGAAATTCATTGCATTCTGTGCATGCAAGGGAGAAAACCAAAAATGCAACCAATAAAAAAAATCATTCACACTATCCTCAAGTATCTGGTATGTCCACGGTATGCTTGCAAACAAGCTTGGCAGCGGCTCTGCATGGAACGCACAAGTCTCTGAAGGAAATTCCGGGGAATCAAGTCCCATTCACGCGTAAGAGCAGCTTCGAGCTGTTGCAGATTAGCTGGAGAACCTTGCCTGTAGACTCTGCGTCCAAGCTCGTCCCACAGATGTTCTATAGGGGACATGTCTGGTGATAGGGCAGGCCAATCAATCGTCACAATGTTCTGCTGCTGTGCGCACGTGCGTTATCCTGCTGGAGAAGCTGCAAGTCTGGATAATTTGTGAACGCAGGAGCAACAAATGCATCCAGAACCTCATCTCGATATGTCACAGCATTAACATTTCCACGGAAGACGTGAAGAGGCAAGCGATGGTGAAAACTTAATCGTCCCCAAATGTGAATACTGCCACCTCCAAATCGGTTGTGCTGACGAACATAGCAATCTGCAAAGCGCTCTCCACACCGTCGCCAAATCCGCATACGTCCATCAGCAAAGGATATGTTGAATCTACTCTCGTCTGTGAATAGGACAGCATTCCACTGCAGTCTAGTCCATCTGACATGTTGCTCTGCCCATTGCAGGCGCTGCTGACGATGTCTGTGAGTCAAGTTTGGCCCAACATAAGGTAGTCTTGCAGTAAGGCCTGTATCTCTGAGTCGGCGTATGACTGTCATTCGAGAGACTTGCCCACGTCTACCCACTATTGCTCTTGCTGTTTGACTTGCCGGGAGAGAACGATTCCTTAGGTAACTCAGCACAATATGACGATCTTGCGCAGGGGTAGTAACTTTTCGTGTAGTCTGTACACAAACCCGTGGGTTGAATCATGCACTTTCCATTCCAGCAGCCATTCGCTCTCTACCTCATGAAAAACACGGGAAAAATCCATTCCCACGCTTTTTTTTCCAGCTTCTCGGCATCAGTATATATAATAGTGGTGCGTTTTTAATGTGCTTCAGTATATATATATATATATATATATATATATATATATATATATATATATATATATATATATATATATATATATATATATATATATATATATGAGAGAGAGAGAGAGAGAGAGTCACACACACAGACAGAAAGAGAGAGACACCATTGCTGTCGTTGAACGTTGGGTCGTGTTCACTTCCACAGATCATTATTTAGAAGATTCACTTACTCATCAGCTGCGATCTCCACATCGGAATGTCGTCTGCAATGGATCTCCAACGTCCTCTGTCCATCTCTTGATATCATCCTCCCACATATAGCGCTATCTTTCTTGTCCATGTTTACCTTCAACACTTCCTTTCATTATTGTTTTCAGTAAGGGGTTATATCTGTTTATCTGCCCAAAAATATTTTAGCCGTCTCATTTTGATCTCCATCATTATCTCTCTTTTCATTGCTAGCTTTTCTAGGACCCCTCTTTTTTTGTTTTCTTATCTTTCCGTGAGATGCGCCCCATTAGATTATAATACACGTTTGAGTTACATGATTGAAGCTCGTTTTTTCAGTTTTTCAGTTGGCATTTCGGTTAGTCTAGACTGATCCAAATTTCCTCAGGGTATGCCAGTTGACGTTTAGCACGCTCACTCACAATACTGTCTGCGTTATCAAGTGATACTCCATTCGTTACACTGATACCTGCTCTACCTTTAAGCTGATGAGGGATGACTGTATTGAAATCTTCATCATGCTGAACAGAGCATAAGAGATTCAATCAGGGGCCGACTTTATTGAAGTCTGTATTATACTCGTAGTATAGTTGTGCAGATGCACCTTCTTCTTGTAAATCTTAGAAGGTTCTAAGAACTTCGCAGTTCTTGCCTTTCGTCTGCTTCTGAATCATCATCATTTCCCTTGCACTTCTTATGGTAGAGCATAGTTTCACTACTGCAGCTGGTCCCACACGCAGGAAGCCTGCATAAAGAAGTCACGTGAGCTTACAGCTGTGGTTTGTGTGGCTATTTGTTTTACATCATGAGGTTGCCAACCCCATGCACAACTTCACATTAGCCGCATTGTACGACATACATGTGGGAGCTGTAGTTCTACTCTTTCTTTTTCTCCTCAGAGACCCCCAAGAACTACTTGGGGCCTTTCTTCTAATATATATATATAAATATATGGTCGAAAAGAAACAGCTCCCGATATACGCTATAAATTGCGATGCGTTACAATTACTAATATCCATAAGTGGAAGAGATGTACATTTTTTTTTACATGCTAGAGTGTTAGAAATATTAGTACAGATTCTCCTCGACTTAAAATGGTTGCGAATAACGACCACTCATACTAATGACGGTCATCCTAGAAGTCCAGTTCACTTATGTTTCATTACGTATTACAGTACATGACTGTACAATACAGTAATTCTATGTAAAATGTGTACATTGTATTAATTCACTATAAGCAAGAAGTACAATTTGTTTATATACATTGTCACAGAAGGCTATAATTTGAGAATAGATTATGTCTGAGTTCAGACAGAGTATGAATGCAAAGATGTGAACATAGATGAGAATAGAGTCACTAATGAAATTATGAGAAGAGATATGACTTTTGAAGCGTAGTTTGGGCCACGTCTTCTGCCTACTGTGACTTATTTTACTGGTTATGTTCAGCAATTACTTTATATTAAGCCATATATATTAAGAGAAATACAGTAATTAAGTCTACTAACTATATTATTTATCTACCCATATATATTGAAAAATTTAAAGCAATTAAGTCTACTGGCTCTCTATTATTAATCTACCAAAGAAAAACAAACCCCAGAGGAAAAAAATCGACTAAGTAAATGTGCTTACCAAATCATTGAATTTCGATTTACACTTTCTAACTAGTGTGAGCTTTCAACTCAACAACGTCACTAGACGACAAAAATCGACAAGAATCGACAACTGGTGGTGAATGATAGCGACATGAACTTAAATAGTGAGACAGAATGCCGGTGTTCGACGAACTCTTTCCCGCACGTGTCCGAATGAAACGTAAGACAGTCGTAAGAGTGTTTACGATCTCCCGTTCGATGCACGCCCCTGTTCAGGATGAAGGGTCGAAGGCGGCTGGACATGAAAGAACGAGAGTTTTCCGAGCGACCGGTGTCACAGAAACTAGCCACTTGCTACATAGAGACTTCTTCGGTAATAAATGCCGCTGAAAAACTTAGAGGAGTAAAGAGTTCCTTATTTTCCCCCACACATCAAAGAGACCAGGGCCCTTTTAGCTTCCCTGAATGCCAGCATGAAAAGATCGTTAGACATCCAGCCGCTTTGCACGTGCCAGGAGGTGTGTCTAAACTGGACTCTAGCAAGATTGACAGAATCGGAGAGAAAATAAGAGCTGTTAAAATCAAAAATGACAGAATAAGTGGGCGGTAACATGAAATAGGAAAATAACAGACAGGTTAACTTCAGACAAGGGCAGACAATTCTAACAAAACAAACACATGTATTTTAACATTCAGAATTGTTACTTGTTGACATATTCTTATCTTCACGAAGGACAGCTTACAGAACCGTTTGGGATAAGAACGAGAGTGCGATAGGGATGCCTCTGTCTCCATTTCTTTTCTTACTAGCAATAGACTGAGTTATGAGAATATCTACAACACACAACAGAAATGGAATCCAGTGGACTCTGACTAAGCAGTTGGATGATCTGGATTTTGCTGATAACTTGGCTCTTCTGTCCCATAACCGTAATCAGATGCAAGACAAATTGAAAACACTCGATGAGAGGTCACTGCAATTGGGTCAGAAAATACACAGCGAAAATACAAACATAATGAGAATAAATGAAGGTAATGATAACAGGGTTGAACTTGAAAAAACACCACTACAAGATGTAGAATCGTTCACATATCTTGGCAGCAAATATAGACAAAGTTGGAGGGACAGACAGTGACATCAAAATAAGAATACAAAAAGCAAGAGGAGCTTTCATTGCATAAGGAAATATATAGAGATCAAGAGAAATCGGATCCAACACGAAAATAAGAATCTTCAACTCAAATGTGAAGTCAGTCCTATTGTGTGGTTCTGAGACATGGAGAACAACAAAGACAACAACCAAAAAGCTACAGACTTTCATAAATGGGTGCTTTCGTAGAATAGAAGGATTAAAATGGTATGACAAGGTTACCAACGTGGAACTGATGACAAGAACCAGACAAGTGCCAGTGGAACAAGAGATGAGAAGAAGACGATGGCGATGGATAGGACACACACTGAGGAAACCTGTTGATAGCATTACAAGGCAGTCCTTGTTCTGGAACCCCCAGGGCAAGAGAGGCAGAGGTAGACCGAGAAGCACATGGAGAAGAGAGCTGGAAACAGAGGTGAAAATGATGAGGAGAACGTGGAAAGAACTTGAGATGATGGCACGTGACAGGAGGACTTGGCATGTGTTTGTTGAAGGCCTATGCTCCTTTGGGAGTGGAGGGTTATGGTGAACATATCCTTACGGGTCACATAGTATCTAGTGATTTCCGACTTACAACCACTTGTCTTACGACGGGGTCGTCGGAACGGAACCCCGTCATAAATTTAGGACTATATGTATAAGAAAACCCGAAAAAAGGACTTAGTCTTAACAGCAATAAAACAATTGCAATTATTATTTCCAAGTAAAAGTGCTTCCCCTCAATGTAGAGTAATGACAAATAGAACAACGTTAAAATACACACACATACAAACAATATGGCACACTGATCCAGGTTAGATGGAAGCAGCATCGTTGATATTCAAAATGGAATGTGTCACGCAAAAGAGAGCATTCCAGATAATGAGAAATGTCCTATGTAATAAATCCATGTCGCTGAATACAAGGAAAAGAGTTGTGATGTATTACACAGAAAATTGTGTTATACGAAAGTGAATCGTGGCTTTGAGCAACGAAATGAGGAAATCGTTGAAAGCCACGTAGATATGAGGTTTCTCGGAATCATGTTACGAATACACATTGACGTTAAAAACAAGCTAATAATGCTTGAGATGAATAAAGAGATGAGAGTGGACATAATCTAGGCATATGATGAGGAACATTACAAAATATTGTAACAATATAGACAGTAAAACGCAAGATACATAAGCTAAAATAAATACTAAAAAAATGTTTTTTAATGTCTACTGCTAACCATACTTACACATAATAGAACGGAGAGTTGAAGGCAAACGTACAAGGGGAAGACAGCGCTATGAGTGGGAAGGTAACATCAAGAGATGGACAAGAAAGAGTCTATCAGAGTGCACCACCAAGACAAGAGACAGAAAACGTTGGAGATCCATTACAGCCAACCTTTGTTGTGGAGATGGCAGCTGATGATGATGATGATGATGATGATGATGATGATGATGATGATGATGATGATGATGATGATGATGATGATGATGATGATGATGATGATGATGATGACATGCTGTAGCGTAGTCCTGAACCAATATCTAAGGGCAATTAACGAGAGCCTACCTTGCCTACCTATATCGAAATATGTCAACAAATGTTTTCGACCAATCGCTGCACGAGCTGTAAACCGGTCTCAGTAACCGTAGGCGGCAGGATTGCTAGATGGAATCTGTGCAAACGTGAATGTGTACTTGTGACTTCAGGCCAAAAGATAAGTTATCTCCCTCAGAACAGTGAGCACAGTAAAATACCAGGAATCGTAAACTTTCATTAGATACATGGATTTAAGTTGTAGAAGCATGGACACAGGAGTTATGAGTGATTACATGCAGTAATAACTTAGAGCGCAGGCTGGTTTCCCGGTTTCAACTGTGATTGCAAAGGCTACAAGGGAGGCAGAAAAAGGTTAGTGTGTTTAAATGGTAGCGCCCAATTGGCCGGTTTAAACAAGACCTGGATGGAAGGAATCGGTTGGGAAATACCGGAAGAATAAATTATCGGAGTTTTGTCAGATCGACAGATCGGGCAGAAAGTGGTTGTTTTACTGAAATTTTGGTAAACATAAACTGACCCAGCCAGCCAATGGAATCGCTTGTCTTCCGTTCGCCCGCGACCTGTAATAAAAAGGGGAAACAAATCTGGAATATTTCTCTTGAACCGCCAGAACCAAATTCAACAGAGGACAGAATCAGATTCTACCCCAGCTCTTTCGCCATTTGCCAGTGAAGCAGACTGCATGGGTTTATTAATAGCCTGTTGAATCTGAGATTGTGGGTCAGAGGTATCCTGTCACTCATCTTGTAGCAGAGAAGAACATTGGTGTTGTACCTAGCGGTGTATGATTTAAACAAGCACCCTGTACCTACATCAGTTGGAAGAGTGGGGACCCTCAGTGTTGGGCTTCTCCATCTTATATTCTGGCTTCAAGGAAAAGGCGGAAGCGAAGAAGTTAAGTTCTATTAGACAAGACTGACTCGCAGAGCATTGGCGTACCACACCCGGTTATATAAGTAGTGATGAAAACAGTGATGAGTAAATTAGTCTGGAAGCTACATAACATAGAAATAGTTTGAACTCAAGTGATCTCAATAACAGTGTAGTCAGTGTGACATTTTCAAAAGTTACATAACATAGACATATTGTGAAGTCAAGTGATATCAGAACAGTGAAGTCATTATGACAGTTGTCAATATCCCTTCCCCTAATACTGAAGATAAATTCAAGTACCATCATTAACATTGGTCCCAGAGGATTAGTGCACTAAGACTTTTCATAACAAGGGAGCCTTAACAACTAGGAAAAGACTTTATTTTTAGTGATTGACTTTTATTTGGTGTAGATACATGCAACATCATCCGTGTGTTTTTATTTTTAGGGTTTGTGTTTACACAAACAAACTAAACAGATGACTGTACATAAATAAAATTAATAAATTGTAGTGCACTGGTTTTATTACTTTATGTCAGCTTGAATTACTTTGAATTTAATTAAATCCCCTAGATACTATAACAGCCCATAGGTATAATTCTGAGAGGGGCACCATAGAATTCTGGTACTGAATATTACTATCTCGGCCAGAAATTCTTTACAGCCTGACTTTATACCTATGAACTCTATACACCATTGCTCTTTTCTGAGAATGGGGTATTTCTTTTAAGACCAGATTCTTCTCTGGCAACTATCCTAGTATCACCTGATACACCTGGTTGTCTTATTCTTCATAATTAAGTAACCTCTCGCGACACTGGGACGCTCGTCTGGGATTGTTCCTGTATATTCTGAGCCTGCTGTTACCTTTTAGTGCTGTCAAGTGGGAAATTTTTGATAGTAAAATTAAAATTTTGGTAGGGCAGGTTAAGAAATAGATTTTTGAGTACCATTGAGTACAAATTAAGGTGTGGTACATGTGACGCGAAATCAGTCATTAATTAATTAATTTAGAAATTAATTTGATTAAGTGACTAATTATATTGGCATACATTTTTTTTTCTTTGTATTGGTTGCAACTAAATTACAACATTGCCATGGCAGATTTAGTAAAGTTCAGGTCAGCAACACTGCAAGTGGGGAAAGAGCTTGGGATGACTGGTGATCTTCTGATCCAGTATGTTACGACTGAATGCGATAAATTCACAGAAAGGGAAGATAAGCAGTTAGCACGGCAAGCGGAAGCTGAGAAAGAAAATAAGAAACTGCAATTGGAGGCTGAGGAAAGAAGGGTTCAAGCAGAGAGAGAGGCTGAGGAAAGAAGGGTTCAAGCAGAGAGAGAGGCTGAGGAAAGAAGGGTTCAAGCAGAGAGAGACCATGAGCTAAGATTGAAAGAGCTTGAACTTCAGGCAACTGCCAACCACAATGGTAGTAGTTCACCTCATTTGGACAACAGCTCCAGCCAGAGCACCTCAAATGGAGCCATGAATTTTCATCTGGATCCATTTGTGGACAAAGTTGACGCAATCGAGGCTTATCTAGACAGATATGAAAGATTAGCGACTACTTATGGTCTAGAAAAGGAAAAGTGGAGTCTGAAGTTATCGCAAGGTTTGCGGGGAATTGCCTACGATGTCTTTTTGAAATTGCCAAAAAAGGATCAGGAAGATTACGAAGCCCTGAAGCAGGCATTGCTTGTTCGATATGAACAAAATGCTGAAGCATATAGACGGCGCTTCAGAATGGCAAAGCTTCAACCAGGAGAGACGCCGTATCAGCAGTTCTCAGAAAGATTAGAAACTTACCTACTGAGGTGGTGTAAGTTAGGAAACTTCACCACAGATTTCGAGGGGCTAAAGGAAATGATGTTGATTGAACAACTGTTGGATTCCATAACCCCAGAAACTAAGAAGTTCTTAATTGAGAACAAAAGAGACAGGTTGGCTGACATAATCACATATGCAGAAAGCCACCACATGGCTCAATCCCTGACTCAAGGGAGTAAAAGGAAACAGGAGGGAGTTACGCAGCCCCAAACTCATAATAAGTTTGATCAAAAGGACAATGCAACCAAATACAGGCCAGGATATGATAATAAGGATAGGAACCCACAATTTCAGGATAGGAAACCTTACAAAAAGGAACAAAAGTGGTGTAAAATATGTAAAATGAACAACCACCATACAACGGAATGTGGTAGGAAAGTCCCTCCATATCACGCTGCATGCAATGGTAACAGTGGGAAAGGGAAGGAAGGAACCGACATCGAGTCCGGTAGATCTCCATCATCCCTCCATCTGTGAAGAAGTAATATGTAACGGCACTAGGGTAAAGTGTCTGTATGATTCCGGACTGGAATATGACTCAGTTGTGAGTGCGTCTCTAGTGCACCCTGAGCAGTATACCACAGACAAAGTGGAGATACAAGGGGCATTGAAGGATACAGCCACCATAACACTTCCCATAGCCAGAATCAATGTGAAAACTCGCTATGTGGAAGGAGTGATCAATGCAGCAGTGTGTGATAATCCTAATTACCCGCTGGTGTTAGGAGGGAGATATGTTTTTCTAGGGAAACCAATAAAACCTGTGATAATGGCAACACTCCAGGTCAGGTCAACCCCTGGGAAGGAGGAGGGAACACCACTCAATATTCATCCAAGAGAGATGAGAAAGGCCCAAGCTGAAGATAGGACATTAAAACCTTGCTTTGGCAAGTTGCCAAAAAGCCATAACCCCCCAAAGAAAGGACAATTTTATTTGAATGATGGATTGCTTTACAGGAAAGCTGGGACAGGACCCGATGGGCATAGCCAGTTAGTACTGCCATCTATTTACAGGGACAAGGCTATGGAACTAGCACATGTTGGATCAGACGGTGGACATACGAAAATCGGTACTACCTGTCAAATGACATCAGTGCATCACTATTGGCCAGGCATTGCTGAAGACATAGTTCGGTATGTGACTGCCTGTGCACAATGTAGCAAGGAAAACCCCACACGTTGGGAACATCATCAGGACCTAGGAAAGCATTAGGGCGGATGTAGGCCTGAAAATAAAAAGGTAGACATAGTGGATAGGATGGCACCATCTCACAAAGGGTCTACCAGACAACCAGTTACCATGGCAACTCTCCGTATCGTACAGGGAGGGGATACAACACGTCCCATACCGACAAGATTTACTAAATCATTTAGTTCGGAACACCAGGTACTGGATCAAAATAGGAGTGTGGTTAGTCGACCACCCTTGATAAAGGACCGGAGGGGAAACCCCAGGAAAATAGGTAGTGGGAGAGTGTGCAGTGCAAACCATTTGACTGATGCACAGCCAACTTCACTATACGGCTATTAACATTAGCATTATGAGGGCTCGGCAACATTGGTAGTTGGCCAGCCCATCACAGTCCATTGGAAGTATTGATACGAACATGGATTGATATATATATGTCATTTTTAAAGGGAGAATTGATTTCTTGGTGCAGGAAAATTTCATTTCCCCATAGGAATCATATTATATGCTCTGAGTGTTTTCTCCAGGGTAATGAGGAGATTATTGGATTCCTTACAAAACCCATCTAATCAGAACCAGGATGGAAAGAGGGAAGAATAGATTCCGGCTGGATGATTGCCTCGTTATTGGTCTCAGATTGAAGCTCGACATAAATCTCTCGCTTAAAAATTGGAGGGCTATCTGTAGCGTAGTCCTGAACCAATATCTAAGGGCAATTAACGAGAGCCTACCTTGCCTACCTATATCGAAATATGTCAACAAATGTTTTCGTCCAGTCGCTGCACGAGCTGTAAACCGGTCTCAGTAACCGTAGGCGGCAGGATTGCTAGATGGAATCTGTGCAAACGTGAATGTGTACTTGTGACTTCAGGCCAAAAGATAAGTTATGTCCCTCAGAACAGTGAGCACAGTAAAATACCAGGAATCGTAAACTTTCATTAGATACATGGATTTAAGTTGTAGAAGCATGGACACAGGAGTTATGAGTGATTACATGCAGTAATAACTTAGAGCGCAGGCTGGTTTCCCCGGTTTCAACTGTGATTGCAAAGGCTACAAGGGAGGCAGAAAAAGGTTAGTGTGTTTAAATGGTAGCGCCCAAATGGCCGGTTTAAACAAGACCTGGATGGAAGGAATCGGTTGGGAAACACCGGAAGAATAAATTATCGGAGTTTTGTCAGATCGACAGATCGGGCAGAAAGTGGTTGTTTTACTGAAATTTTGGTAAACATAAACTGACCCAGCCAGCCAATGGAATCGCTTGTCTTCCGTTCGCCCGCGACCTGTAATAAAAAGGGGAAACAAATCTGGAATATTTCTCTTGAACCGCCAGAACCAAATTCAACAGAGGACAGAATCAGATTCTACCCCAGCTCCTTCGCCATTTGCCAGTGAAGCAGACTGCATGGGTTTATTAATAGCCTGTTGAATCTGAGATTGTGGGTCAGAGGTATCCTGTCACTCATCTTGTAGCAGAGAAGAACATTGGTGTTGTACCTAGCGGTGTATGATTTAAACAAGCACCCTGTACCTACATCAGTTGGAAGAGTGCGGACCCTCAGTGTTGGGCTTCTCCGTCTTATATTCTGGCTTCAAGGAAAAGGCGGAAGCGAAGAAGTTAAGTTCTATTAGACAAGACTGACTCGCAGAGCATTGGCGTACCACACCCGGTTATATAAGTAGTGATGAAAACAGTGATGAGTAAATTAGTCTGGAAGCTACATAATATAGAAATAGTTTGAACTCAAGTGATCTCAATAACAGTGTAGTCAGTGTGACATTTTCAAAAGTTACATAACATAGACATATTGTGAAGTCAAGTGATATCAGAACAGTGAAGTCATTATGACAGTTGTCAATATCCCTTCCCCTAATACTGAAGATAAATTCAAGTACCATCATTAACATTGGTCCCAGAGGATTAGTGCACTAAGACTTTTCATAACAAGGGAACCTTAACAACTAGGAAAAGACTTTATTTTTAGTGATTGGCTTTTATTTGGTGTAGATACATGCAACATCATCAGTGTGTTTTTATTTTTAGGGTTTGTGTTTACACAAACAAACTAAACAGATGACTGTACATAAATAAAATTAATAAATTGTAGTGCACTGGTTTTATTACTTTATGTCAGCTTGAATTACTTTGAATTTAATTAAATCCCCTAGATACTATAACAGCCCATAGGTATAATTCTGAGAGGGGCACCATAGAATTCTGGTACTGAATATTACTATCTCGGCCAGAAATTCTTTACAGCCTGACTTTATACCTATGAACTCTATACACCATTGCTCTTTTCTGAGAATGGGGTATTTCTTTTAAGACCAGATTCTTCTCTGGCAACTATCCTAGTATCACCTGATACACCTGGTTGTCTTATTCTTCATAATTAAGTAACCTCTCGCGACACATGCCTAAAGGAGCAAAAGTCCTAATCTGTCTTTGTTTCATCAGAGATTCCTGGCACCACACGTGGCATGTCAAACAAGTTGCTAAAAAACCACTACTGTTAAAGCCTATAAATGCTATGTGCAGGCTTCCTGCAAGGGGATCTGCTACATTGGCGGCCCCTTGCTCTGTGAGTAGCGAAATGGAACATGATTACGATGATACCCTGTCAGGACTCAGAACTACAACCAAGATTTGGGTAGCTTATATTGCCTCAATAAGATCTAGAGAGCAAAACTTTCAGATGGTCAACATAGAAATGCGTTATGGGAATTGTAAAATTTAGATGCACAATTCAGGATACACATTCTTCTTCTTTTTCTTCTTCGGACACTCTCAGACTTAAATATGTTTCAAAGAAAACAGTGGTTAGCTTGAGGCTATTTGTATCTCCATAAAGTTTTCCCCGGAATGGTACTACTGACGGCAATATGGGCTGTTTCTGTTGCTCATATGTTTATCATAAGTTTACAACCAAGCATCTTATGGTTTGTATTTCACTGATATCTTTATTCTACTTTGTGCATTTAATTTTTTTTTTCTCAAATGTCTGTATCGTTTTGCTGCCAGTAATTACAACTCATCATGCTGCATGTCTACATTTTGAGACGTCCATAAAACATTCCATGACATTGTTTCACGCAAAGACAATGAAAAATATTCGTCACATTTGACAATTCTTATTTTTATTTCTGTGTAATTCAGTAAGTCTTGGACGTATTCTTTCATATTTTCTTGTGTATCTTTGTCCAAAGAATATTATATACCTAAATTATAATCCACATCGGGTTGAACCGCGGTTTCCATGAGCGACAAATAACTGAAATTTCTGGAACGTTAGCTACAATATCATTGGTCAGTTATCCTGTCCTCTTGAATACTGCTTCATATGTTCTATCCTTTGTTGATATGACTAGAAATACCACCTTCCCGCGAAAAAAGGGATTGTTGTGGGGTATGTTGTGGAGTATGTTGCGGGATACGTTGTGGGGTATATTGTGGGGTATGTTGCGTGCCATGTTGTGGGTATGTTGCCGGTTATATTGTGGGGTATGTTGAAGGGTATGTTGTGGGGTATGTTGCGGGGTATGTTGTGGGGTATTTTGAGGGGTATATTGTGACGTATGTTGCGGTGCATGTTGTGGGGTAAGTTGCGGTGCATGTTGTGGGGTAAGTTGTAGGGTATGTTGTGGGGTATGTTGGGGGGCATGTTGTGGTGTATGTTGTGAGGTATTTTGTGGGTATGTTTTGGGGTATGTAGCAGGGCATGTTGTGGGGCATGTTGTGCGGTATGTTGTGGGGTATGTTGTAAAGTATGTTGCGGGGTATGTTGTGGATATATTGCGGGGTATGTTGTAAGGTATGTTGTGGGATGTATTGTGGGGAATGTTGCTTGGCATGTTGTGGTGTTTGTCGTGGAGTATGCCGTGGGGTATGTTGTGGGGTACTTTGTGGAGTATTTGGCGGGGTATATTTTGTGGGGTATTGTCGTAGATTTTTATCAGATAGGTAATAGATGTTTATAGTCCTGTCTGAGCAGAGGTGATAGTGATAACTATGTGAGAGTAAGGTGTAAGAAATAGTTTTTCTCACGAGGTGATAGTGTAAGAAAAAGGACAGTCTCTGGATTGAGTATTTCTCTAATCCAGCCTATCTGTACGACTATATTTAAATCAGGCGCACTTTCTCTCCGTGTAAAAAATACAAGTTACACTGCACCCACATGCACACAATTCTGTGACAATTACGCACAAACGTGAAAACAACTATGGATAACAGATAGGGTAGGGGTTGACCAACACAATAACTAAAGGTTTATTAAGTTTATTTATCACTAGAACTTTAACTACGACAGTAGTTTTTGCCAGGAATAGCCTATGAGATATTAGGTAGAAGGTCTCTAGAAATTGGCTCGTTAAGAAAGAATAAAGACCTATTCGAGATAGGGACAAGAAGACGGGAATGCGAATGCTTTCCACTGGACAGTGTTTTCTAATTAATTATGGAAAGAGTTCTGTTTCCCCACGACCTTAGCTTCTGCCCTTAGATCCCGTAACAGAAAAAGCCCCCAACCTCATCTGAGTAGAGAAATGTTCCTATATGTGAATATGTAACACCGACAGCACGAGTGATACATTAACAAACTAGATAATGATCAAACGATTGTTGGGTTTATTAATTAAATATCCACACATATAGGGTTAGTAATGGTTAGAACGTGATGGTGGTAAAAGACGATTCACACAAAACACACAGATGAGATATTAAAATTGCAGTTAATTAAGTAGTAGTTAATTAAGAATGAACTGGTGTAAAGCGAAATGATGATGATGTGATATGATACGTGTTACCAAAATGGTGAGTAATCTACACAGCCCATGTGTCTCTAAATGCTTCTCATGGATACGATGATTCACATGTATGCATAAAATGTCCCAAGTTGTCATACGTTATGTCGAGTGGGGTATCTCTAAGTCGAGGACGTTCTGATGAAAACTGTTGTCGTACTGAGAACGTTGACGATATATATATATATATATATATATATATATATATATATATATATTCCTTCACTGTTTGAGTATATCTCTGTAGTGTTGATCAACAGTTAATAGCTGTCATATGAAACAAAAAGTCTGTTGTCTAATCTCCCGAGGGTACTGGCCAGACTGGATATCTTCACGAAATGTTAGTGATATGTAGACTCATTATCTTGCGTATGTAGTCGTGATTCATAAAATATACTTTAGAGTCTGCTTCATAGAATGCGCTTAAGAGTGTGTTGCACTTGGTATAAATATGAGATTCCACTTTTGAGCTCTTTAGCTTGACTTCAGATAATAAGCTTTCGAGTGATTTGAACTTGTGATAACTATGTATTGAACTTGTGAGCCAGCAGTATATGGTGACGAAAAATGCTGCGTCCACCTTCTGAATTGTGGGTGTGAAAATATTCCTTTTTAATTGAGAAATGAAAGATGTCCTATGGCGAATTCTGCTAGCCAAATGTCCGTTTTTTGATAACTTATTTCTGGTTAGACGTCAGACACGTTGCGTGTAGACTCAGACTTCTGATGAAAGGAAGACACACAAAAGTCTTCGTAAGTTTTCACACTTAACATCACTGGTTGACTTTCATTTATACTACTGCTCATTATTGATCTCTCTCTGAGTTCGATTCTAATGATGTTAAATATCTTGTGCATGAGAGTGTGTGCGCATGGGAGACTGTGATGATGATGAAGGTGAAGTATGAACTATTAATTACCTCCTATCATCCTATCATCGTCTAGGAAAATCTTCTGATTTTATAAATCAGTTATGAAAATAATTAATTGAAATTCTATCTTTCGCACATTTAGCTGTGAGGTTAAACTAAACAAAGAATAAGAAAATGTATGAGTAATCTGTTTAAGATCTACTAACCTTTTTTTCCCTTCGCACAATCCTTTAAGAACACAATTCACCACAGAAATGAATTATTATCCACTCTGAATAAACACGTGTATTTAGGCTAGGCGTTTTAGGGATTTAATCTCTACTTCACAATGTAACAACTGGACTCCTCTCTCTAGCGAGCTACGCGGTATATTATATCTCTAGAAGTCCAATGTGGGTTCCTTGGACCGGTGACGTGCAACTCCGCCCATACAACCAATACCGAAGAGACCTTCTGGTCACTCATTCCCACAATCACTGCTGCACTATTTCCATATGTGACAGGTATGTTGTGGGGTATTTCGTAGGCTATGTTTCGGGGCATATTGTGACTTATGTTGCAGGGTATGTTGTCGGGTATGTTGTGGGGTATGTTATGGGGTATGCTGTAGGGTATGGTGTGGGGTATGTTGTGGGGTATATTGTATGGTATGTTATGGGGTATGTTGTGGGGTATGTTTTGGGGCATGTTGTAGGGTATGTTGTGGGATATGTTGTAGGGTATGTTGTGGGATATGTTGTAGGGTATGTTATGGGGTATGTTGCAGGAAGCTGCTGTTGCTCTACAGTAGTGTTTGTTAATACGAAACACAATGAATTGAGGTAAAATATCTCAAACGTTTAAGGGTAAACACAAACCTATAACAACTGAAGGTTGTGCAAGAGGTTGGTAACTTCATCGCGTAAAACATATTGCAACAGAAACCAACGCTGCAAGAGCTGGGGCCACTGGTGCCTGCTTCCTGCAAGGAGGGGCAACTACAGGTGTGACTCCATGCTCCGTATGGAGGGCAAAGGAAATTGATGATCATGAATATATTCATTCTGGAACCAGTAATTTTCCCTCTGTGGCGACTAACACACACACACACACACAAACTATTTTACCAGTTGTATGATCACCCTTTAACCACTCACACACACACAAACACTACTTTACCAGTTATATGATCACCGTTAAACCACTAACACACACACACACACACTACTTTACCAGTTATGTGATCACCCTTTAACCACTAACACACACACACACACTACTTTACCAGTTATATTATCAATCTTTAACCACTAACACACACACACACTACTTTACCAGTTATATGATCAATCTTTAACCACTAACACAAACTACTTTACCAGTTATATGATCAGTCTTCAACCATTAACACACACTACTTTACCAGCTATATACTCACTCTTTAACCACTAAAATACACACATTACACACTTTACCAGCTATATACTCACTCTTTAACCACTAAAATACACACATTACACACTACCAGCTATATACTCACTCTTTAACCACTAAAATACACACATTACACTCTTTACCAGCTATATACTCACTCTTTAACCACTAAGGAAGCCGCGGTAGCGCAGTGGTTAGTGCACTGGCTTCCTAGCTCGGTGGTCCATGGCTCGATCCCCAGTTGAGGTCGGATTTTTTAGACCACAAACAGCTTTAGAGTCGACCCAGCTTCAAGAAGTGGGTACCAGAAACAACTCGACAAAGGTTAAGGCGGCCGGCGTGATACTGACCACATCACCCATAGTATGCCGATGGTCATGAAAATATGGGGCCAAACACCATATTTCCAATATGCCTCTGTCGTAGTTAAGTAAAGTGTAGAGTATTTGTCGAGTTGGACAATAGTAGTGAAATCGACAAAAGATAGTGGACTGACAGAGTTATAGATTACACACACAGAAAGGTGTAAATAGGAGATGGACTTGAGACAACCTGGAAGAAGATTTACCAAAATGATCTCTCTCTCCAAGCCTCAACTCACTTATGTCTGTCTAAGCACCTCCTGCTCTCTCTCTCTTTTCTCTTATCAAACATAGAGATTACAGTAAAGAGCTAAACAAGTTAATTATGGATGAAAAGGGTCGGGAACAGCGCATTAATAAATGTGTAAACTTTATTAAAGAAGAAAATCATGGAATTAATGCATATCATCATACACAGCATAAATTACATCAATAATCAAATATTCATCAATAGTCATCAATAATGCAAATACACACCCACAAACACACACACACCACCAACACTCATAAAACCCTGTAGAACACGGAGAAAATAACTAAGCTGTCCGACAGAGGGTCCGCTTTCGGGGACCAAAGGCGCTAGCTCCAGGAAGTGTCTTACCGATAAATATCCTTCAAGATGACTGAAGTGAAATACCGAACTTTCCTTGTCGGGCTAAACGTTGGTGACTCCAATTATAGCGTGAGTGGGGCTGGAACTCTGTCTATCTTTCTTGCTGGCCAAATAACCGAACTGAGCGACAGCCTGTCCGCTTTTTCGTGGGACCAAATGTGCTAGCTCCAGAAAGTGTTATTACTTGTAGATCCTTCATGAGGGATTAGCCTACAAAACTTTCTTTGTTGGTGCTAAACGTTGGTGACCGCTATTTGCGTGAGGGGGCTGGAACTCTGTCCATAGATGGCTGCTCA
The DNA here is from genome assembly GCA_024509875.1 of Oreohelix idahoensis. Lineage (NCBI taxonomy): Eukaryota > Metazoa > Mollusca > Gastropoda > Stylommatophora > Oreohelicidae > Oreohelix > Oreohelix idahoensis. The sequence goes on along the minus strand of JAMPIV010007685.1, from coordinate 83,827 downwards.
TACGTGCGAGGTTTTAAGTATCCAGAAAATACACCAGAAGAAGTCACTTGAGGACAAAGAGTCCCAGGAGCGCTTATCCGGCGCTAGGCTCTGCTTGGCTGTAAATCCTGTTTAAACTGGTTTGGCTGTGGTTTGCTGAGTGCCCCGTTTAGGCACAAAAAGGCGGGTGATATGGAATTCTGCTATCGGCATGCTGGGCGGTTTTGATATTCTGGAAGCCGCAATGCTCTGGCTGGTAATCCAATAGGCGAGTAGAGAACTACTACTACATTTGGTGATTCCAGATTTAGCGTTGGCTCCGTTGCACTGCGTGAGCTTAACTTGGCGTTGACAAAAAGGGGTTTTGATTCCGGAACGTGGTTGACGATTCGTGACGCTAGCGGTATTCAGAAACCCTCTAGATCGAAGAGAATATTTCGTTCTTCGCCTGACTGGAGTCTGCTCTAGCGATTCGGTCTCCCTGAAACTGAGACCCCAAAAAAAGACCTTTTACCTCAAGCAAATAATAAATCACACTAACTTTATACAGAAAGTTTCGCTCCACTATGGGATTAAATTTATTGTAGTTATTGCTATGATAGTTTAGGGCTGTCTTTAACCATGTCTCCTGTTCCTTAAAAATATCAATTATCAACACGCGCCCGCATAGGCTTAATATCTTTTGTACACCCATGTAACTGTCATTAAATGTTCTGACAGCCAAATCTCCTCCTCTTCTCCCAATCTCAACATACAGGAAACCTAACCTGTAGTTACAGTTAAATGAATATGCTTATTCATCTTACAACATTAAATGAATTTACATAAACAGATTACAGCATTTGACATTACACAAATAAATCGTATGTCCCCTTTGGAAAATATATTAGCATTCCACAAAATGAGTACAAAGAAAATGCAATGTTCTTGCTATAATAATACAGTTGTGGCTAGATCATACGATATAATTATATCTATGCCTGGTGACTGCTTTCAGTGAAAGTTATAGACTAGTGTCTAGCCACACAAGTAAGCATAAAATGATTCTCCCTTGCCACTAGAAATATCTATCAAAAGGAATAAGTGACTATCTCCTATAATCCAGAGTTATTACCTGCATCTCACTATTCAGTTTTAAAGTGAACAATCCACACCTGACATTATGGCCTGCATATTTCTACAGATGTATCGGCGTAATCGTAATACCGGGTAAGACAACAGAAATCGTGCGAAAGTTCCCCAGGTAGAGAAATGCATAACATTATGCTCTATCTTGTCTAAGGGGCAAAAACCCAAAGACTGACCGCGGGTTTGTCTCCCCCTGTTTCCAGGATGCATAATATTATGATCCGAAGCAGCGTTCTGGAAGCCAAACACAGGGACCCTTTCGCTCGTGATCAAAGGCTTAGCGCGACCAGAGAAATTCCCCCTGTTCGGACCACAGGTGCGTTTAGATAACATTACGTTACCTCTACGCTGGCCGTTGAAGGAATTTAGTACTAAGGCCAAACGTAAACAAACCTCGGGGAGGGTTTTGAGAGGGTGAGAAAGTTTGGCCACGAAGGTAGAAAATGAAAGAAAAAGAAAATACAAAATGTCCAGGAAAACAGAACATTTAAAGGAGTAATCAAATTATGGACAAGATGGTAAAATAAATTACGGTCACGTGACAAGTGCCCTCCCTTTTAAATTTCGAGGAATACGGACAAAAATGACAGTAATTTATCTTTTCCATCGACGTCCATTACTTGTCATTGGAACATCCTTACTCATAAACCAAATATGTTTCCAATTTCTGTCAGTACTGTATGACTAGCTCCGAGTTAATTTCTTTTCTTCCCTCTGTCTAATAGACGTTCAGCGAATGGGATTTTGCGAGGCCAGTCGGCGCTGACGCCCTTCGTTTCCGTGTGAACCTGATCTTGGTTCCACCATTAAACTGGTTTGGCTGTGGTTTGCTGAGTGCCCCGTTTAGGCACAAAAAGGCGGGTGATATGGAATTCTGCTATCGGCATGCTGGGCGGTTTTGATATTCTGGAAGCCGCAATGCTCTGGCTGGTAATCCAATAGGCGAGTAGAGAACTACTACTACATTTGGTGATTCCAGATTTAGCGTTGGCTCCGTTGCACTGCGTGAGCTTAACTTGGCGTTGACAAAAAGGGGTTTTGATTCCGGAACGTGGTTGACGATTCGTGACGCTAGCGGTATTCAGAAACCCTCTAGATCGAAGAGAATATTTCGTTCTTCGCCTGACTGGAGTCTGCTCTAGCTTGTTTATGGTCCGGAAAATTATCCGCACCTGTTGTGGTTTTCGGCCCCGCCTGAACTCACTGGCCACTGCGTAGATAATCCGCCTGTTATGCGCGGTGTAATCATTGTTGGTCTCAGGCTGCTTACGTATATATTTACCTGTCACGGGCGTGGACTTGAATAACCCTGTATAGCTGCAGTCTATAGGGCTTTTTCGCGCGCGTGTAATCCTAGTTGGCCAATAAAGCCGTTCGTTGGCCGAAGAAATGCTAGCATTTTCCTTCTTCCTCTCCCCACCTACTCCCCTGTTTCGGTGGGAGCATTGATCAATCTTCAGACCTGTGCCGTCTAAAGGTGGATCTGGAGCTTTCCTTGCCTTGCCAGTCACAGCTCTGGCTTGGTCAACGGAAATGATCAAGTTGCTCTGTAATGGCCTGGCGGAGGCGACTACTTTGCTGTCCATCAGTGGGGTTGAGACCACTGGAATAATGCGATTTGAATGAGAGAACTCAGCTGCATGAAGCAGAGAGTAATCGATCGCATTCTGGGGTTCTACTAAATCATAACAGATCTCCGTAGCTTCTATCCGTGTAGAAAGATAGGTAATATCTGCGAGTTGCAGAGTTTATTGAGACGCTTCACCGGTACTAGCATGACGTGAGCCAAGGCTCTCAACAATGGCTCCTTGTACAGTAGTAAGGCAGCTTTTCTCACTGTCTTCTGCCCTGAGAAGTGTGAGAGACTCAAATGGAATACCAGGGATCCCTTCGCATGGAACCCTGTGTCCATCATAAACGTCAACTTTGCCCTCCCCTGAGGAAGTTACTGGCGTCAATTGAACTTTGTCCTGCAATGCGAGATCCACTTCCTGGTTGACAGGCTCCGCAGTCTGCATGCAAAGGACTGGACGGTTTGAGATCCCGTTAGATCGCGAAGTGCCCGAGAAAAAACTCTCGGTGTGTTTTTCCAAAGTTCCTTGGAACGGTTTGGAAAGTTTAACCCTTTTAGCAGGCGACTTATTCTTGCACCTTTTAAGCTCAGGGTGATAAGAGGAGCGGCGCCTCCATTCTACGATCGCTGAGTTGGAGGGATACGCCTCTGCATATGGTTTTTCGCTGTCCGGCCGGGAATCTTGCGAAATATAACGTGATAGGGTGTGGCTCCCTTTTCTCGACGTCACGTGTCGGTTAGGTGCTGCTCGGTCTGTAGCGTGAGAGGCTCGGGGTTCGCCGCTTGCCCAGAAGAAGGGGAAGTAGAGTGACTACATTTAGTATCTGTTTCCGTCCTCCGAATTTGGCTATCCAGTTCATTCATTCTGATTTGGTGTAGCCTGCTCCTTTCTTGGCTTTCTCTGTCCCTTTCTTGGCGCTCTATTTCCCATTGCTTGTCCCTCTCTTGTCTTTGCTTTTCCCTTTGCTTCTCATCTTCTATCACTTCTTCTACATACTGTCGGGTGAATGCTTCACTCTCCCCAGTTTGTTTACAGGACCATGCCAAGATTAAACGGCTGTCAAACCAATTGTCTACCTCGTATTGATCCTGCAGGCTTACTGCAAATTCTAGAAAGGGCTGGATTTCGCTATCCTTGTACTCCATGTACTTAGCTACCTCGAGGGCAATCCTATGCACTTTATCTAGATCGGCCATTATATCAGGGTGAGCAAACACTATAGAAGAATAGAACCTAGAGATCTTAGTTACCTAGTGCACTAGGTGCTGATTAACTTAATAATCAATAAAATCAAGGCTAGCCTGGGAACTTTAAAAACAAGAAAGTTTGTAGCTACTCTGATTGCGACAAGCAAAAACCCCAAAAAACTCCAAAAATGTAAGTGATGTAAAACTTATTACTATCACTTCACCCCAGTTCTGTCAGTACTAAGCTATTGAGAGGATTGGTTACTATCATCCGAATGAACACCCTCCCTTGGTACAAATGCAAGCTAGTAACTGACTATCTGTAGCTTCTTATCTCAGATTAAAGAGCTACTCCTGAAAAAATATTAACCCTTAAAAAAAACATTTTCTGACTTTTACAACAATAGTCGTCAGATTTGTCAACCAAAAACTCAGCAGTGATACTATCAACCTTTACCAGCTGTCTCATGTGTAGCATGAACAATAAATGTAACTTAATATTTATGATTGCTGTGGAGAAATAAACGCTGTTCCGACTTCCACCCAAAAGAAATAGTTCGAAATATCTAGGGGAAAGAAATTCCTATAATCTGCCGAACACTAAACTCTAAGAATCAAGATAGAATCTTGTGAGAGATTCATCCTCGGATCGAGCACATATTAAATGTCGTACTAGATGGGTTCTAGAATCTCGGACGGGCTCCCATTTATTGTCGTGGTTGAGTAAAGTGTAGAGTATTTGTCGAGTTGGACAATAGTAGTGAAATCGACAAGGGATAGTGGACTGACAGAGTTATAGATTACACACACAGAAAGGTGTAAATAGGAGATGGACTTGAGACAACCTGGAAGAAGATTTACCAAAATGATCTCTCTCTCCAAGCCTCAACTCACATATGTCTGTCTAAGCACCTCCTGCTCTCTCTCTCTTTTCTCTTATCAAACATAGAGATTACAGTAAAGAGCTAAACAAGTTAATTATGGATGAAAGGGGTCGGGAACAGCGCATTAATAAATGTGTAAACTTTATTAAAGAAGAAAAGCATGGAATTAATGCATATCATCATACACATCATAAATTACATCAATAATCAAATATTCATCAATAGTCATCAATAATGCAAATACACACCCACAAACACACACACACCACCAACACTCATAAAACCCTGTAGAACACGGAGAAAATAACTAAGCTGTCCGACAGAGGGTCCGCAAAGGCGCTAGCTCCAGGAAGTGTCTTACCGATAAATATCCTTCAAGATGACTGAAGTGAAATACCGAACTTTCCTTGTCGGGCTAAACGTTGGTGACTCCAATTATAGCGTGAGTGGGGCTGGAACTCTGTCTATCTTTCTTGCTGGCCAAATAACCGAACTGAGCGACAGCCTGTCCGCTTTTTCGTGGGACCAAATGTGCTAGCTCCAGAAAGTGTTATTACTTGTAGATCCTTCATGAGGGATTAACCTACAAAACTTTCTTTGTTGGTGCTAAACGTTGGTGACCGCTATTTGCGTGAGGGGGCTGGAACTCTGTCCATAGATGGCTGCTCATACGTGCGAGGTTTTAAGTATTCAGAAAATACACCAGAAGAAGTCACTTGAGGACAAAGAGTCCCAGGCGCGCTTATCCGGCGCTAGGCTCTGCTTGGCTGTAAATCCTGTTTAAACTGGTTTGGCTGTGGTTTGCTGAGTGCCCCGTTTAGGCACAAAAAGGCGGGTGATATGGAATTCTGCTATCGGCATGCTGGGCGGTTTTGATATTCTGGAAGCCGCAATGCTCTGGCTGGTAATCCAATAGGCGAGTAGAGAACTACTACTACATTTGGTGATTCCAGATTTAGCGTTGGCTCCGTTGCACTGCGTGAGCTTAACTTGGCGTTGACAAAAAGGGGTTTTGATTCAGGAACGGGGTTGACGATTCGTGACGCTAGCGGTATTCAGAAACCCTCTAGATCGAAGAGAATATTTCGTTCTTCGCCTGACTGGAGTCTGCTCTAGCGATTCGGTCTCCCTGAAACTGAGACCCAAAAAAGACCTTTTACCTCAAGCAAATAATAAATCACACTAAACAAAATGAACTGTACAAAGAAAATGCAATGTTCTTGCTATAATAATACAGTTGTGGCTAGATCATACGATATAATTATATCTATGCCTGGTGACTGCTTTCAGTGAAAGTTATAGACTAGTGTCTAGCCACACAAGTAAGCATAAAATGATTCTCCCTTGCCACTAGAAATATCTATCAAAAGGAATAAGTGACTATCTCCTATAATCCAGAGTTATTACCTGCATCTCACTATTCAGTTTTAAAGTGAACAATCCACACCTGACATTATCTTACAGAAATGACAGTTAATTTTGCTGACTCTTAACCCAATGGTAAGCATTCGTGGACTGATTCTACGCCTAATATCTGTTATTGTAAGTTTAACATTTAACCCATGATAAACCGTAACAGTTTAACCACCACTTAATAGGCCGTAGACAGCGCTACCTTATCTCTGAATAAATTACTAGGAGAAGTCCTCAGAAATAAATTCACTTTCCTAACAGATATATAAAAGCTAACATGAATCTAATATAATAATTATAAGATATGTCAACTCACCCCGAAAATGACTAGAACATAGGCAAACACATTCTAGTACTGTGTTAAAGTTTGCCTTATCTCATGATGGTCATCTACGGGCCAGGAAAATTTCACGAATGTCTTTGTCTATTAAACCCATCACTCTTATAGATTACAAAGGACGCTCCCCCCGGACACCTGGCCTGCATATTTCTTCAGAGGTATCGGCGTAATCGTAATACCGTGTAAGACAACAGAAATCGTGCGAAAGTTCCCCAGGTAGAGAAATGCATAACATTATGCTCTATCTTGTCTAAGGGGCAAAAACCTAAAGACTGACCGCGGGTTTGTCTCCCCCTGTTTCCAGGATGCATAATATTATGATCCGAAGCAGCGTTCTGGAAGCCAAACACAGGGACCCTTTCGCTCGTGATCAAAGGCTTAGCGCGACCAGAGAAATTCCCCCTGTTCGGACCACAGGTGCGTTTAGATAACATTACGTTACCTCTACGCTGGACGTTGAAGGAATTTAGTACTAAGGCCAAACGTAAACAAACCTCGGGGAGGGTTTGAGAGGGTGAGAAAGTTTGGCCACGAAGGTAGAAAATGAAAGAAAAAGAAAATACAAAATGTCCAGGAAAACAGAACATTTAAAGGAGTAATCAAATTATGGACAAGATGGTAAAATAAATTACGGTCACGTGACAGCCTCAATTGGTGTAAAATAGGATTCTTAACCTTTCCTTTACCTTTTTATAACCACTAACACACACACATACACACACACACACTACTTTACCAGCTATATGCTCACTCTTTAACCACTAACACACACACACACTACTTTACCAGTTATATGCTCACCCTTTAACCATTAACACACACACTACTTTACCAGTTATATGCTCACCCTTTAACCACTAACACACACACACTGCTTGACTAGGAAAACTCTCTCTCTCTGTACCATTAACACACATATACATAACCTACTAGTTAACCAGTAATATACCAACTATGCAACAGTATTTGATAAGTAAAATATCCATTCTTCAACCATTAGCACATTAGTTCTCCCACTTACTAACAAACCACTTTTTGGTCAATAACATCGTCATCAGCATCTGTCGCTGCCACATCGATGGTCGGCTGCATCTGATCTCTAAAATCTGCTTCCTCTTGTTTTGATGGTGCATTCTGAAAGACTCTTTCTTGTCCATCTTCTGATGTCATCTTCCCAGTTAATGCGCCATCTTTCTCTTGTCTTGATGGTACATTCTGACAGACTCTTTCTTGTCCATCTTCTGATGTCATCTTCCCAGTTAATACGTCATCTTTCTCTTGTCTTGATGGTGCATTCTGACAGACTCTTTCTTGTCTATCTTCTGATGTCATCTTCCCAGTTAATACGTCATCTTTCTCTTGTCTTGATGGTGCATTCTAACAGACCCTTTCTTGTCCATCTTCTGATGTCATCTTCCCAGTTAATGCGCTTTCTTTCTTTTGAACGTTTGCCTTCAACTCTTCCTTCCCATATGGTCTTTATCAATAAATAATATCTGTTTATATCTATTGGAGCCGCTCTGGTGTAGTGGTCACCAAACTGCGCTGGCGACTGGGTGACCCAGGATCAAACCCGGGCGAGGACATTTGAAGATTTTTTTTCGTCGACCGGGATTTGGACTGGATTAACTTGAGCCCTGGCAAGGATATCTGAAGATTTTTCGTCGACCAGGGACTGGCGGCTTCTGAGCCGACCCAGCTCTAATGGGTACCTCCGAAATCGGTGAGTATCTGCCTGAATGGCGAGGGACACCTGTCTCTGTACAAGAAAAAAAGGGATACTCACGTAAAAATCAGTCTCAGGTTAGACATACTAACCTGAGATTTCGCCTCGAGTAATAGCGGGCGTATGCAAAAAAAAAAAATAATAATATCTATAAGACCACAATATTTGACGTAACATTGATCTCCTTCATTAATTATATGTTCATTCGTAGTTTTTATATGACCTCTTTATTTGTTTTCTTCTCTGTCCGCCAGCTGAGAACTATATCACATCCCCACTTTGTAGCCAGTAACTCTTTGACTAAAAACACACATACTATGAAATTACTAAAACCCACACACTATGCCAAATAAAGAGCCCCTGCCTGAGACCAGTGACAGACACTCTGTGCCCACTAAAATGTCCCTGTCGGTGACCAGTACCACACAGACAGACACACACATACACACACTTTGAGCCCACTTGGTTATCCAATCTTATGTCCCCAAAATACACTAACGGAACCACTAACTCGCATACTCTTTGAACACTAAAATAATTCAAATGTTTGTCTACTAAAATACCTACTTTGTGACAACTCTCTCACACATACACACTCACACCTTCTGTGAACGCTAATTTAACTTTCTCCTTCACGTATCACTTCACGAATCATTTCTCTTCTTAGTCCAACATTTAAAAAAAAAAAAAAAAAAAAAGGAAAAACCAAAAAAAAACCGCCCCACGTCATCCGGAAGGAAGCCATGTCGCGTTCACTAGCACGAGGGGAGAGCACGTGTGTGTGCGAACTACAGGGTTGCCACGCAAGTTGTCTGACCACTCATTTGCGAGATTCACGCCGGATTTAAACAGAGGGAACACAACTGGAAACCACTATCGTGAAGGTAAACGAAAAAATATAAAATCTATGTTTAGCATGCAATGTCAGGACGTTCTAGTGTTAGTCTTCGTGTGTAATGTTTTTTGTATTGTTATTATTGATGTCTCTGTGTTTCTTTTTTATTTTAGTTTTGCCATGCTTTAAATAACCATTAAGATATATATTATTTTTTAATCCTTGTTGCACGTGTTGCTGATCTGATGTTGTTATTGTGTTGTACAATTAGACAGACATTGGCTGTAACAAGTCGATATTCGTGATTCGGGTGACAGAATATACACTTAGCAAAAACTGTTTAAACATCAGACGGTTTTGGTTTTGTTTTTAGCTACTTTTGCAACATCTTTATTATTATTAATACTCGTGTAAAAGCCCGGCATAAGACAGGAATTAAATTCAAAAGCACCAATACCTAACGGCAATTTTACTTATTCAAAAGTATTTATAAAAAAACCCACTGTGCATCACCACAGTACACGAACTACGTAGCAGGTTCTACAGTATAAAAAAAATTGTGTGCACACCGTAATGTTACTATTTTTGGGAGAGTACATATAAGGGAAACAATACAATTAATGTCTACCTTTCAACCAAAATTGCATCCCTTAGCGTTACTGACAGAAAAAGCCGGGATTTTATATATATCTTGATTGTACTTTTCGCTTCCGACGAAGCATGGGGCCACCACTGCACCTGGTTCATTTACAGGAAGCCTGCAAGAAGCATTCACATTGTCTTGAAGCGGTTGTTTATGTAACAATTTGTTTAGCATGATGAGGATGCCAGTCTCAAGCACTACCTTATGTTAGTCCTCTTGTACGACATGCTAAGGAGCAGTATTCCTATTCTTTCTTTTTCTCATCAGAGACCCCCCCCCCCACCCCCACCCCCCGGGAACTACACGGCTCGTTCTCAATTTCAACTTATTAATTTTCTGTTGTTTATTATTCTTGTTGCTGGTGTCTCAAGTGTGCCGTTGTGACCACACTACGGTGTGCTTTTTAAAATGGCGTAAAACAGACTTCTTGGTTATAAATAATTTATGTTACTCGTTTATGTTTACAGTACATGATATGGTTCATGTAACCAGCTACTGTTCATGTAACTGGGGGTCGGAGTGGCTAAGGGGTATGGCGTCCGCATCGAATTCTAGAGGTACCGGGTTCGCTTCCCAGTAGAGGGAATATAATTGATGGACATGTTTACAGAATCAGTGGTCTTAATGATGTCATACCCCCTGTTACTTATGTTTACAATACATGGTATGGTTCATGTAACCATCTACTGTTCATGTTACTGGGGGTCGGAGTGGCTAAGGGGTATGGCGTCCGCATTGAATTCTAGAGGTACCGGGTTCGATTCCCAGTAGAGGGAATATAATTGATGGACATTTTTTTTCAGAATCAGTGGTCATGTCATACCCCCTCCTGGGAAGTGAGATCGGATGCCTAGCCTTCTCAGATAAGGGGGACAAAATAGGAGGTCCCGTGTGCAAGTTGCGCACGTTAAAAATCCCGCGGCAGTTGGAAATCGTAAGGAGTAGGCCATGAGACCGCTGCCCTGGCAACATTTAAAAAAATGTAAAACCTACCCACCAAAGAAAAAATAGTTATAGAATGTGTGATTCCTATATACACACATTGGGATTCTCGCCGGTGCTACAGAGTTAGTGAACTGGGCTGAGATCCTCCTTGTGTGATCTAAGAGGGGAGATTGGAGCACTGATGGAGTTGTCAGTTTGCAATGAAAATAGTCCTTAAAAAACCAAACCATGTGACTACAACAGTACACATTTTTGTTTAATTGGATATCTGGGATAGTACAATGTGGTTTATGTAATGTTTGAGCAGTTTTCTGTTACTGTAAAATCGTTTATGTTAATTCTTCACGCGTTAATAACTTTGATGTGGTTAACCGCAACTATTCTGAGTATAGATACTAGCTTGTTAATACTTTTTCTCCGCCTACTGCTGACTTATTGTAATGTGGTTACTGCCAATTTTCTGAGTATTGATACTAGTTTTTTTTTTAAACGAATTATCCGCCTACTTCTAACTTATTGTAATGTGGTTACTGCATTTTTTTCTGAGAAGTGATATTAGTTAGTTAATACTATTTCTCCACTTACTGCTAACTTGTTGTTATGTGGTTTCCGCAACTATTCTGAGTAGTGATACGAGTTTACTAATATTAATTCTCCGCCTGAAAAAAAAATGATTCTTACTGTAATGTGGCTACTGCAATTCTCCTGAGAATTGAAACTAGTTTACTGATACAAATTCTCCCCCTATTGCTAACTTATTCTAACGTGGTTATTTCAATTTGTTGTTGTTGTTGTTGTTGTTGTTGTTGTTGTTGTTGTTGTTGTTGTGAGTACTGATATTATATTGTTAATGTTAATTCTCCGCCTATTGCTAACTTACTGTTATATGGTTACTACAATTATTCTCAATATTGATATTATTCGTTAACACTAATTTTCCGCTAAATGATTAAAAAAAATATAAGGAAATGTAATCCCATAGCAGACACTTTACTAGATCAAGCTTTTTTATGAAGTGGGGTGACCAATTCCCTTCCTCGCCGCCTTTGCCTTCCGTAACCCGAGAGCAGAGTCAGGTCCCCATTTACAACTGGATAGACTGGATCGAGATGCCACCGTTTTTCCAGCTTGGTAACTTTACCACGAGAGTCCAGCTCTCTAACCACTTTGCAAATCGAACGATACTGACAGCTCACTGTAAAGTGGGTTACTGGTACTATCTGAGCAGTGATACTAGCTTGTTAATATCAACTCTCCGATTACTGCTAATTTACTGTTATGTGGTTACTGATACTATGTGAGCAGTAATACTTGGTTGTTAATATCAACTCTCTGATTACTGCTAGTTTACTGTTATGTGGTTATTGAAATTAATCAGTGTAGTGATACTAGTTCATTAGTACTAATTCTTCGTCTGCTGCTAACTTACTGAAATGGGTTTATTGCAACAATCAGAGTAAAGAAAACAAAATAGACGATTCTAAAAATAAGTACTTACCTACATACCAAGACGTTAGCAAATACAACAATATTATGATAAAATTATTGTATCCGTACACAGCACACGGGGGTGGGGGGGGGGGGGGGGGAGGAGAGAGCGATATTGTGTTGGCTGTCACGTCAGACTGTTTGAGAATCACTGCTGTGTGTTGGGTGTCACGTCAGGCTGTTTGAGAATCACTGGTATGTGTGTTGTTTGTCACGACAGACTGTTTGAGAATCACTGCTATATAAAATATTTGTTAACTACTTACAAAGGAATATATGTATCTCCGCAAATGAGGTAATTGCATGATACATTTGTTTGTGACATGTGGGAATGTTTACATCGCGTACCACTTGCGTATGCTGTGATCGCACTGGCGCTTCGACCGTGATCACATTTTGTGAAATACATCCCCCAGTTCACCATTTTCCTTACACTTCATATTCATTCGTATCTTGTTCAAGCAGCACAGCTGGCGCGGTGATGGGAACTCTTCAAATCAATGACTCCAGACTTTTCTCCTCTGCCCTGCAGGTGTAAGGGACAGCAATAACAAAGACAGATTCAAATTGGGATATCTGTACCTGACACCGATGTCCGAACCTTCAGGCTCTCAAGTCGTTCGTGTTACGTGATATCTGTTACATTATAGAAGCACACGCGCCATCGGGTGCATCTGCTTCTCTGTGACGTATTCGTTCAATCTCGCACCCGCCTTCGTATCTGTTTCTCTCCATCCGTTCTGTGCCAAGAATGATGACCCATGTTCACACTGCCATAATGAAGGTAATTATTTCTTTTCTCGCATATAACATATCTTTTCTATTTCTGAAATAACTTGATTTTAAAATTAACTAATTTCTTCCACACTGTCTCTTTCACTTTCTCGATTCTTGTGGGGCATAGGACAATCACTGAAATTAGACAAATGCAGGAAGATGGTATCACAGCACTGATGTGTTCTCGCAGCTGCCTTTTCTATAGAAATATTTTTTACAATACAAACATAAATTAAGGTAAGAAAGTGGGGATGGATATGTAATACACTAAGAAGAGAAAAATTAAGCATAGCCAGAGTTGCCCTTGACTGGAACCCACAGGGAGAAAAGAAGAGTGTGGAGGCCAAAGTGAACTTGGAGAAGAACTGTTGAAGAGAAGGCTAGGGAAATTGGAATGACTTGGGCACAGCTGAAAAAGAAACCCCAGAACAGAAATCGATGGAGAACAACTGTTTCTGCCCTATGTTCCGCAGGGAACAAAAAGGAATGATGATGATGAATTTTTAACCATATAAGGAGCGGTTTTGCCTCTTGTTTCGGGGAAACGCCCTGGTCTGTATTAGCTTTACTCAGGTCTGTGATTATTGCACATGCGCAGGGTTTTGCGCGCAGATCGAGAGACTTCCGATCTGGGCAGTGTACCTGGGTTTCTGAACGGACAAGAGGTCCGGAGATTTTCTCTGCTATTATTACGGGGAAATGAAGTCTTCTGTGTGACTGATATGTCAGTGATTCTTCCCCTAAGTTTATCTGGTTACGCCGTCACTGAGGATGGCAAGTGTTGTGTTTGGTGATTTCTAGGATGCTGCCATAGGTAATATGTACACTTTAATCCTCTCGTATGCCTTGATATGCAGACCTAGGTGCTCGTCTGCACATAAGAACGATGGATATTTTTTGAGGCGACATTTTTGAGTAGAGTTCACAGATGATATGATAGACAGAGCCTACTATTTGTGCTCCATACAGAAACCAAGACTATACGTCTTATTGTTGAATAGAAGCCCAGCGAAGATTGTACTGTTTGGTAACCGCTATTCAGGCGGTATGTTTGGCATAGATGGATATGCCTTGCTTATGAGAAATAACACAGAGGTTACCTTGTTATAGAGGCCCGTTACTTGCGGCCTGATTCTGTCGCCATAGAGGCCCGCCTTTCTCGGCCTATATTCTTCACCAGAAGAAGTACCTGGCGTGTGATGCCAGAAGAGCCATAGACTTTTGTTAAGAAATTGGGAGCCCGCCCTTGTCGTGCGGCATATTTGCTAGAGGTACCTGACGCGCTTAGTCAGGGGTACCTGAGCTTCAGTATGAGCAGAACGTAGATTGACAGACCATTGTCATTAACATCCTGATGTATGAGCTGATCAAGATTTATGATGCTAGATGTTTTCAACCATTACCATGTATGTGATGTCCCTGATCCATGTGCAATTGACTGTGCTGTTGATGTCACCGTATGTCTCGTAATAAATTGTTGAAAACATCATCAGTATTACCAACGTTTACTGACTTCTACATGTGGTTGAGTGGGTGCCTCGGGTTTCCCTTCCTTATGAGTCATTAATGTTTATACAATACCAGAAACCTACCCTCCGTTCTATACTATTGTTCTTAAGTCTTCTACCATTTACTGGACACGGTATCAAGGTCTTTGTCTTGTGTGGACTGACACGTACTGTAGAATAGGGGAACAACAGAAGTGATTGCGTCATTGATAGACTGAGGTGCCCATTGTAAACTTCCGGTGTTGTCTTGTGTTTCGCACTAATGACCGGTCAGTAAAGCATCTTTTTTGGGGATGCCTAGCTGGCCGGGAGGATAGTGTGATTCGCTTGTATGGATAGGCGGTGTTGTCGTACGGAAGGTGCGGGGTTCAAACCCGTAAGTCACTCGCGTCTGTTGTTTTGCTGTTGTCTGGTGTTCTACTTCTTTATTTCTTACGAGCGCGTGAAAACATACCTTTATGTTTGTCTAATATTAATTTAGGGTCTTTATCACATTGCTGGACCGAAGGGTTTTCTATAATTGTACATGTGCCAGTCTCAAACGGGGTGCGCCTCGCCAAAGGCAATATTTAAGTTTTATTTTTATTTTTGGCACTTAAAAAAATATACTAGCTCAAAGCTAACCAATTCAACAAAATGAAAGATCTTTCTTTACACATGTGTCCTAATATAACAGGCGTTATCCGTGTGTCTCGGTTGAATGGGCCGTGTCTCACCGAAGTGAGAAACTTCTGTTTAAAAAATACAACTCAACACAATCACCGTGTCTTTTATATTTGAAGTATGTATGATAGAAAATAATATTCATGTTTTTTTTTACAAGCAATAATGTATTTATGTTTGAAAAGAACGTGCTACGAAAAACAGTAGTAAGAACGTTAAAAAAGGATGTGTTAGACTATTCTTTCTTGGTGCGCCAGGTCGGAAAGGTAAAATGTGTCTTATTAATTTACTTCTTGCTAAAACTTGGAAGCAGAATAAAATTGCTTTTGCGATTCCATCATAAGAAATAAGAGTATTTTGGAAAAATTCGGAAGTACATTGAAAAGGAAAAGTGAAATCACTCTACTTGTAGAACCATAAGGAATAACAGTATTTTGTGCTGCTTGCATTTGCAATTACTGTAAACAAGGCACGAGGATAGTCACTTAAAGCGGTAGCCATGAACTTAAATGAAAATTCATTTTCACTCGAATATCAAAATATTATAATTTTATTTTGACATTTCATAAGTTTCCTACATAGTTACTTGGAAAAATCCGGGCAACGCCGGGTCCTTACAGCTAGTTTTGTATATTTTGTATTATGTCTGCTTTTTTTTTAAAGAAAGACTTTGTTTTGTATTATGTATGCTCGTTTTTTTTTTAAACATAGACTTTATTGTGTATTAATTTTGATTCATGAGAGGTTGATTGGAAAACTCGCTCAGAATCTTCAGTAACGACAACTTTCTTTTATGCGGATTACATGTTTTATTTTGTTATTTATTATTATTTTTTTTTGGGGGGTACTGCTGGGTTTCTTAACTGTGGTTCACGGTGTAACGGGTTGCTTCCCCTTGCTCTGCAGTAGTGGTGCAACAGTGGCCAACACCTAGAGTAACTAACGTGGGTCTTCAAAGGTGGCTACCTTCACACAAGATTACTATTAGAAGAGGTGCAGATAGAAGGATGATGATGCTTCACCTCGAGGGAGTCTCCACAAGCTATTTAAGAAATCGAGAACAATGCTGAATGGGTCTGAGCATGTTAACTCTGTCACGGGATGTGCCTCCCCTTTGCTCTGCAATAGTGGTCCACCAGTGGCCAAAACTAAAGAGTAGGCTATCTAAAATGGGTCTTCAAAGGTGTCTACTTTCGCACAAGATTACTCTTTGTGGCCGTATGACCTACTACCATAGCATTTATTCGTGCTAGTAACCAGTTATTATAAAACATAAGAAATTACTATTAACTACTATAGAAAATATACAGTGCAGTTACGACATTTCGTAGTTAACCAAAACAACGAGATACATTGAGTATAGAATGACATAAAAACGAAACTGAAACTATGTCAAGACGGGCGACTCAAAGCTACTTTCGGCAGAAGTTGCCATAGCAAATAATGACGTAAAGAGGAATAGCCTTACTCCCTGTAAGATCGTTTGATAGAATAACCAGTAAATAAATTAATAAAATAATAGTTTATCCAAAGAAACGGTAGCTAGAATCGCGCACTACCAAAGGACGCCCAGAAATAATTTTCTGGTAGTCAGTTGTAAAATCAGAGCCTTGCACATAGGACGTGATTTTAACTGTGCGGGGATGGTATTTGGCGCCTCCCCCGGTCTGTCACATAAGTCCTGGCTCCTCCGCTGAGATATTCAACAAGAACCTCAGTGTATTTCCTTATTCTTCAATTATTTGCAGACGCAAGAAAGTATTTTCTTCATTTTCAAGAAAAATCTGTAGGAAACAGATTTCTTAATTTGTGGTACATAAGTAAGTACGATTCGCACGAACATTTTTATTTCAGCATAAGTCTAAGA
This sequence comes from Oreohelix idahoensis, assembly GCA_024509875.1. NCBI lineage: Eukaryota > Metazoa > Mollusca > Gastropoda > Stylommatophora > Oreohelicidae > Oreohelix > Oreohelix idahoensis. The sequence goes on along the minus strand of JAMPIV010007685.1, from coordinate 66,870 downwards.
ATGCTATAATCAAGTGAGGCAACAAATGGAGCCAGCATTGATAAATATAAAGCAAGTAGAGGGTCTTACACCCAAAGCGCCATACATGAGTGTACCTTCAATAGGGAAGATTGAAGAAGATACAGAAGTTAAGGAATATTATAACCCCTGATGGGTTGAAATAAGAAAGGGACAACTTATCAAACATGAAATGGATTCTATGTCTGAAAACCAATAAACTTCTGATTTTGTACAAATATTGCTGTTATGTGGAAAAACTTCAATGGTTAATTAAAACTTGATATTTTATCAAAGAAGTTACTGAAGATTCTTTACAGTTGATCCGGCACCTATTGTGAAGTTTTAAGCAATGGTGTGGCTTGTTCAAGCCCCCAGCTGATTTAATCCAGCGAAATTCCTGTTATAAGTATTTTTGGCTCTATGGCTGTAACTATATGTATTTGTATATTAAAGATGTTATATCATACATGCGCTCTCTTTTCTTTAAGAACTAAATCAACTATGAGTTTGTAAAATAACATTTAACAAATTTAATAATGTGACGATACGGTTGTGCGATCTTACGTCCACTCCGTCATTATCACTTTTTTCTTCATTTTTTTCTTCCTCTCAATCATCGCTTTTAATTGGCATAATTTTTGCCATTTCATTCATTATTATGTGGCATATTTTATGCACCATTTTTTACCTTCTATGCTGAATCTAGTACGGGAAAGTCTCTAACATTCCACTCCCCTAAGGGTAAACTGTGGTATTATCGTAACTATACCCAGTCATCAGACCGGTCACCTGCTTATCTCTTTGAATCAGTCTGACAACCTTTTGAAAAGTGTCGGTCCAACATTTGACCCCAGTGAAAAGCTGAGGACAGTGTTGACACAAGCTTGTATTGTGCGTACGATGAAATAAGACAACATTGTCTGACCAGACATCTGTCTGGCGGAGGCACGCAGATAAAGGCGATAATTGGATAACCTGTCGGGGTAGACATCTTGGCGGAAGACATTACGCCAGGAAAACATGGTCACAATATTGTGGGAGGCAGATAGGTTCAGCCGAAACAATATTACGTCTTATTATAATGAGGTCACGCGTGGATCTTAAAATTAATATTTTAAACACGCGAGGGGATATTTAAAACTTCCCCACCCAAACAGTGTTAGAGAGATTTGATTGGTTTGATTTGAGATGCCGGAATAAACAATGCATTCTATTGGAACATTCATCGAAAAATTTGATTTGAACTGAGAATGAGAGATATAATCTAGTGAACTCAGAAACACACAACAGACAGCTTCGCAACTTCATACGAGCAACTTCCAACAGTCAGGAAGAGAAGGATCGGACCTAGAATTCCTATATCAAAAGTGACAGCTCGTTAGTATTTGGGCAACTCTGAAATCTTAAGAGTAAACCCGCATATTTAAATACACATACTGTAAAACTTCAGGATCAGGACTTTATAAATATAAGACTGGAAACCTAGGAATTGGATCATCAGTCATAAGAGAAATAATATCCCAGACCAAGTGTATCGCAGAACACCCGTCGAAAAGGAATTACTAGTTTCCCAGGCCAAGTGATTCATAGAACACCGTCATAAGAGGAATTTCTCAGACGAAATTAATTCGAGAGCATATGCACCGAAATTGCTCGCGTCCATCTGAAAATCTGCGCACGGAGATTGTGTATTCCCAAAAAATTTGGGGTAAGTTGTGAACATTGTTTATTACAAACGTGAATTTAACATGTTTTCTTGCTAGTGGATATATATATGAGGCTGGCAACCTCAACATATGAAAGTAGTATATTCATGAACCACTACAGCAAGAGCTGGTGATTGTTTCTGACTAGTCGTCCGGGAAACCCGACAGCAGAGCGACCCCAGGCTCCGACTGGAGCAGTGATGAGTGGTGACTACATCATATGTGCCTCCGGTGTAACATATTATCTTGTGAAGATTTATGTACCTTTTTTAATTGTAATTCAGGCAAATCATTATTCACGCACTCCAGACGCAATTTCCAACTTAACACCTGGACGGATATGGGTGAATTTTCATCATATTCCCTGAGTTACACTGTGGGCTTAAGAATTTAATTCTTCTGAGAGGTTAACATTGGTGGGTGGAGCGCATGACAAAGGGCCTGTTAGTTTGCGGCGAACAAATGTACTCAGCAGGCATTTGTTTCTTTCTATTTGTCTAACGTTCGTGGTTACAAGCCATCAGACGATTTATGGCACTAACGCCGCTAGTGTGAGAGAAAAACATCCACCATAACCGCCTACAGTGGAAAAGAGTGTGGAGAAGGCTTTCGTCATCACAGAATTGATGAACCACAACTGCGGGACTCATTCATACAAGCTAACTGCTAACTAAAAGGCACCAGCAAAAGAGACATTTCAGTTAAACTTTAAGTATAAAATTAAATTACCACCTACGTCTCAATGACGAGAACTGTATAACTATCACAATTCCACTAATCTTTCCATATTTATTTCAACCTGTTAAAGACTATTTCCCTATTAAATTTGCTACCTGTTGTTTTAAAACTAAACAATAATAGTTGATTCAGTTATATGTATGAAAGCAAACGTATGAGCCAGAATAGTTAATCTATATATAAATACTTAGACATATATTTACACTAAACAGAGCTATACCTTATAAGAGGGATTTCGTTGGATTACACCAACTGGGGGCTTGAATGGGCTAAACCATTGCTTAAATCCTTCACAAAAGGCGACGGACCAGATAATAAGTTAACAAATTGCTCAGCCCTAAGCAGCTTTTGTTCTTGACTTCTGGGAATATCTTGTGAATTCTCCCTTAAGGTAGAAGTGGCATTAATCTTCTATCTACATCTCTGCCAAGAGTAATCTTGGGCGCAGGTAGATACGTTGGAAGCCAATATTAAATACTATTGAGTTTTGGTCACTGTTAGACCACTACTGCAAAGCAAGGGAGGCAATCCGTGACAATTGAGCGGCTCGAGCTGGGATTATTGAACTCGGACACACATTTGTGATAAATCACAATTGTGGTCTCGTCTTGGGACTGAACTCGGACACGCATTTGTGATAAATTACAATTGCGGACCTCGTCTTTATTATAGTACCGGTCTATTTATTTCCCTAGAATACTGACATAAATTTTAGATTTACTGAAAGAGTATTGTTAGTTATTAGTTTAGATAGATCTGCTCATACGTCTTGCAATAAATAAATAAATAAGGTGAAATATTTTAAGAGTAAAGTAATAATTAATAACATCAAAAAAATTCTCTAAAATTAATTGGAAGACGAAAATATTGTCCATTGCTGAAGCCTTATTTCTGTTGTTGTCATTGGTGTTGTGTATTTTATAATTTTAGTCAGCTAGAGCAGCTAATTTTATTTTAGGCAAGTAGCAATTGTAATTTTCACCTCGCCTGTAAACAATCTCCTTGCCCAGCAGGGCCAAATCACAAAATCTCTATACTTTTTTATTTAAATATTGCTAAAGAGATGGGCTTATCGGGCAAAGATTTATCTGATTTTGTAGCCACTTCTGTGAAAGAAGATAAGGAACGGATGCAAGAAGATAAATACAGGATAGAAGCCGAGAAAGCCGCGGCCCGAGAAGAGAGAAGATTAGAAAGGGAAGTGAAGGAGAAGCAACGGGAACACGAAAAAGAAGGAAAAGCAAAGAGCTTTTGAGGAGTAGAAGGCTGAAAAGGAAAGGGCATTCCAATAAGGAAGGAACAAAGCGACCGAGCCCACGCACTCAGACTTAATGAACTAGAGATTGAAGGAAAAAGAATCGAATCTAGTTCTAGCACTAAGGGGTCGGGGAGCTCTCAAAGTAGTGAGGGCGGTAATATATCTCATGCGATTGTTCCGAGCGCGGCCTCTTTTCAGTCAGATGTCTACTCAGAGGCTTCTGCGAAATAGACATTTATCTTGCTAGGTTTGAGTCTTTAGCTGCCACCTATGGATTAGATAGAGAGAGATACAACATGAACCTATCTCAGAGTCTGCGAAGACCAGCGTACAACGTCTTCCTTAAAATGGCACCGGTAGATAACAACAATTATGATTAGTTGAAGAAAGCTCTGCTGCAACGTTTTGCGCTGAATGCGCAAACTTTTCAGTGCAAATTCCGGGAGGCCAAGAGGCAAAAAGATGAATCTTATAAGCAGTTTGCTACACGTCTGGCAATGTACATGGAGAAGTGGGGATCACTAAGCACCTTCGACGAATCGTACGAGGGATTACAAGGAATGATAATCGTGGAGCAGTTTAAGGTCTTGCTCACCCCAGACATGAGACGGTTCTTGGCTGAGCATGGGGCCGAAACGCTTGATCAGGTGGTACTGTTTGCTGATCGGTACCAGAGCGCCCAGTCGGAAGGGAACCCGACCAAAAGGAGCCAACACGATAATTACCCCAAACGAGAGGAGCGCCCCTTCACTGACCAACACCTCACACAACACGACACAACAGCAACAGCAGCAACAACAATCACAGGATCACCATAGGCAGAAACCATTTTCATATGTTGAGGTTGCCAGTCTCCTATACTTTGTATAACCACTCATCAAGTACAGACATATCAAAATTCACATGGTAAAATAAATGTTAACACTCCCCCCAAATTACTTGGTGACAGAAAATCCTGGCACAAATGAATGGACACAGCAACTTTGATTAGATGTTTCGAACACTTGGTCGGGTAAATTTTAGTATTCCTCTTATGACGGGTGCTCTGATTCCTTAGTTTTCAGTCTTTGTATTTAAAATTGCGGGTTTTCTTTTAAGTTATAAAGACGCCCAAATACTTCGATCTGTCACTTTTAAATCTGGAATACTAGTCCAATGTCTCTCTGGCTCTTGGGAGTTGCTAATTTGGCTTTGCAAAGCAGTCTGATTTGTGTCTCCGATTTCGCTAGATTATTTTTCCATTTCTCAGTCCAAGTCCCGGATGGTATTTCCGACAAACTTTCCAATGAGAGCCACAGTTTATTCCGGCTCTCAAATTAAACCAATCCTGTCTCTTTAGAGCTATGTGGGTCGGGGTGTTAAATCAGTACTATCCCCCGAGTGTTTTAAAATATCAATTTTAAAATTTAAACTCCTGACCTCTTTCAAATATGGCAGTAATACTTCCGATTGCATTTGTACAAACTCACAAACACATCGGTGAACTTATTTCCCTGCTAATTCCTTCCGCCCATATTGTGTCCTCTGACAAGTTGTCCGTACTATTGCTACAGAAATTGTCCAGCGGAAGGGATTACATATTATCACCTGTGTTTGCGTACATCTCCCAGACGGATTTCTTAGACAGCCAATTTGGCTTGCTTTTCGTCGATCGTACGACACCACCTTGTGTCAACAATGACCGTCTCTATCAAGGGTGGATAGACGACTTAAGTGATAAACGTATTATCCGTTGACCATTCACCTGGTGAAACGTAAACAAGTCTGGGAGTGACTAGGCAAGAATGTAGGCCATAAAATATGCCAAATAATAGGACGTCGAATGTGAAAAATGAAGAAATCATTTGATAATGCAGGAGAGAGCGAAAATGATGTAAAAGGACACAACTGATTAACTGATTTCGTCACAAACTCTTTACCTTTACCGCCACCTTTTGTGGAGAGATATACGAGTAATATTAGCCCGTTCAAGCCCCCAACTGAATTAACAGTGAAATTCCTCTGCTTATTATTATTATTGCTCGTACTTGCACCTTAGATGTAGATATATAACTATACATATATTCGAATACTTATTCACACGCGAGCACTTTTCTTTGTAATATTTAATTCAACTATGAATTCATTAAAAAAAACATATACAAATTTAATGATAAATTACTTTAACACTTTTAAATAAATAAGAACTGGTGATTAATAAAAAGTAAGTCATCATGGAATATATCGGCTTTCGTAAGCTTAATTTTAGAAAAGAAAGTTCTTTGTTTGGCCGGCTAAAGATGGGACTTGCATAAATGCTAAAGTGCCGATGCTGCTGGTTCCGTTGATTCGTCTCTGTGATGAGGGCACGTTTCCAGAACAGTCAGGAAGTAACCGCTCCTGGTCAAGGCAATAATCTTCACAACACGTGGAATGTAGGTTTCAAGTGTCAATTACAAGCTTTAAGCCACATAATGGTAGTACAGCAAATGGTCTCTTCGGGTCGTACCACAAATAGTCGGGTCACCTCGTGCTGGTATCACAAACTTGAGAGGGAATAAAAGATTAAACTCCGCAGCTAAGTCTGTGTTTTCCTGATGTTAATCAGGCGCCTTTCTTGCTGTCCGTCAGCCGTTGGTTTTCTCAGATTTTTTTTCTCCCTGAGCGTATATCGTATCACTCAGGGCATGTGATGAAAAATCACCAGTATGTCAGTTAATTTAATGAAAACTTTTTGTCTGGGCAGCGGCAGTGGCTTGTGCCGGAATAAACATATTAAGTTTACATACATTCACAAAATAATAATATACAGCTATGTACAGTTTGATGTAATCACCACTCACTCTCTGCTCCATTCGGAGTCTTTGGTTACCTCTGCTTTTGGTTCTTCCGTGAGAACTAGCATGAAGCAATCACCAGCGCTTGCTGTGGTGGTTCATGAATGTACCCTTTTCACATGCCGAGGTTGCCAGCCTAGTATGAATCTTTAACACCACTAGCAAGTATAAACATGTCAAATTCAAAGTATATTGTAATTCACCCTAGTAACTAGGAATCTTATACTGCTTGCTCAGGTAAATGGTCTTGGCAACATGATATCGATGCCGAGAACACACGTCAGGGTATTTAGGTCTAGTAAAAATCCATCTGCGACTTTGTGAGTAAGTCCTGTACAAGTCCAGTTTTTGTATGAAAAACATAGGGTTTCCTTGCTACAGTGTTTAGAAGTGTTCCACTAAGTCCGGTCCTATTTAAACTCAGAATCTTTTCTTCTATTGTTTCTGGCTTGTCCAAGCTGTCTACTTGACTATTTCGGGAATGCAGTGTCGTATGTCTAAAATGTTCTACATTATATTTCAGACTTCACCCACGCACTCTTGTTGTCTGCTACTTGGCAACTCTCATTCAGAGCGAGTGTATTTGACAACTCGAATTGCCAAATCAATGGCATTCAAAGTACATGTTATGATAGAGTAGTGCTTATGGAATTTCCTGCGTGACTCATACGTTTGAGAATTTAAACAGCCACTTTCCATATATGGAATTGTGATTTCCGTAAAGTGTTGTCAAAGTTTACTTATATCACACTTCCCGCTCACTCTTCAAAATGTCTTCCAAGATTGCGTTTATCTATAATCACCTATCCCAAGTAATTCGGAAGTCTGATTACTTAGTTTATCAGACTCTGCCGATCTCTTGTATCACATGACTTGTCGCAATCCGACTGCCTGTCTAGACAAATCGTGGTCTATACAATTAAACCCGTATTGCAAGTCCATTCTACTGTCGGATCGGAAGTGATTACGCAATCTTGAAAAAACACTCCATGCTCACATTACCTGGAGTCAAGGTGGTATTATCAAGTTTGGTGATTCGATTAATCTCTCGGGATAGGCAAAAGGATTGTCTGGCCCTGTCATGCATCTAAGTGTGAAACGTGAACAATGACAGTAGGAGGAAAGGGTAACAATTCTGAGTAGAAGATGGGAACGAAATTATTTGCGTTAAATATGCCGAGATAATAGATAATACAGGCGATGAGAGGAAATTACGAAAAATCAAACGAGCCTTAAGGTCACACACTGACCCCTTTGGGAATCCATGTACATAACCTAAATTTTAAAACGTAAAGTTTGTTATTATTCTTTTTTATGTACATTTTTTTTCCCAAGAAGGGATCCATAGCTTTCATCGGACAATAAAAGGGGTTCATGGCTGTGACAGAGGTTATGAAAATAGATTTCATATATCTACATTGTTTTCCACCTGGCTTCCTCAATTGGTTATGCACGTTTTGTTAAACGCAGACCCTTTCACTTCTTTATATCTGTCAAACTCTAAATCTGGCCACGCACATTTTCTTTTTCTCTATGTCGTATAAACCGTTGAAATATTGACAGATCAGCCTATGATGCACGTAGTGAGAAAAGGGGGAGATAAGCTAATGAAGTAAATCAAGGGCGATTATTCAAAATTCTACTTTGTTAGTTACTTCGGTCAGGGGAGATAATCAATCTTAGTTATCCCCCCACATCCATTCGTTCGTGAACGTAATTAAACTGCGGACAGGACGTGATCAAAGAGACCGTTCGCTCGTTGCCAGAGTCTGCAAGGCGGGGAAGGTGGCAATTTTAACTTTGATTCACAGATCGAACGAAGAAATACCCGAAATCTGGGCGAAGGTGTCAAAACTAGCAAGTGCTAGTGAATTCCTACCATTTTAATATATATATATATCTGCCTTTAAATCCCAATTTATCCAGTACCCACACATTTTTCAGAAACATCTAGCTTCGATTCTAGAACCGTTTGTATTAATGGAGTTTCTAAGTTTTCGCTGGAGTTGTTTTAATTCTTGTGTTGCGGTAAATATCATACTAGAATTTTGAGTGATTTAATAGTTAAGTCCCGCATTATATTTCACTAAGATTTTCTGTGAAGAGAGATTTAATTTTTAAAGCCCGTCATAACATTTCACTAAGATTTCTGTGCTAATTGACTAGCGATTTAAAATAACATATAGCTAAGTGTTTAATCTAACTAATTGCTAGTAGCCAGTAAGAGATAATTTTAAATCGTCTAGTAAATGCACTATTCATTATGAGTACTGACGAAATATATATTTATTTCTAATTCACGATGATCAAATTTGTAAATGACTAGAATTTATTTAACGGGGTTTTTAAACGATAAGACAAGCTCTGAGCTTGTAGTTTCTAATTTAAGTTAAATAACCGAAGTGGATAATAATATTATATTTTACGCGGGTTAGGATAGGATTGAGAATATTATATTGTGGTTAAGTATTATGTATTTTCTCTTCCTATATCTAGTACTGGGTCACATACCCAAAACCTACCAGCAGTTTCAGTATAATTTGAGAAACGAGTCTAATTCCAACAGCACTAAAACATTCTTTAGTAAAATCGGTCTTCGAGGTTGGCCGGTTTGGCTCTCTTGTCTTCACAGAGAAGGACAGAAAGTGCAAATATATGACATTAATAAGAATTGTAACTTGACATTTCTTATAGTCAATGAAGCACATATACATACTTTTTTGGACCTCTGTATATTTTTCTGCTAATATTCTTAGGCAAAATATTGCCTCTCTTGTTCCACTGTTCCGTCTAAAACCAAACTGTTCTTCCTGGATTTCGCTGTCTACTTTACTTTTTATTCTTTCCTGTATGATTTTGAGCAGTATCTTAATTGCATGACTCATCAGGCTGATTGTTCTGAAGTCTGAACATTCTGTTGCATTTGGGTTTTTGGGCAATGTTATAAAAACTGATGTCTTCATGTCGTGTGGTATATATCCTGTATTGTATACATCGTTGCATATTTCTGTGATTGTATCTATACCAAAGCTCTCCAGAGCTTCTATCATTTCAATTTTTATGTTATCCATGCCTGCTGATTTTCCTTTTTGTATCATATGAATGGCATTCTCTACTTCTGATCTGAGAATGTTTGGGCCTTCATTGGAATCTGGTGATGGTTTTTTACCTCTGTTGTCCTCGAATAATTCTTTTACGTATTCTGCCCATCTGTTTGATATGTCTTTCTCATCAAGTAATATTACACCATTTTTGTTCTTGATACAGCTTCCTCCTTGTGCAAACCGTGACCGATTTGATAATTTCTTTATTTCTTCATGCATATCTCTTGTCCTGTGCTTTGCTTCCAAGTCTTCTATTTCCTTGCATTTTGTTTCTATCCACCGTTCTTTTGCTTCTCTACACATAGTACGTATGTCATTGTCTATTGTTTTATATTCTGGAGTGTTTTTTCTTTCTTTCTTTCGGTCATTTTATTCAAGATGTCATCTGTCATCCAAATTTGATTTTTCTTAGACTCCTTTTTAGGTAAATTTGCATTCGCTGATTGTATGCTTGTTTTTTAAGCATTCCCATTTTGCGGTTGCTTTTTCTTCTGGGTTTTCTCTTCTATACTGCTCCATGCTTTCTGTCAATAACTGTTGATATTTATTTTTGACGTCGATTAAATATTTCTGTTTTATATCTGGTTGTTTCAGCGCTGATATTTCTATCTGGGGTTCCTCCTGTCTTCTGTTTCCTGCTCTTTTCAGCTTTATATTTACTTTGATGACGACTGGATTGTGATCTGAATTTATGTCGGCGCCAGGATATGTCTTTGCACTTGTGACACTGTTCTTAAATCTATGTTTTATCATGATATAGTCGATTTGATTTCGTGTTATATCTCCTGGGCTTTTCCATGTGTATAATTTCCTTGGGTGGTGTTCAAAAAAGGTGTTACATATGACCAGCTGGTTTTCTTCACAGAACTGGATAAGTCTGTCTCCTCTATCATTTCTTGTCCCTAATCCATACTGTCATACTATTTTCTTGTATTTTCCTTTTCCTACTGTTGCATTCATATCACCCCTTACTATCAACACATCTGTTGATTTGACTGGTTTAAGTGTGTGTTGTAGCTCTTCATAGTATTCTTCTATTTCTTCCTCGCTGTGATCTTTAGTTGGTGCATAAGTTTGTAAGATTGATATGTCGAATGGCTTTGCTCTCATTTTTAGTAACATCATTCTGTCATTGTGTGTCCAGTATCCACATACGTATTTTTCTAACTCCTTCTTTATCAACATTCCTACCCCTCTTTCATGTTTTTCTCCACCTGAGTGTATAAGCGTGTACTGGTCTCTTTTTATGTAGCCTGTATCCAAAAGTCTTGCCTCTGCAACTCCCAGTATATCGAGTTTCATGTCTGTTGCTTCTAATATAAGATTGTCAAGCTTTCCTTCTCCGTTCAGAGTTCTAACATTCCATGTTCCTATTTTTAGGCTTCTCCTACTAGTTTTTAGGTGGTCTTTCTCAGAATGCTCCCTTTCAACAGAATTTAAGGAACACTCGTCATTATGTACTTCCTTACTCATTAGAGGAGTTGCCTCTTCCCTGTTAATTTGTACAGTAGATTCTTCCCCAGGGGACAGAGAGTTCTCTACATATCGTTTCTTATCTTGTTGTTGTGATCCCATTACGTTCTGTAGGAAGTACGTGGTAAGGCCCCAATCTCTTCCACGGTGGCTAGCCATTGTCTTTTTCTATGTCCGACACGCCTCTAGTGCGCCACACACTTTGCTGTTTCGCTTTGCGAGCCGTTGATCTTCTCAGATTCCTCCGCCTCACTCACCGTCTCAGTCTTTGTGTACTAGGGATGGACATTCCCTTGAGTAAGATTGCTCCTACTCCACCCATGTAGTTTAGCCAGTCAGCCAAGACTGTTGCCCACCTTACCAAGCGGTTCATGGCATGATATAGCCATTTTATGTGCATTTTTATGGATCAGGGTCAGTCCTAGAACTCTATATGAGAGGGAAATTTATGGAGGTTAGTATTTAACTAGAATTCTCAGAAGGAGAAGAATAATCGTCAAATTCGTATGAATATATTCAGACTCGCAGTCTCACTGTCGGCAGGTAGCCATGTCTAGCTGCGCGTGCATATAGCTGTGATGTTCTGACGACAATACTGCATTGTATCCTCATAACGGACATTGACACGTAAACCAGCAGTCTACGTTATTGATTAATTTATGCATGACTTATATGGACTTATGCTCTACTACTATTGAAATGATCATCCTGTGTATACAACTGTGAATTAAATGTACGGACTCAATGAAATGACTTAGCAAATCAATCGTATTCCAAGGTTCAATTATTGTTCGGAATCTTCCACCCCCGCATTCGCTTAATCTTCCATCGAAGGCACGATGCACTATCTCTGAACAAACAAAACTAACATATCAATGAAAAAACAATGGCCAGAAATTTATAAGTGTTTTATTCATATCACATGGAACATTGTTCAGAGCAAACCGCCACCCTTGTAACATTAACGTAGAAACTCTCTGTTCTTTACAGTATAGTAAAATCCTAGACCCTAGTGCTATTCTTTTGACCTTTTGGGGGTTAATTAACTTCTTGTGGGATTTTGTCTCTACAGAGGGAATTACACTTAGTGGGTCTATTTCTTTATGTAAGTCTGCAACCTATGATTTTTGTATTTTTTTGATATTTTATAATACCTGTTGTGAAGTTTCTTTTTATGATAAATAAACATTAACATAAAACGTATTACCAGTGTCGGTCAGCTCGTCCCAATATGCCTATTCCATTACTATAGTTTTCACGTTTGTGCGTCTAATTGTCGTCACTTATCTGTGTGTATGTATGTGAGTGGTGGATATATATATATAGATATACATATTAATATAGAAAGGGAACTGTCTGAACAACAAATTGTAGTCGTAACCGATAGGCTGGACCAGAGTAGCTTCTCAAATCCAGGGACAGACTCTACCTTTTTACCAACTCACTAGTGAAAATCTATTTCTTTACCTTATCTCGCACTGTGTCATCACCTTGGTCAGTTCTATTCAGACGGGACCTAACATTGTTCTTAATCACCTATCGGAAATTTACGACAATGGCACAAAACAGGTTTAAAAACCCTGCTCTTTAGCATGGGTGGCCAACTAGTCAACCTTTGATAAAAGCCTACCATTTATTTTTTTTATTTTTTTTTCAAGCAGTAGACGTGTACGATAGACACATTGTGACTATATGTTTATAAATGATTACATGTCAGAATTAAAGCAAAAACAAAATTCTCTTACAAATACATGTCATTCGTTTCTCACTGTATGTTTTTAGCCTCTCGATAATCTTTGCTGAACAGTGTTAGTGTTACTGTGCTAAATTTCTTCACATAATTTCGTGAACACTTAGGGAGCGTACCCACAAGTCACCCAGGCTCTATACAAAATTAAAACCTATGAATAATCAGAATAATTTTCCTCCAGAAAAATTTTGTTAAGCCTAATGTCTGTTTACCCAGCAATGAAGCTCAAGGACTTTAGATGAAAATTAAATAATTATTTCCCCAAAGATCTTCTCAGGTCGTTATGTAACCTCAGCGCAGAAGTGAGTTCGATCAATGGATAAAGTTCAGTGACACCGTTTTTCAGACAGATAGAATGATTAACATTTCAAGCAGATCTCGTCTCGCACTAGAAGCTCTTCGTTTATTACATTTTTTTTTAACCATCCTGTGTTATAACTTGTAGAGCTTTAAGAATTTGTATTTATTTTTTTTTTAATGGTTTCTTGCTTGACAGTGTCCGATTGGCAGAAGGGTTAGAGCCTTGGCCTCTCACGGCAAAGGTACGGGGTTTAAATACTGTGGCGCCACCCCCCCTCTCAGTCTACCCAACTGTAAATGGGTACATGACTCTGCTCTTTAGCTAGGGAAGATAAAGGCAGCAAGGAACGGAACTGCAACACCCCACCTCTGGAAGCTGGATCTAGCATTGTAAGGTCTCTAATACTTCACACCCTTACAGCAGTATTGACTATTCTTCTTCTTCTTCTTCGATCCTTAACCACCGACCGTCAAAGCAGTCAGTGGCCATCACGCCTAGTGGCGTCTTGTAGGGCAACAACAAATTGATTCCACTGACGCTCAATGTGAGTATTGACTATGGAACAACCTTTTTATCTTCTTGCATAAGCCAGGCTGGATTATCTCTTGACAACTGCCAGTTCAGAAATCATGGACTGTTGCATATTAAAAGTTTCTGACTGACCATGTACTTAGTGTGTGAATATCAATGTGCACGTATGTGTTTATGAGGAGCAGTGGCGTACCAAGAGTGTGGAAGGGTGTCCGCCGCAGCAGTGCCCGTTTTAGGTTGCGCGAGGTCCTAGGCAGCAGTGGCGTACTAAGGGGGGGGTGCGTAAGGGACGGTCCGCAGCGGGTGACAGCCAAGAGGGGGGTGCCATCGGACACTTTTATGATAATACTTAATGTTAAAAATATACTTGCCTTTGCGTTTCTTTGGGAGGGGGTGCCACAGGTAGAATCCGCCCCGGGTGTCAACTACTGTGAGTACGCCTCTGCTAGGCAGACGTGAATCTGCGAGGCCCCTTTTAAATAAATTCATGGTCTATCGACAAGTATATATATATTTGTGCGCGAGGCCCATAAAAGCGTTAGGCCCTAGGCAAAGTCAGGAAGTGGTGCTATCGGACACTTATGTCACAGGACTGAACTGTTTGAAAATCTACTTGCAGGCATAATGTATCTTTCTGTGTATTTATTTTTGGGGAACGGGTGCGCTAAAGATAGGATCTGCTCCAGGTGCCAAATACTTGAAGTACGCCTCTGATAAAGACTAATAAGTGCATGTATGGGCATATGGTATACCAGCGAGTGTGTGAAATGCAACTGAAAGTGTGCGTGCTTCTGTGTTTTGTGTCCTCAAATGCTGTCATTGCCAGAAGGAGTTGACATGCTCTCAAGGCGTGCGAGTCTTATAGCCTCTAATAGAAGCCCAACTCCAGGCCTTCTCGCAGCATTGCTTAAGTGACAGAGGAAGGGATGAGAGCGAGTCTCTGGCGTCCTAAAATTAGAAAGCGCATGATTTTTTTTTTGTCTGAACCAGCGGCACTTGGGCTTTCAGCCCTTCGGCCCAATGACATGTCATTGCGAGGCTGGGGAGCCTGTGGACTTTCCTTCCAACCCGGTCAGGAGTTTGCGCCTTCCCATTCACAGAGGGTTTATCTCAGGAGCCGTTCAGGTTATTCAGTCAAAATCCCGGTCGATGACACTTCTTCAAATGCACACGCCCGGGCTTGAACCTTGAACACCTGATCGCCAGCGCAACGTGGTAACCATTACACCAGCGCGGCTCCCGAAAGCGCATGATAGATGGGACTCCTACGTCTTGGGTGGCAGGTCATCTAGGAGAAGGAAAACTCGTATTTTTTCAAACGCCCTACTGCCTTGCAGGTATGCTGGGCGCAGCCAAAGGCTGGGGAGGTAGACTTGAATAAAACTGTTTTAAGTGCCGGACCAGAAAGCCGCGTATATGGCTGTTAAGCTATATAACAACAGCACAACATATCAATTGCGCCCACGTGTTTTTGTGTGACTGAGGGTGGATTTGTGATTGTGAATGTGTAGCAGAGCATGATATTGTAGCTGAGTGTGTATGATTGTATGAGAGTGTGTGTGCTTGTTATTATAATTATACTTGTATGGGAGTGTGTGAGTACTTGTGAGTGTCTATGCTTGTCAGCGATTTCGTTCTTATTTGTGAATATGAGTGCTTGTATGAGAGTGCACGTGTTTGTAAATGTGTGTGCTTATATGAGAGTACGTGTGCATGTACATGTTGTATGACAGTACGTGTGCGTGTGTGCTTGTGAGTGTGTGCTTGTGAATGTGCGTGCTTGTGTATGTGTTTGCTTGTGAATGTGTTTGCTTGTGAATGGGTGTGGTTATGAATGTGTGTTCTTGTGAATGTGTGTGCTTTGTCGTGCGGTAGGTTAATTGGTTCATTGGGCCCAGTCTAAGTAAAGAGTAAAGGTTGACAGATACACGAGAATGTATAGAAAATAGATTTCACAGGTGAGTAGGTTTCTCTCTTCCATTATTAAAAAAAAATAAAGTTTTGCCTCGTTTTGGCGAGGCACGTCCCGTTCAACCTAGTTGGTTATATTAGGGCGCATATCCAAACACAAAAGTCCCTTAGGTCTGAGGTTTTGTAGTATATTTATTCTCTCATACAGCCTATCCGTACAAATATGCTTTATTATAAGACAGTCTTCGCCTCCCTGTCTAATGAAAGAACAGGTTACTCTACACACACACAACAATATGTGACAACAATGACACACAAACGTGAAAAACTAAGGATAAAATGGGTATGGGTCTGACCAACACACAAAGTTAAGTTTCTTTGTAGTTTATTATCACTAAACTTGACAACACCAATTATCTAAAAGACATCAAGAAATCATTTACATACAAATAAAATAAAGAAGAGAGGTGCGCCTTCCCCGTATGGAGAGAAAAACCCAAAATGATTAACCCAAAGGTTGAAGGTTAGCACTATGTTACAGAATAAAACAATATTGGTACACTATAACTTACTTACTTACTTAGTCGTTTCCCTTCTACCGTGAGGTGTAGAGGTTTGAGAGAGAGAGAGAGAGAGAGAGAGAGAGAGAGAGAGCCAGACTATCCTATCAGCTGTCTTCCTCCTGGCCTGGTTCCATTCTAGTCCTTGGTCCTTCAAAGATTGTCTAATGTTGTCCTCCCACGGACTCTGGGTCGTCGTGGGGGTTTGGATCCCTGGCTCTTTGCTTCTCATGCTTCTCTCATTTTGCAGAGATGGCCAAACCATCTTAGTTGGGACTGTTCTACTTGGGCCTGCAGGGGGGGGGGGGTAGGCCTTGACGTATCGTCTGGTTGCGGACCATGTCTCTTCTTGTTACTTCAACCACCTTCCTCATATACCTCATTTCTGAGGTTTGGATCTGGCTTTTGTGGGTTGTAGTCATTGCCCATGACTCACATCCATATGTCAAGACTGGGACATAGGTGGAGCGGTATACAGCCATCTTCGTTTTCTTACCAACCTCTCTCTTGCTGAGGAATCCTCGATTTATGGCCTGAAAAAGTCTCCCATCTGCTGCTTTTCGAGTGGCCAACTCTTCTTTGATGCCTCCCTTTCGGTCTATAATAGCTCCAATGTATTTAAAGTGGTCGACCTGCTCCAGGACCTGTTCGCCCAGCTTAATCTGATTTCCTCTTTCTTCTCGTGATACCACCATGGATTTTGTTTTAGAGCTGCTTATGACCATCCCTCTCTTCTCCAGCTCTTCCTTCCAGACTTGCAGGTTGGATTGGAGATGTGCCTCTGATTTAGCAATCAGGGCAACATCATCAGCAAATGCCAGCTCTGAAATACAGACCTGTCTCATCCTCCAGTACCCCACTGAAAACTCTTGCTGTCCTCACATAATTTCTACAAGACTTGTAGAAGCTCTGTATCGCATGAATCAGAGATGCTGGAATGTTCTTCCTTGCCAAACAGTCTCAATGTTTGCTCCAGGGGACCCTGTCAAGCGCCTTTTCCAGATCTATGAAACAAAGATGGATCTCACTCTTATACTCAAGGGCCTTTTCATTCAGCTGTCTGAGTGTGAAGATTAGGTCTTGAGTACTTCGGTTTGCTCGGAATCCGCACTGGACCTCATCCAATTGTGGCTTAGCTAGGCGTCGGAGTCTCTGCTCTAGGATTCTAGAGTAGATTTTACCAGGGACACTGAGAAGGGATATGCCTCTATGGTTTCTACATTGTCGATTGTCACCCTTTTTGAAAATTGGTGTTATGATGGCAATATCCCAATCCTTTGATATGGTCTTGTTGCACCACGCTGCCTGCAGGACCCTTAAGAGTAATAGGTCCCTGATTCTCCCATGTACTTAACCATTTCTGGTGTTATACCATCATGCCCTGCTGCTTTGCCCATCTTGATTTTCTCCAGTGCTGCCGTCAGTTCTTCCATCTTTATGTCGTCTTCACCATCATTGGTTTTCTCTTCTGTGCTAGTGGTTATCATTTTTGATGCTTGACATTGCTCACCATCCAGGAGTTCTGAGAAATATTCTTTCCATCGTTCCATTACTTCCTTCGGGGCAGTAAGCAATTTGCCTTGCTTGTCCTTTATAAATTTGAGAGGTCATGGTTTTTCCTTCCTCATGTTCTTTAGGGTCTTATAGAACAATTTGGTACACTATAAGACCAAGTAAAATAAACAAAATTTAGACAATCAGATTTATGATAATTCCTAGCAAAACAAGACAATCATCACACACTCTCTCTCTCTCACAGTGGCCACTTCTCACACTGTTACCTAATTGGCTCCACTAGTAGGTCTGTAGTATCCCTTGGTAGTAGAATTATTCCATGAACATAATTCCTATTTCACTTTGATTACACTGTCACCCTCAGCTGTCGACAATATAAATTGGCCCCAGTTCATCCCAAAAAAAAAACTAATGAGGTGAACGCCGAATATGGTGCTTCTTTCTGGATATAGGTGTTCCTACCAATAATTGGGAATGTGAGAATCCTTGTGGTTTACCTTTTAGAGAAGGGAATACTTCCAGTATTGGGATACATCTGGTTGCTAGAAAATGTTAAAAAATGATGATGATGGTTCTTCTATCGGCCAACTCTGTGTCAGAGCGCCGATTCTGCACTGTGTATAAAGATATGTATATATAATCCCCTTGAATACGACTGTCAGGAGTCGGGGAACAATAATAATGTTACATGTACACACCACTGTGGGCTGGTAAAAATGGTAATCTGGATTTTGTAAGTCCAGTATTTATATTTATTGTCATCCAATATCATCGGCGAGTATACGCTTATAAATAAAATGGATAACGAACCAGAAAAGTAAAAGACCGCTGGTCGCCCTTGAGATCAGGTCTGCGAAAAATATAAGAGAACATTTGTGGGAACAAATGCTACCATTCTATGTAGATATCTCTATATATACCGACGGGGACTAGACGATCTCTCATCCTCTCTGTCAGTCCTGACTAAGTTCAAAAGACACACGGTGTTTCCCTACGCCTACACGCTCGCAGACGTCGCTGGCCGCTAATCTGGGTCGGACCGAGTTTATGATAACTCACCCGCCCCTGCTCGCGGCTGGCGGTCAGCGTACGGTGTTAATTATTATTTAATTTTTCATACGCACCACCTACAACAATAATTGCCTGTCATTAAATAGCTATTAAATTGTCGATGTCTGTTCGTTTGTCGCATGGCATTTAAAAATAATAGACGCTATAATAACAAATTACAAATAAAATATAAACATGTATTCTATACTCCCGCTATCAGTCGCCTAACGCCTATTAGGTCCGGTCTGCTTAACAGTCGAGTTTATCTCTCTCTCTCTCTCCTGTGGGAGTTTAAGTGTCGCGTCCGTCTACACTGTAAACATAATTACCGTCTCGTCTCAGTGAGTTAGCGGTCGGGTGGTGGACTAACATTTTAATTGAATATCTGGTACGAAAATCGCTACGCGTTATTTTATTTATTAGGTCTTACTAGCGAGAAAAAATCCAAGAGAAGTATAAGTGTTTAAATAGTATCACCACTTTTAAATCCTTGGCACTATTTTCCTCTTACCAGAAAATTCAGAACGAAAATCTCCACGAATCACTTATAAACACTTCCAACAAGAAAAACGGTTCTCGTACTGCGCGCTAGACTATTGAAATTCTGACTGACTTCTGATGGCGAGGTTAAGAAAACAGCAGTATATATATCATTAGATTTCTCTGATCCCTAATGGTGTTAATTTCGCGCTCCTGTGTGTGTTGACGAAGATTCAGAAGCTAGAGCTCAAGATGAAAGGCTTACAATTCAGACTACCAGTCTTGCGTCTGAAGTTGTTGACCGACATCAAAGACTTTAGTTCTGCTAACGGGTTTCTCTTCAGAATGCCCGCGTCTCGAGATCAAAGAGCACAGGGTAGTTCTAGACTTTCCCTTAGTAAAACAACAAAGGGTCTGTGCCGTCGCTCTCTCACGTGCTGTCTGTCTGTCAGGTATTATGATTGACAGATGAGTTCGCGTGAGTAGAACGAAGTGAACAAAGCCTGATTTGCTTCTTGTTATGACTGACATGTCACTAAAATTGTAAACACTGTTTTAGCCCGTGTTTAAAGCAAAGAGGGCGGAACAAAAGGTGAGCTGCAGAAGTAGACAGGCAATATAATGCATGTTTTTAGCTAGCAAATCATAGAGCAGCTATGAGGTTACAATAAGCTATCAGATTACTGTAGGCATTTTCCAGTACACGTCACATGCTTGAATGAGAGAGCACGTGCTTGTGAAAGTGTGTGCTTGTGAATTTGTGTACTTGTGTCGGGATTGTCTTCCCTGCTACTGGCCAAACTTCGGGTAAAATGGTGAGGGTTTTAAAAGGTATCAACCTTCGCTCAAGATTATTCTGAACAGAGATGTGAATAGAAGAATGGTGCTTCTATTGAAGGGAGCCTCACAGGAATTCTACAGAATGGCAAGCAAAACAACTGAGATCACAAATGCAGTTTTGAACGCATTATTCTCCGCTCCTTCTGTGAGGAAACGTATTGACTCGTATTTTCTTAGCCCCCAGCAAAAAGATACCGCAAAATATTTATTTAATAGCTCTAAATGGTTATAGAGCCACGGTAGGCAGAGTTTAGTGCATTGCCTTTCCAGCTCGGCGGCCCTGGTTCGATCCCCAGTTGAGGTGGGATTGTTTAGACCGCAAACGGCTCAGGGGTCGACCCAGCCTTATGAATTGGGTACCAGAGCAACTCTGGGAACAGTAAAGGCGGCCGAAGTGATGCTGACCACATCATCCCTAGTGTGCCTCATGGTAAGGACATTATGGGTCTAACACAATATTCCCAGTATGCCTCAAGGGGCATGTAACAGAATCCTTTTTCATTCTATATGGTAATGTATTTAAAACAATATGAGTCATACGGGTGCAGAAATCTAATTCACTCAAAAGTGATTAAGCCAACTATAAATTTATATCTACAGATAATCTGGTTTAATAATCATTTATTGGTTAACAAAGTAAAATAAATGAAGTTGTTTATAAAAATGAAGCGATGGCATTTGTGATCATTGGACGATATTAAATTGCTGCGGAGAAGAGAATAAATTGGAAATGTCCATCGGCTGAGCTGGTATGTTACCTAGCTGACGGTGTGGGGTCAGTTAGCGTCTGCTTCAGTTGCTGTTGGTTCCCACAGGTTGTTGGACTGTTTAGTCTCTTCAGGTGTTGGGGTTTTTTTTGGTAGTAGCACGTCCCTTGCAACACGGCTGGGGTTACTAATTAGGTTGCTTCGTCACGTTTACTCAAAACCCTTCTGTTGTCGGTGTCTATAGCGTGGATTTCTATCAACTTTGACACAAAACTGAAAGGAGACATGTAAGTATCGGGTCTCCTGATATAATCATCAGGCGACCTTCGCTTTTATCCGCCATTTCATCTTCCTCAGAATTTTTGCCCCCATCCTTGAGAATTAAATTTGGACCCATTGAGTCGGATGAAAGTGCTTTTAGGCAGCGGAAGACGACAATTGCAATATCCAAAATGCATACATATTTATACACATAAAACTAACTAAAATGTTGGTATAATAAATATATACACCATGATATCATTATCCACTCCATGCTCCCGATGGAGCCTGGAGCCACCTCTGCAGCTGGATCCTTATGAGGAAACACGCATGAAACAGTCACCATCTTAGTATGGGAGTTTTACACTCTGTAATTTTAGCAGTTATTCCTAATCTTGTGACTGGTTCTATAGGGAGTCCTGGTTATGAGCTTTTATTTTGGCTGTCTGTGATCTTTCATTGACAATGTTGGAATATGCAATGTAGTAGTCTTACAATGCTCTAAGTTATAAGCAAAATTTTCGCTCCTTCGCACATGTTTCTCCGTTGAGGAAAGATCCAGTCAGAAGTAGTTTAGTCAATCCACACCAACAACAATTAAGCGTCTGATTTTGGTAGGGGTATCCCCCAACCCTCATGTTACATTACTACATGACAACACAAGATATTCCCCTTACTTGTTATGTTCAAACTCTTCTGAGCGTACTCTATGACCATATAAGGTTTTGCTACTTCCGCATTACTTGTCATGTTTACAAAAATCCTACATCACCAATCTATAATCTCTTACAAAATGTCATTTTATCGTAGTTGATTACCACAATAAAGTCATCTACCGGAAGTGTTACACCATTTCTCGTATTCCACTCCTTTCCATCAGACATGTCTGCAAAGTTAACACATTATCTTTAAATGCAATCTATTGCCCAGGTTGGAAAACTCAAGGCAACATGGTTTTGTGGCAATTTTTGCAAGTCATGTCCCCGAATCAAACATACGTAACATACGTTATCAACATTCCCCGGCACAAATCTGGGTTTCCGCCCTATGTCATCTGGTGTAGAAAAAAAGATTACACTGTTATCTCTCAATCGTCCGTCTGGCTTAACAATAAGGATGGGTTATAGGTAGACTTTTAATTCGTCTAGTCTTGAAGATTAATCGAATAAACACGTCGACGTGGCTGTAAAACCGGTCAAGCGGTCAGGTAAACCGGGTTGTGAGTGACGAAGTAAAGATAACCCGAGGAGAAAATAACAACGAAAGATAAAGTTGCAGATAAGACAATTAGAGGATGAAACAAAAAGAAAGGACAGGACAGGCCAGGGGCACGATGGCCACAAAAAAGTGTATCCACTGATTTATGACTTGTCAGTCCTTGTGAATATGTGTGCTTGTATGAGAGAGCACGTGCTTGTGAATGTGTAAGCTTGCATGAGAGAACACGTGCTTATGAATGGGTGTGATTGTGAATGTATGTGCTTGTGAACGTGTGTGCTTGTCAATGTATGTGCTGAACAGTGTGCTTTTGAACAGTGTGCTTTTGAATGTGTATCCTTGTGGTTGTGTATGGCTGCTTGATAGTGTATGAATATTATTGTGAAAGACTGTGTATATCAATTTGTGTTTGTTTTGTGTTGTTCCATAATTGTTCTAGACTACGTGAGTGTGACTAGGTCGGGGCGCCTGGACGTATGGTATGTTGTTTGGCTGCTTAAATGTGCGGGAAGGTGTGACTGCTCTATCTATCTATCTATCTATCTATCTATCTATCTATCTATCTATCTATCTATCTATCTATCTATCTATCTATCTATCTATCTATCTATCTATCTATCTATCCATCTATCTATCTATCTATCTATCTATCTATCTATCTATCTATCTATCTATCTATCTATCTATCTATCTATCTATCTATCTATCTATCTATCTATCTGTCTATCTGTCTGTCTGTCTGTCTGCCTGCCTGCCAGTCTGTCTGTCTGTCTGTCTGTCTGTCGGTCGGTCGGCCTGCCTGCCTGCCTGTCTATCTGTTTGTAAGAATTTATGTCTGTATGTCGATCTATCTATCAACCTATATGTCTACCTACCTATATTTGTCTGTCTATCTGTATGACCGTTTGTCTATTTATATGTTTGCTTGTCTATCTGTCTAACTCTAGCTCTATCCGCCTGTTACTATGTCTGTTTACCTAGACACGTCTGACTATCTACTTCTGTGTCTGTAAACATTATGTTTAATTAGCGCAAAATCAACAACAGGGTCGACATAAACAACATCTCCAAAAAAAAAAAAAAACATAACTACAACAGCAACGAAATCAACTATAGCATTTTATAAAATACATTCACAAATACCAGTAGCAACTTTGTACAGCCGCAATGTTTTCTTCGACACGGCTATAAATGTACAACTTTATTTGTACAGTTCTTACTTAGTCGTTACCCTTCTACCGTGAGGTGTAGAGGTGAGTACAGTTCCTGATTCCCTATGTAATTATTTTCAGCTCTGGACGGAATTATTTTTAAGCCCCAAAAATGTACATTTACATAATTTACTTTTACTAACAATGTGTGTCTAATCATGAGTTAAGTATAATATATTATATATCAAATTAAAGTACATTGGATGGACAATATGAATATATATACGAGTACTTTTCTAGCTAATTTTATATTATGTTTATGTTATGACAGATAATATGTACACAGAACAAAAGACAACTTGAAATTTTGAACATAAATTTTCCACTTACCTGAGGCTTGTAACATAAATTATTATCACAATACAGTTTCACTGCTCTCTTTGTGAAGGTAATCCATTTAGAAACACAGAAAAAGTAAGAAAGTTGTGCTTGATCACACAGTTTGTTCACTGTTCACATATTAGTAACATATCCTGCGTGTTTTCGGCCATTATAGTGAAACGGCAAAACACGACGAAAAATGAAGATAAATGTGAAAAATTCCCTTCAAACACAAAAACAAGGAAGTTGAAGCTTGTTGAAATTTGCGCAGTTTTGTGTTTTCTTCCGTTCGAGATAATTTCCGGTCAGTATAAAATATCAGAGTGGAAAGAAACAACGAAATAAATCAGAGTCTTTTAAAAGATCTTGCGGACACAACGGTCGGCCATTGCGTCTTTTAAAAGTTCTTGCGTAGGGAATCAGTTAGTCGTTACCCTTCTACCGTAAGGTGTAAAGGTGAGTACAGTTCTTACTTAGTCATTACCCTTCTACCGTGAGGTGTAGAGGTGAGTACAGTTCTTACTTAGTCGTTACCCTTCTACCGTGAGGTGTAGAGGTGAGTACAGTTCTTAATTTTTTTTATAAACTACAAGAGACAAATGGACACAATAGTATTACAGTCAATGTTCTGGAATCCTCAGGAGAATAGAGGTAGAGGAAGACTAAAGAACACGTGGAGAAGACGACTGGAAACAGAATGGAAGGGGATGAAGAAGACATGGAAAGACCTTGAGATGATGGCACGTGACAGAAAGACTTGGGGTACGTTTCTTGAATGCCTATTCTCCTTGGGGAGTTGAAAAACGAAAAATGTATCACAAAAATGTCGTCTGCGTTCCTGTGTAACACTAGCCTTAAGCAAGAGATCTCAAGCTTCCTCCACCGGGGTCACAAAGCGGTAACCTTCAGGGTTTCAGATTGGAATCCACTTAAATGGAATTAATTAGGCTTTGTTAAGATCACGTCTGCACGTGCTTCAGACGTGTGGAGCAGCCGTGTAATCAGATGTACTCAAAGATGAGCCAACGATAAACGCTGAGGGTAACAAAGACGCGAGTTGATTTTGTTCTCGGGTGGTGTTGATTCGAGCTGGTTTTCCAAACAGAAATTCAGGACAGTTGAGAAAATGACGGAATTTGGAGGGTGAAGGAGAGACTATACAAGATGCATAGAGACACGGAGAACATTGGATATGTAGATAAGTTTTAACTAAAGCAACGATGACAGAAACTAATACTTTGACTTAAATCGTGGAATGAAGAAAGAGAATGTTTTTGAGATAACAAAGTCAACACCATAAAACATTAGAAAAAAGCTTTAAGTACCCGGTTAGACCAGTTTTCTAATAGCAGCTTAGAAACCTGCTACATTATTGCGATTAAAAAATTTAAATTTTACTTACGATATTTTAATTAATTCATTTTGTCTTTTCTTTTACTTCATATAAGTTACAATTCGTATAATTTGCTACATCGTTTCTTTTTTACTTATTGCTGTTTGCTTCGTTTATTATTACAGCATGGTTTTTATTTCAATGCTTCTTGATAAACACCATTTTAAATTTCTTTTGCTTCATTTTCTCGTCGTTAAAGCACGTGCTACTTATTGTGTATTAATACAGTAAAGTGTTCTTGCTTTCTTGATTTGCGAGATATCCCACATTAAAGTGGTGTCTGTAGCTATGTTTTGTTGTGTATCTGGTTTGGTTTGAAGGACTATCTTCATTGCACATGGACAACACCATCTGTGCTCCAATCTCCTTTAGATCACACAAGGAGGATCTTAGCACGGTTGTCGTACGGAAGGGTAATTGTTTTATTTGGCCTGTCTAAGTAGAGTGGATGTCGACAGATACGCGAGAAAAGGTATAGAAAATAGATTTCACAGGTGGTAGATTGAGGGAAAGATATGTCTCTGGAGTGAATAGGTTATCTCCTCCAGCCTATCCGTACGACTGTACTGTATTACCAGACAGCCTTTGCCTCCCTATCAAGAATAGATAAGTTACTCTACACACACACAGCTATGTGACAACAAGACACACAAAACGTGGAAAAGCTACGGATAAATGGGTATGGGTCTGACCAACACACAAAGGTAAGTTTCTTTGTAGTTTATTATCATTTAAACTCGACAACTTCAAAATATCTAACGAAAAAAAGATCAAAGAGTCATTTACATGTATATGAAATAAAGCAGAAAACGTGCACCCTTCCCCGAATGGAGAAAAAAACCCAAAATTATTAACCCAAAGGTTGAAGGTTAGCACTATGTTACAGAATGAACAGTATTGGTACTCTATGAGACCCAGTAAAGTAAACAAAATTTAGACAAATCAGATATATGGATAGTTTCCAGCAAACAAGGAAAAATACTCACACACTCTTCCAAACAGTGGCCACTGTCACACTCTAACCTAATTGCCTGGTATGGTAGGTCTGTAATATCCCTTAGTAAAAGAATTAGTCCATGAATATGTTATCTATTTCACTTAATATTCTGTCACCCCGGTTGTCGCAGATCCAAACTGACCCCAGTTCATCCCCAGAAACTAACTAGTGAGGTGAACGCCTAATATGGTCCTTCTCCTGGATATAAGTGTTACTACAAATTGTTAAAACTGTGAGAGTTCTTGAGGTTCACCCTTTCACGGGAAAATACTTCCAGTATTGGGAAACATCTGGTTGTTAAAAAATGTTACAAAGGATGATGATAGTTCTTCTATCGGCCAACTCTGTGTTAGAGCACCGATTCTGAACAACGTATGTATCTAGGGATATACTCCACTTGAATTACGACTGTCAGGAGTCGGGAACAATAATAATGTTAAATGTACACCACTGTGGCTGGTAAAAATATAAATCTGGATTTGGTAAGTCCAGTGTTAAATTTTATTGTTCTCAAATACCATTTGGCGAGTGAACGTTTATAAATGAAATTGGTAACGCACAAGCCAAGTAAAGGAGAAAATTAACAAAACAAAAGAAAATCGCTGGACGCCCTTGTGATCAGGTCTGCGACGAATAAAAGAAAACATTCATGGAAAAAATACTACTACCATATATACACACAGACGGGGACAAGACGATCTCTTCTCCACTCCGTCAGTCCTGACTAGGTTTAAAAAGCACACGGTGTTTCCTTACGCCTACACGCTAGCAGACGTCGCTGGCACCTGAGTTCAGTCGGGCTGAGTTATGTTAACTCGCCCGCCCCTGCTCGCGCCGACGGTCAGCGTACAATGTTAATTATTATTTAATTTCTCCATACGCGCTACCTAAACAATGATCGCCTGTCATTAAATAGCTATTAAATTGTCGGCGTCTGTTAGTTTGTCGAATGGTATTAAAATAATAGACACTATAATAACAAATATACAAAACAAAATATAACGTGTATTCTATACTCCCACTATCAGTCGCTTTAATGCCTATAAGTCCGGTCGGCTCAACCGTCGGGTTTATCTCTCTCCTGTAGAGATTAAGTGTCGCGTCTGCCTACACTGTTAACATAATTACCGTCTTAAGATATGTGGGTAGCAGGTGGCGTGATTTAACATTTTAATTGAATATCTGGTATGAAATCGCTACGCGTTATTTTATTTCACTCGTTTTACTAGCGAGAAAAATCTAAGTGAAGAAAAAATGTTAAAAGCTACCAATTTTTAAAATCATTAGCACTATTATCCTTTTACCAGAAAATTCAGAATGAAAATCTCCACGAACACTAATACACCATATCCACAAGAAATGGGTTCTAGGAATGCGCGCTAGAATATTCAAAATTCTGACTGACTTCTGATAGTTGGGTTAAGAAAACAGCAGTATATATATATATGGAACGAAGAATTCAGAAACTAGCGCTCAAGATGAAAGCTTACGATTCGGCTACCAGAATCTCTCGTCTGGCGCTCTTGACCGACATCAGAGGCTTTCGTTACGGCTAACGGTTTTCTCTTTAAAATGTCCGTGTCTCGAGATCAAAGAGCACAGGGGATTCTAAACTTTCCCTGAGTAAAAACTTCAACAGGGTCTGTGTTTCGGCTCTCTCACGTGCTGTCTGTCTGAGAGGTATTATGATTGACAGATGAGCTCGCTTGGGTGGACGAGGTAAACAAAGCCTGATTTGGTTTCCTGTTATGACTGACAGGTCATTGTTACCAACAGATTACTGGTGGCAATGTATGTAATTATAATATTTATTTGCCTGAGGGACAGTATTTGTTTTGAAAATCAAGATGCTTTCCTGGCCAAAGATATATCACCCATGATTGATTGATACTTTTGTTATATGGGTTATCTCCCCTGAATGTCGAACTTGGCGTATGAATCCAGATTTTTTTGGTCTGTTCCTTGTTGGGCCAGAAACAGATTGTTCTTTCTTAGGTTTATGCAGGAATGTTTACGGTCCGAGTCTATGTTTACTCCTTGTCTATTTAAGACGATTCGGTCTTATATCGTGATATCTTTGTATGTCTAAGTGGGACTATTTTTCCTTGTACTGAACTTTGGGGTCAGGGAGTTTCTGCGCATGCGAAGACGAAAAAAGGTCTTCCGTGATGATGGAGCCTGGTGAATGCCATGTCGGAGACCAGTCCGAAGTTTGTTGATATCTGTGATCTATTATGGGGAAGAAGATAGTTTCTGATATGATTATTAAGTCTATGAGTTCCCCAGTGTTTATTCTGTAACGCCAGGAGAGGGCGTATGTGTTCTGCTTGTGTATTTCCCATGCCCAAGTAAAAGAACTTTTTGCTGAACTTTTCCTTGCTAGGCTTAGATGGGCAGACGTCTACATGATGATTATCTATATCAATATGTCGGGATGACATGTTACCTAGCAGCACTGAATATGATTGTATGCAGCAGTTATGATGAAAGAATATGCTGATTCTTGTAGAAACATTTGTGTTCATGAACAAAGCCTTTATTGAAGCTGTACTATGCATCTGTATAGTGAGTAATGCTCACTGGAACCAGAAGCCATTTTGGATCCTATTTTTTGTCGATCATCGATCAGAGAACAGGGATGCCCCTTATTATCAGGTGATGATTAAGAGATCACAGTTATAAAGAAAACCCAATACTGGTGGGTTAACATTGTCTCCAGAAATATTTGCTGAACTTTACCTAAAGGAATCTTCCCTAGAAAAGAGGTTCTGTCTAGGAGTCATGCATGAACATTATTTATTAACTGACATGACCGGTCAGTAAGGCCTGATGATTATATTTATAAACAGTGGAAATCTAAGTGCTTGTCTACGGACGTTCCATTGTAATGTTCTTCAACATGAATGCCAACTTAAGATTGTAGACCATTGATCAACAGTATGATGATATATGTCGACCTGTTTTCCTGTAACTATACCCGTACTGTCCCAGTGTGTGCGTCCAATTAAACAGTATGAAACGACCACAGTAGTCTGCATCATTAACTTCTAGCTACGTGTGAGTGAGTGTTTGATCTTCTAGTCAACTCTTCAGAACAATCCATGCATTCGCGTATTGACACTCACATTAACACTCATAGTCAACATTACATCCTTGTCGGGGCCTCATTACGTTTTTGGACAAGGTGACCTGTATGCCCAACACTGTGCCGGTTTAGAGTTGACCATTTACACCAATACCAGCTTTATTAACGTGGTGACCAAAAGAAGACCTTATCAGTCACGAAGTTTGTAAACACTGTGTTAGCTCGTGTTCAAAGAAAAGAGGCGGGGACGAAAGAGTAAGCAGTGTAAGTAAAGACATGTTTTTAGCTAGCAAATCACAGAGCAGCTATGAGGTTACAACAGGCTGTCAGATTACTGTAGACTCTTTTCCATTACACGTCACAACAGTGCACGAACTCCGTAGCACCGTCGAGAATCCCAATGTGTGCATATATAAATAACACATTCTATAAATATTTTAGTGGTGGGTATGTTTCTAATTTTTAAATTGTGCCAGGTGTATCTTCAAAGTTGCAAAACTGTAGTTTGTTCCTACGTTTGCACTTAGCTCACCCATTAAGATTAAAAAATCTATACTTCCATATTTATCCATTTCTTTCAAGTATGTTGTAAAATTCTTCTGAAACATATCATTAGAAGATATTATCTTTACTTCCCTGGTTGGCAAGTTTTACTGTCTCTGATTTAGACTGATCTATTGTTTCTCCAGTTATTACTATATACGTTGATGCGCTATCGTCTTTGAAAAATTTCCCTTGACTGTACCTAGTTTAAAATATCTAACGCATAGGTCAGCGACCGATCTGTAGTGATCTACCAGTAGATCCCAGAGGATGAATTTGGGAGATTTTTATATGATGGAGGGAACACAAAGAAAAATAAAGCACAGCCAGAATTGCCCTTGACTGGAACGCCCAGGGGAAAAGAAGAATGGGGAGGCCAAAGAGAACTTGGAGAAGAACTGTTGAAGAGGAGGCTACGGAAATTGGAATGACTTGGGCACAGCTGAAAAAGACAAACCAGAATAGAAATCGATAGAGAGCAACTGTTTCTGTCCTATGTTTACAGGAAACGAAAAGAAATGATGATGATATGATGGAGGGGGAAAAAAACATTTTTAACCCCGGAAAATTTTAGACTAGCCTTTTCCCACCGGAACTTAGAAGTGCGCTATTCCCAGATTTAAAGATACTTTCCCCACATTCGCAGTGAAAACCCGAAAGCTAGCTGACTAAAATTCACCTTATTTGTTACCTGTGTAAGATAGAAAACTATCTTATGTTTGAAGTGGCGTTTATATTTAGTAAAATAATTTTTTTCTACCTCTCTCTCTCTCTCTCTCTCTCTCTCTCTCTCTCTCTCTCTCTCTCTCGATTGCAGGAAGTAGAGCTACACGTTACATGATGACTGTACTTATTCCAGAGACTCTGAAACTTAAAAAGAGACATGCCTTTATTAAGGTAGATCTTTACCGAGCTCAGAGGTCTGAAAGTAAATTGACACAGATCCTGGGTTACCGGCCGTTGGTCTAACAAAAATATAGCTAACGTTTGTCAAAGGTTACTTATAAAGTTTCTTGTTTCTATAACAAATGGCGTATAGGTAAAATAATGCCCGCCACACTTGATTTTACAAGTTCAGGATCAAAGCCATTATCTGCTCTGTAATCTTCAACGTGTCAATACAGAATTTTCTAAAAGGAAATGCTAGACGCTGTTTTTCTACGCGGCGGTTTTCATAACACTTTCTGCAGCCTTAAAAAAAAAATTTTTTACATCGAGGAAAAATCACTGATTATAATTAAACTCAACGGAAGCTCATCAAGTTTCAAGTCTGTAATTATGTATGACAAGAATGAGAAAAGTTACTAACCTTTTTTGTTAGATTAATGAGTATTTCGGGAGCCGCGCTGGTGTAATGGCTACGGCGTTGTACTGGCGACCAGGTTTTCATGGTTCAAACCCGGGCGTCAGCGTTTGAAGGAATGTTTACGACCGGAAATTTGACTGAATAACCTGAACGGCTCCTGCACATAAATCCCGTGTGGATGGGAAAGAGCGAAGCTCCTGACCGGGTTGGAAGGAAAGTCCACTGACCCCCCAGCCTCGCAATGACATGTCATTGGGCCAAAAGAGCTGCCACCTCCACGTGGTGGTCCTGGAAACAGGCTGCATCACTGCAGTCTGGCTGAGTGAGTAGGGATCAAAGAGGGAAGGCTAACCCGGTCCCAAAAATGCCGTTCTGAAGTCGGATGTGTCGGCCGAAAGGCGCAAATACCGCAGCAAGCCGCTGTAAACGGACACAACGCAACCAACGTCCTTTTCAGGACCAACGAAGGAGAAAAAGAAAAGACACACAACAAATTTGTTTATCGTCCGCGTCATCCTTTCAAGTTGTATTAAATTCTTCTTCAACTGTTCTTTTCCTTTTCTCTCCCTGTGGAGTATGGAGTTACTCCTGTAGCTAGTGCCCTTGCAGAAACCCTGCATCAAAGTATGTTTGTATGTGTGGCTCTGCAGCGGTAGTTTCCACAGCTATTTGTTTTACATAATCAGGTTGCCAACCCCAGGCACATCCTCATGTTTGTCGCCTCGTGCGACTTCTCTGAGGAAGCAGTGGCCTATTATGTCTTTGTCTGCTAAGAGACCCCCCCCCCCCCCCGGAAACTACACGGGTTGAAATAGAGGCAACGAATCACGTGACCTGATAGTTTGGAGGATGAGGGGGGACTGCCGTAAGACGTGGAGTTGGGTGGATGAATATTTTATTTAAATCGGAAAAAGGTGATTCGTCTTACTAAGACAAACGACAAAATAAATAGCCAACGATGCAGCCACAAAACCTTTGTCAGGGAAAGGGAAGAAAGTGAAAGCTATGTAGGAAACATGAGAGAATAAATAATGGCTACTACCCCTAAAATCTACTAAGACAAAGCGTGTCCTTCGATAAGAAAGTCCGCCACGAAAACACAAAATGGCTCCCGCTGATCGTTCAAACGGTATTCTAAATCTTCATACACCCTTGTTGTTCCGTCAAGAACGACGGATAAAAAAATGGAAACGTATGTTATAAAAATTATGTATTGTCCACACGTTTGAAAGCAATAGAAAATTACAGAGAACATGTTTATTTACTTGAGTGAACCACAAAATACAGTATTTACACTTATAAACTCGAGAATACCAGCGCTTAATGGGTTTGACCCGACTTCTAAAAACATTTTTTTTTAAAGAAAAGAGAAATTAAAAATATCTTTTACGTGTCTGAACATCTTTAAAAAGTTAATCAACATTTGGAGCAGGGGAAAACATGACTTTGTAGGATGTGCGATTTTATTAATAATAAACATTACAGTTAACAATAACATGATTAACATCTTAAGAATGTGTTGGTGAAAATGCCAGGCAAGTATAAGCGATGAGTGCGTTAGAGCGTCGAAATTTAGTCCGCAAGATGAGCCTTGTGCGCAATTGATTTTATGCAAGATGAGTGTTCAGCAAGACTGGTTTGTTTAACATGATTTTTAGCAAGATAAGTCTTTATAATTTTATAGCCAGCTCCAAACCTCACAAATAAGGTATCTGAAGGAGGTGGTTGAAGTAACAAGAAGAGACATGGTCCGCAACAAGGCGATACGGCAAGACTTCCGAACCCAACCGCTGCAGACCCAAGTAGAACAGTCCCATCCACGATGGTTTGGCCATGTCTGCAGAATGGGAGAATATCGGCTACCACGACAAATATGGGAAACTAAGAGCCAGGGATCCAGCCTTACAGGATGACCCAGAGTCCGCTGGGAGGACAATTTTAGATAATCTCTGAGGCAAGCCAGGAGGAAGACAGCCGACAGGATTGTTTGGTGCTCTCTCTCTCTCTCTGGCGAACGTCTACACCACAGGTTAGAAGAGAAATGACTAAGTAATTATGTAAGTAAGTAAGTATAATATTATACAAGAAATGTCTTTAACGAGACGGTTTTATGCATATATAATCTGAGGCACGATAAGCCCTAAGCAAGATGATACGAGAGATATTTCATTAGGTTTGTCTTTTAAAACTTACGTTTTCATCTGAGCAAATCTAGAGCGTGCCAAAGGATTTGTCCACTTCTTTTTTAAAAAAATGTAGCCGGTTTGAAAGTCTCCTTGTCTGGCCTGATGTAATTGTTATGATAATAACTGAACACATTATGATAATAAAATGCAATGCCAGAAGATATGTGTCGTCTACGTTTATGCAGTATGATGATATTCGAATGAAGCTGAACACAGCAAGACTCCATTATCTGTGTTGTCTGCAGATCGTTAACACAAAACTACTATAATTAAAACAATTGGGAAATCCACTTCTGTGTTAGCCGACCCAATGAACAGAACGCGCCAATCAAACTTCGGTCTGATAATAATGTTGACCTAGTGACGCCAATACGGTGACCCTCGGCAAAAGAATCAAAAACGCAGAAATAAACGTAACAAGCCATTTAGTGACTCGCCGTTATTCATCGCAGCATTATTTTAACTACACATCAAGCTGTAAATAAATGAACATTTAGCTTTCTCTTCTTCTTCTTCTTCGTTCACCCTGTAGCAAAATATGCGAGAATAAACGCTCAATTCAGTACGATTTAGGCATAAAACGATAATAAATACATTAGCCCGCATGTGTCTGACGGTTGGCATCTTCGAAGCCAGCAGCGCTGCTTTTTGCACAGTGCTAAGCCTATAGAACGATTTCACGGAAAAAGTCTGACACGCTTTAGTTTCGTTTTCGACAAACACTACTATATTTAACTTTTGCCCAATCTGCTGTATACACTTTGTAGTCTAGCCTTACAATTAACTATTGGCGGAAGCATGCCGCAATATAGCTATCTGAAGTATCATTTCTGTCAACTTTGTAGCAAAATCAGTAGTAATCCTTACATTTTTTGGTAGTATTACACGATACAATACTAATTAGTAACGCAAATTATAAACCCACCCCGTCTACACCCCGCTTCGCTGACACAGTCTGCAACGCATATATTCACACTGCGGAAAAGCCAGCCAAGGCATAACCACGCAGACAGTTTTATTTCCTCCTAGTAGTAGCATTTCTGATGTAACTAAAACAAGTAGTTATTTGAAAAATACATGCTCGCAAGATGAAGGAGAGGAAAGATGGCGGACTTGTGTAAAATTTTAGTTGACGATCGACGATGACAAAAATTGGAAATTTTAAACCATTATGAAGTTCCCCATAAGAATTATATGGTAGTATGACGTAGAGTTAGCTGAGTAAGAATGTACTTTAAATAATATGATAGTCCCAGTATTAGAGAAGTTATTGAAGAAATACTAATATCTAAGAACACACGACCAGACACACTGGCGTTCCTGCCCATGTTTTTTTGGTAACGTTAGGGGGACGCGAGCTGGAAAAAGAGGCAGGGAGGTACATTCAAATTCGCTTAGGGTGAACAGAGTATGAATGGGAAAGGGGAACGGTAGGAGAAATGTAATCTAAAACATGATATCTTTTGTATTGGGCATGACTAGAGCAGACTGGCCAATCGACCACCAGTTATTCAAAATTATTTTGGGTTTTTCATTCACACTGCATTTGAATTCAAGTAGTAGAACGTTACGGTTGGCTAGTGCTGGTAGATATTAGCAAAAAGCTTTGACTATTCATTGCCAGTTGAACTAAAATTTGTATACAGATACGCTGAAAAACAGCTGTGTTAATTTTAAACTTAAAAAAAGGATAAATTCACAGTCTGTGCAGTTCGGAGGAAACTGAGGCCATTTCTTCACAAAATCAGCGTCATTTGTTTATATATTACTTGATTGTGGTAAGGATATTTTATGAAATTTAATATGTTTGGTCCAACTACAAAGTTAGATACTGCTATTGGGGAAAAAGTGAAGGACATATCGGAAGCAGACATTGTTGAGTCCACACATTAAACGGTATCTGACTGATGTATGTTGTTATAATTATGTTGACATATTATTGTATTAAAATAGATTAGTAAGCCTCTGTGTTCAATGAACACTGTTTACATGCCTGAAGCAAATATAATTGAAAAGAAAAGAAGATAATATCATATCAAAGGAAATGTGGTTACTCCACATTATTGTATGGAGGAAACGTATGTGAACGTACAGTGGCGTATCTACTATAAGGACTTGAGGTGTGGTCACAACCAGGTGGGAGTCCTGTACAATTCGGGGCGAGTGCATTTGTAAGGCAAGCGAGGCTGACCCCATACCCACGTAGGAAATTAAGTGTTAGAATAATTGATCAGAGATAAAAGGCCAGGGTGTCCTTTTGTTGCAGAGGGTCTATGTTCCTGTTGCCGGCTGGTGACAGGAAACCTGCTGAGTGCTAATAAACGCCAACCAGTCTCCATACCAGACTTATATGCTGTCGAATATCCAGTAGGAGCTTTGGCGAGTGTTGAACTTGAAATTTCTGCAACTACCCATTGAATTATCTTACAACAAGGACTCCCAGGTGAAGAGTTAAACATCTGGGGCATCTCTGACATTTTCTTGTGTTTCAAAATATTATACAGGAATTTTATGGGGGTAGGATGAATTACAGCCCTCATATACAGTGACTCTCCCGTTAGATAAATAAAGTGAACTCTGTAATATTTCATACAGGAAGGACATTTATAAATACATAATATCTTTTAGTTATTGGGCAAATTGTCCCAACATTTTTAATTGTTCTTTTCTGTAAACTATCTTGTCCTTATTTTAAAAGACCTGTCCACAAGCTATGAATGGACAGGCAAAATAAATTGTAAATATTTGTTCAAAGAAAAACTCAACTGCTAGTTATTAACTTCTTTAATATAAACTTAAAGTGTTTGATTGTTGTGTACCATCATTCATTTCTCCCCTAGACACTAGGTACACCATACACCATACACTAGAGCCAGAAGATTGACCGTGTGAGACCTAGGGAGGTAGCGTTAGGTTCTCTGCACATAATTCATCATCATCATCTATAGAGTCAGAGACCTACATGTGCTTGACCTCACACGGTTATAGCAGACACCTTTTCATTCTTTATTAGGATACCATCATAACCTCCTCAGCAAAATCAACTTTGCTACATAAATTGGTAGGCTTGTCCGGGCATCTGAATTTCTCTTAGTACTACATACATTGGGGTCTGGGGTTTAGCTTTAACAACAGTCTAATTTTCCCAGGGAATCCCCATATAGTATTACCCAAGTTTTGGGAAGTGAAGAAAGTGTCAGAGCCCAGATTTAATTAAATAAATTTATAATTAGTTAGAGATTTTGTTAGAACATTTTGTACTTATTAGAATGGCAGATCTGGCCAAGTTTCGCTCTGCGGCTGTACAGACTGCTAAAGAGATGGGCATGGATGGACCAGAGTTGATTCAATATGTAACTTCAGAGGTGGATAAATTTATTGCCCGGGAAGATAAAAGATTAGAGAAAGAAGCAGAAAGAAAGTTAGAGGCTGAAAAATAAATTAAGAGGCTGCAGATTGAGGCTGACAAGGAGGCTAGGGCATTAGAGGCAGAAGAAAAACGACTGCAAAGGGAGGCAGAAGAAAAGAGATTGACTGCCGAAAGGGAAGCAGAAAAGGAGGAGAAAAGATTACAGAGGGAGCATGAGCTACGACTAAGGGAGTTAGAAATTCAAGGCCATGCTCCTGAAAATGGTACTAGCCCCTTTGCCTCAGATGCCACTGCTAGTCAGGGAGCCTCAACCTCAGCTATGGGTTTTCATGTAGACCATTTTGTTGAGAAAGACGATGACATAGAAGGATATTTAAGCAGGTTTGAACTTTTAGCTACTACTTATGGGTTAGAAAGAGAAAGATGGGGGGTAAAGTTGTCTCAGGGACTTCGGGGAACAGCTTATGAAGTGTTTTCCAAAATGAGCAGGGATGACCAAGACAACTATGACATGTTGAAGCAATCTCTTCTGTTAAGATACGAAAAGAACGGAGAGTTTTATAGAAAGAAATTTAGGAATGCCAGACTACTGTCGGGTGAGACCTATCACCAGTTCTCCGCCCGGTTGGAAACGTATATGGAGAAATGGGCTACTTTGGGGAAAACCCAAGATCTCAAAGAGATGATACTCATTGAACAGATGAGAGTCCATGGCTCCAGACATGAGAAAGTTTCTCATGGAACAGGGTGCAGAGAGGCTGGGTGAGATAATAAATGTCGCTGAGAGGTTTCAGGAAGCCCAGGCAGAGGTAGCTGGCACAAAGAAGAAACAAATAGATCAGAGTAAGGCCCCTCAAACCCATAATAACTTCGATAATAGAAATAGGCAGAATTTTGATAGGCCTCGAAATGAGTTTAAGAATAGACCTTCACAATTCAATGATAGAAGAAATGATGAAAGAAAACCTTTTAACCAAGGAAAGAGGTATTGTAAAAATTGTCGGATGGACAACCATAACACTGAAAATTGTGGAAGGAGACCTGTAGTAATGGCCACGCTCCAGGTCAGGTCGACTCCTAAAAAAGAGGAGGAACCACCAAAAACAATGTCTCGTAAACAGTGGAGAAAGGCACAGGCTGAAGATAGGTCACTGAAGCCGTGTTTTGAAAAACTCCAAAAACTCCATACCCCTCCAAGGAAAGGAGACTTCTATTTGGATGATGGACTGCTTTGCAGGGCGGATAAAGCAGGATTATCCGGGTGAGGACAGGTAGTAGTGCCATCGAGATATAGGGCACAAATTATGAGACAAACACATGTTCTAAATGGTGAACACCAGAAGATGGGTACCACATGCCAAAGAACATCTGTTGGATATTTCTGGCCCGGAGAAGTTGATGACATAAGAAAATTTGTCGAGGACTGCGAACAGTGCAGCACGAATAATTCCACAGGGTGGAAAAATAAGAACCAAATGCAAAAGAAGCATTATGGCAAACCGGGACCAGAAAATAAAGAGGGAACACCCACACGTGGGAAAAGGAACCAGGACCTAGACATGCCACGGGGCAAACTAAGGCCTGGAAAGAAAAATAATTATAATAAAGTGGACGAAGGGGAATGGGAACCCCCGTTTCACAGACAGTCTTCGCTCAAATGTTTTACAATGGCTACTTTGCAGCGAGTACAAAGAACTGTTATACCCCAGAATAAGCCGACGATCCCTCGGTCTGACTTATGTAAACGGGAGGAAGAAAAAAGAGAGCGAAGTTCTCTCAATTTGAATTTGAACCTGAGGGGAGACAGCCCCAGGAAACAAATTAGTAGTGGTAGATTCTTGTGTGGTGACACAAGAAAGAAACGTCCGCAAAACAAAGCTTCCAATGTAAAGGACCTGACAGGTGTCATGAATACTATGTCAGAAAAATTAAAAGTCCATATGTAGCTTTGCTAAGGACCTGGACAGATGAGAAGGCAGAGGAGACTGTTACCTCATCATACCAATATGTGAACGAACTGACCACTCGTTTAAAAACTAGTTGGAAACTGGCAAATGAAAATTCGAGACAAGCCAGGAAAAAGCATGCTGCTTATTATAATAAAAAAGCGAAGGATCGAGAACTTGCTGTAGGGGAGAAGGTACTTCTTCTATTGCCAGGCAGCAACAATAAACTTCAGATCGGATGGCAAGGGCCATATACAGTTTTGGAAAAGGTATCCAGAACAAATTATAAGATAGACAAAAAGGGAAAGGAGAAAGTCTATCATGTGAACCTTTTGAAGAAATATCTGGACAGACAAATCCAGGAGGGATCACATTTAATGGCCTTGTCTATAGCAACCGAGATGAAAAATGAACCTCTCTCCTCGGTTGAATATCCACTGAAAACCAGTGAAACGTTTGCACAGGTGAAAATCAGTAATCACCTGACAAAAGGACAGAAGGAGAAGGTTCAACAGGTCCTTGAGAAACATACAGATGTGTTAACTGATAAACCGGGACACACAAATTTGTTGTCATATGATATGAAACTACTAGACCCAGCACCCATCTGTATGAGGCCTTATTCTATTCCGTTCGCTAAGGAAAAAGCTTTGAAAGAGGAGATTGATTATCTGTTAAAAGAAGGGATTATTTCTCACAGTGAGTCTCCTTACAGTTCCTGTGTAGTTTTGTTGCGGAAACCATCCGGAGAACATAGACTGTGCATAGATTACAGGAAACTGAATGCTGTCACAGAAGGTCAGGTGGATCCATTACCTGATACTACTCAACTTTTTGCCAGGCTGAACAAGGCAAAATATTTTTCTAAGGTGGATCTTAGCAATGGCTATTACCAGATTCCAGTAAAGCCTGAGGTTCGACCTTATTTGGCCTTTAGCACCTCGGAAGGTCATTATGAGTTCAACATGTTACCATTTGGTTTGAAAAATGCCCCGAGTGTGTTTTCTAGGATGATGCGAAAATTGCTGGATCCCCTGAAAAATCCATGTATTTCGAATTTTATGGATGATATCCTCATTGCTAAGGAAACATTTGAGGAACACGTTACCTCTTTGAATATGCTGTTTGATAGACTCAGAGAGGCTAACTTAACCGCTAGGCCAACAAAATGCTGTATTGGTTGTAAAGAGTTGGAATTCTTGGGACATACAGTACATCAGGGTAGCATGACCCCTTATCCCAAGAATCTGGAAAAACTAAAAAGAGCACCTAGACCACAAACAAAAAAAAGATGTTCGATCTTTCGTGTCTCTGTGTGGTTTTTACCAAAAGTATATCAAACATTTTAACTCTATATGTCCTCCTTTGACGGATTTAACTCGCAAAAGTCAACCTGATACTATAATTTGGTCAGCACTGTGTGAATTGGCTTACCAAGAGTTAAAAGAGAAGCTTACAAGCAGGCCAGTGTTGCAATTGCCTGACTTGACTAAAGAATTTATTGTGAGAAGTGACGCAAGCAATGTAGGCCTGGGCGCTACATTATTGCAAAGGTCCTCCTCACAAGATGGGGAATTGAACCCAGTGGCTTATGCTAGCCGCAAATTGAACAAGGCGGAAAAAAATTACTCAACCAGTGAAAAAGAATGTCTCGCTTTAATATGGGCTATAAAGAAATTCCAGATTTATTTATATGGCCGGACATTTGTGGTCCAAACGGATCATTCTCCCCTCGTGTTCTTGTCACAGGCCAAGCATGAAAATTCTAGATTATTGAGATGGTCTCTCTTGTTGCAACCATACTCATTTTTAATAGAATACATTCCCGGCCCTTTGAACGTTGGCGCAGACTTTTTGAGCAGACATCCTTATGATGAAGATCAGAAAAACGAGTAAGACTTCATGGAGCTAAGTTATCCCGCATATTATAACCTGCAAATGAATGCATGTTTTAGGATGGGAGGTGTGTAGCAAAATATGCGAGAATAAACGCTCAATTCAGTACGATTTAGGCATAAAACGATAATAAATACATTAGCCCGCATGTGTCTGACGGTTGGCATCTTCGAAGCCAGCAGCGCTGCTTTTTGCACAGTGCTAAGCCTATAGAACGATTTCACGGAAAAAGTCTGACACGCTTTAGTTTCGTTTTCGACAAACACTACTATATTTAACTTTTGCCCAATCTGCTGTATACACTTTGTAGTCTAGCCTTACAATTAACTATTGGCGGAAGCATGCCGCAATATAGCTATCTGAAGTAACACTTTCTGTCAACTTTGTAGCAAAATCAGTAGTAATCCTTACATTTTTTGGTAGTATTACACGATACAATACTAATTAGTAACGCAAATTATAAACCCGCCCCGTCTACACCCCGCTTCGCTGACACAGTCTGCAACGCATATATTCACACTGCGGAAAAGCCAGCCAAGGCATAACCACGCAGACAGTTTTATTTCCTCCTAGTAGTAGCATTTCTGTTGTAACCAAAACAAGTAGTTATTTGAAAAATACATGCTCGCAAGATGAAGGAGAGGAAAGATGGCGGACTTGTGTAAAATTTTACTTGACGATCGACGATGACAAAAATTGGAAATTTTAAACCATTATGAAGTTCCCCATAAGAATTATATGGTAGTATGACGTAGAGTTAGCTGAGTAAGAATGTACTTTAAATAATATGATAGTCCCAGTATTAGAGAAGTTATTGAAGAAATACTAATATATAAGAACACACGACCAGACACACTGGCGTTCCTGCCCATGTTTTTTTTGGTAACGTTAGGGGGACGCGAGCTGGAAAAAGAGGCAGGGAGGTACATTCAAATTCGCTTAGGGTGAACAGAGTATGAATGGGAAAGGGGAACAATAAGAGAAATGTAATCTAAAACATGATATCTTTTGTATTGGGCATGACTAGAGCAGACTGGCCAATCGACCACCAGTTATTCAAAATTATTTTGGGTTTTTCATTCAAACTGCATTTGAATTCAAGTAGTAGAACGTTACGATTGGCTAGTGCTGGTAGATATTAGCAAAAGGCTTTGACTATTCATTGCCAGTTGAACTAAAATTTGTATACAGATACGCTGAAAAACAGCTGTGTTAATTTTAAACTTAAATAAAGAATAAATTCACAGTCTGTGCAGTTCGGAGGAAGCTGAGGCCATTTCTTCACAAAATCAGCGTCATTTGTTTATATATTTCTTGATTGTGGTAAGGATGTTTTATGAAATTTAATATGTTTGGTCCAACTACAAAGTTAGATACTGCTACTGGGGAAAAAGTGAAGGACATATCGGAAGCAGACATTGTTGAGTCCACACATTAAACGGTATCTGACTGATGTATGTTGTTATAATTATGTTGACATATTATTGTATTAAAATAGATTAGTAAGCCTCTGTGTTCAATGAACACTGTTCACATGCCTGAAGCAAATATAATTGAAAAGAAAGGAAGATAATATCATATCAAAGGAAATGTGGTTACTCCACATTATTGTATGGAGGAAACGTATGTGAACGTACAGTGGCGTATCTACTATAAGGACTTGAGGTGTGGTCACAACCAGGTGGGAGTCCTGTACAATTCGGGGCGAGTGCATTTGTAAGGCAAGCGAGGCTGACCCCATACCCACGTACGAAATTAAGTGTTAGAATAATTGATCAGAGATAAAAGGCCAGGGTGTCCTTTTGTTGCAGAGGGTCTATGTTCCTGTTGCCGGCTGGTGACAGGAAACCTGCTGAGTGCTAATAAACGCCAACCAGTCTCCATACCAGACTTATATGCTGTCGAATATCCAGTAGGAGCTTTGGCAAGTGTTGAACTTGAAATTTCTGCAACTACCCATTGAATTATCTTACAACAAGGACTCCCAGGTGAAGAGTTAAACATCTGGGGCATCTCTGACATTTTCTTGTGTTTCAAAATATTACACAGGAATTTTATGGGGGTAGGATGAACTACAGCCCTCATATACAGTGACTCTCCCGTTAGATAAATAAAGTGGACTCTGTAATATTTCATACAGGAAGGACATTTATAAATACATAATAACTTTTAGTTATTGGGCAAATTGTCCCAATATTTTTAATTGTTCTTTTCTGTAAACTATCTTGTTCTTATTTTAAAAGACCTGTCCACAAGCTATGAATGGACAGGCAAAATAAATTGTAAATATTTGTTCAAAGAAAAACTTAACTGCTAGTTATTAACTTCTTTAATATAAACTTAAAGTGTTTGATTGTTGTGTACCATCATTCATTTCTCCCCTAGACACTAGGTACACCATACACCATACACTAGAGCCAGAAGATTGACCGTGTGAGACCTAGGGAGGTAGCGTTAGGTTCTCTGCACATAATTCATCATCATCATCTATAGAGTCAGAGACCTACATGTGCTTGACCTCACACGGTTATAGCAGACACCTTTTCATTCTTTTTTAGGATACCATCATAACTTCCCCAGCAAAATCAACTTTGCTACACACCCTCAAATGTCAACTTGAATAAGTTCAAAGAAAGCAGTGGTCAGCCTGAGGCGCTTGATATCTCCGTAGATTTTCTCCAGGAATGGTACAGGTGATGGCCATGTGTGTTTTCTTTGTTCCTCATATGTTGGGCACCTTTGAAGCAGATGTTCGGCAGTCATTTTGTCGGTGCCACAGTCACACTCATCAGTAGTTCCTATCTTTAATTTGTTGAATAGATGGTATCTCAATCTGTTATGACCTGTGCGAAGTCTGAAGATTACTACTTGTTCACTTCTGCTGAGCTGGTAATACGGATCATTTTGTGTGTGGCCTGGATGCTCTGCTTCCCATTTGTGCCTGTACTGCGCTTGATAAAACTCTTGACCTCCTCATTAGTTATGTTTGTGTCAAGTTGAGGAAGCTTTCCCCCTTCTTTTGCCAATCTATCAGCCTCTTCATTTCTAGGGATGTTGATGTGAGAAGGGATCCACTGTATCACGACTCTTTTGTATTGCTGACATAGTCTGTGAAGTGTTTACTCTTATTTAGCTTTATACAATGATCAATAAAATAAATCAAAGTTACGAAATCTGATGGACGTTGTGGAAACAAACAATAAATAAATAAATAAATATTACACACATAAAGGTGTATTTCAGGCACTCGTGAGAAATAAAGAAGTAGAAAACTAGACAACAGAAAAGCAACAGAAGTGAGTGGCTTACCAGAGAATCGAACCCAGAACTTTCTGAACGGCGCCACCGCCTAGCTTCTACGTAAGCGAATCACACTATCCTCCCTGCCAACTAGGCACCAGGTCCTTTATTTGTTGAAAGCAAACATCCCGCACATTTCAGATTCGTTAACTTCATTTGAACTCAGAAGCATTTCGGAATCAGAATCATAACTCCGACTACTTACTGTGTTTCTTGTAAGTTTGACTTTGTTCTATTGTATTACAATTATCCCGTGTAGAACCCTGGGGTGTTTGTAAAAGGTAGACCCATAGCAGATACTGCCGTAGGGGAGTGAAGTGTTAGAGACTTCACTATACTAGGTCCAGCATCGAGGCGTGGGGTGACCAGTTCCCATCCTCGCTGCCTTTTCCTTCCCTAACTCAAGTTCGTAGTCAGGAACGCATTTACAGCTGGGTAGACTGAAGAGTGTCGATACCGTGAATCAAACCTGGCACATTTGTCGCGAGAGACCAGCCCTCTAACCACTCAGCCAATCGAGGTGTTTGTAGCGATAATTAAAGAATAGGATTATTGCTTTACCAGGCACGTCGTACAAAGCGTTACTAAACTAGGTCA
>JAMPIV010007685.1:0-17500 GCA_024509875.1 Oreohelix idahoensis | reverse complement strand
CTATCTTAGCTTAATTAACTTTATATTTACCCAAGTCGAATTTCTCCGTAGAGCAGACAACTATGTATATTGAATACAGGCGTTGATTTTCACGGCATGAAGTTTTTTTGTTTATCAGAGAGAGTTCTGCATTATTACACGCGCGTATTTATTACAGAAATTGAGGCCGACCCATGACAACGTGAGTCATTGCGTGACTTCTTTCTTTATCGGGTCACTCTCTAATCCAATCATCATGCCGCGAAATCTAAAAATAGCCCGTGGTCATAAGCTAAATTTAGAACG
Organism: Oreohelix idahoensis; assembly: GCA_024509875.1. Classification (NCBI taxonomy): domain Eukaryota; kingdom Metazoa; phylum Mollusca; class Gastropoda; order Stylommatophora; family Oreohelicidae; genus Oreohelix; species Oreohelix idahoensis. Next base: position 17,215 of record JAMPIV010007685.1, on the reverse strand, counting down.
TAAGAGTAACCGAAAAATTCCGTTACTTACTGAGCTACGCGGTTAAATCACACCCACCACCAACTTTTATGTGATTAGGTGCGGGTTTAGTGGACTTTTCCCCTCCTAATAATTACGGACGCACTCACTGCTACAGAAATAAAATGCCCCGCCATTATGTTACACTAGAAATTCCTACATGAACGCGATTTCTTCATGGGAATGAAAACTGGTGCAAGTCAAGCATCTAAAGCCTACCGTCCCTCTAGAAAACGTAATTAATTATCTACAGAAAAAGACCAAACACCATTATTATTCACAGAGAAGGAAAACAAACGGATAAGATACAAATCCCACCGTAATCCCCTCCTTCTGAAAAAACGGAAAATACTACAAGGAGAAGAAACCTAGGGTGGATTACATGTAATCCCTCCTAGAAAAAAAAACGTAAATAATGCAAAGAGAAGAGACATGGGCCTGTTGCAAATCAAATCACAGTAACTCCTCACACCAAGGAGCATAGGCCTTCGTAAACACGTGCCAATGTTTTCTCTTTTTTTGTTGCCTTCTTTTGATCTTCTTTATCTCCTTTGTATTACTTTTTTTTCTTGTTGTTTTATATCTTATTTTACCTGTTTTCTTTTATTGGTGTTCACCTTTTTTTCATTGGTCTTCATCTACGTCTTTTTCTTCTTTCTTTCTTCTTATTTTTCTCCTCTTTTTTCTATTATCTTCTATTGTGTAGACACAGGATTTATGTCAGTGACTTCTAGGGGAAGTAACCATCAGGTTCTGTTTTCCCAAGAAGAAATACTCCAATTGTCGTATTATCGCATTGGTGTACTGGGTTCAGTTACTCCGGACGCGACATAAATTGCCACTGGATTACCTCCCCTGCTCTACAGTGATGGTCCTACAATGGTCATAATTTAGAGTCTACAATGAGGGTTTTTAAAGGTATTTACCTTCGCTCAAGATTACTCGTGGCAGAGTTGTAAATAGAAGGATGGAGCTTCTATTTTAGGGAGTCTTCTTTGGATTTTTCAGAAATAGAGCACAACGAACTTCGCATCTGCGTGCCCCTTCTATGAAGAGAATATATATTTGCTCGTTTCTGAGCCCTCAACTGAATTATTCAGTACAATATTACTTTAATAGCTCTGTTGTATTTATATTTAAAATAACCGATTCATACGTGTGCACTTCTCTCTGTAATAATTAAATCCACTATTAATTTGTAAATACATATAACAAATTTAATAATTCATTATTGTTTCACACGAGTAAATAAATAACTGAATTTATAAATTGAAATGGCATTTTTTTCTTCACAGAAAATTAAAGTGCAGGAGTTATTTATTTTTTTTATTTTTTTATTTTTGAGGAGAGTATCTTTTGCTATGGCTAGGTTAAAATTACTTAACTTGCCATACGTTGGACTAGTTTGCTGACTGCTCCGTCAATTATCGACTTCTGGGATGAGGGCACGTCCAAGACGTAGTTGCAGTGGTAATCACTCCAACGTCAAGGCAAGGATCTTCACAACCCATCAAAGGCAGGCGTCTAGCGTAGACCACAAGCTCTTGATCCACAGGCTCGTATCACCCTGTCGCAACACACTGGTATCTCCAACTTGTACCACGAATTTGTATCTCCAACTTGTACCACAAACTTTAGAAGAAACAAGTGTCTCTGCTAAGTATTGGTTTCCTGACATTAGTCAGGCGCCTTCCCCCTGCCACTTCCACCGCCCATTTTTTCTCAGTGATTTTACCCTCAGTGAAATATATCTTCTACCCCCTTCTTTGTCATGACAACCAACAATTTCAAACTTTTCCCATATAAAGTATTGACGATGCCGCTTTTTTAGATGACTCATGTCTGTAATTTCTAACAAACCCTTCAGTTTAATTTGTTATTATAAATGCTAACCAGTCCATCCGCGGTAATGTGACCATATATGATGCCACACCCAAGGGACTTTTGCAGTTTATCTGCGGATTGTTAATACGAGAAGTATTGGCGCACAGCTTGGCACGGAAGAGAAATCCGCAACTGTGTTTGTTTAAAATTAGTAAAATTTAGGTAAGGCTCTCAGCTGGATTTATCTGTCTCCTCTGGGATCAGCCCCGCATGCGTTCTGAGTGAAAAAAATGGCTTCGGAAGCAATAAAAGGAAGACACAATATGGGGAAAAAGACAGGCGAACAGGTGTTCAACACCAATCGTTTCGTGACAGTCAGTTCAAAAAAATATAGGTCGGCGTTTGAAGAAATTGTTCTACATTTCCATATTCTTTCCGTAAATTTGACTGAATAGCCTGAACGGCTCCTGTGATAAACCCTCTGTGGATGGGAAGGAGCGAAGCTCCTGACCGGGTTGGAAGGAAAGTCCTCAGGTTCCCCAGCCTCGCAATGACATGTCATTGGGCCGAAGGGCTGAAAGCCTAAGTGCCGCTGGTAAAAAAAAAAAAAAAAAAAAATCTGTCTCCTCTCAGCTGGAGTTTAATGTTATCTTCACTCATGGTAGATCAGGTCACATGAAACCCGATTCATGCGTTCAAAATGAGGAAAAATACGGGTTAGGAAGAAATTAAAGGAAGACACAATATGGGGCGCCGAAAAAAGAATAAGACAGGTGACTAGAAACTTTCACGATAACCATGATTTCCAAAATCATGAATCGTTTCGTGACAGTATTCAGTACTTTTAAAAGTTTACCATTTCTCAAAATTCTGAATATTTTTTCTCCTTCTTCTTCGTTCGTTCGCCCTTTTTTTTTTTTTTTTGAAAAGGACGGTTGTTTGCGTTGTGTCTGTGTAATACGCCGCATGTTGATATCCGCACCCCTCGGTCGACACATCCGACTTCAGCACGGCATTTTTTAGGACCGGGTTTTGCCCTCACCCCTTTAGCGATACCGTAATTTCTCGCTCAGTTTACCAGACTCGCAACTATTGAGCCAGTCTGGTGTGAGTGCACTGGCTTGCAGACTGTTTTCCAGGACCACCACTTTTATGGAGGTGGAGTGACGGCCACTTGTTTCATGTCCTGCAGCCCTTGGTTATCGCTGGTGACCTGACCAAGCAGTCAAGCTAGCATGGGTCGCTGACTCATTGCATAGTTCCCTATTGCCCAGAGTGAGTGTGCCCGCAAACTTTGGGTCCCCAATCTCAAAAAACTAAGGTAAGGCGGCCGGCGTCCTTGCTGACCACATGACAGTGTGCTCCAGAACTTGGATTCAACACTATATTCCATATTATAATTTCCGTGTAACGGGTTTTTTTTTTTTTTTTTTTTATTCTTTGCGCCCAGTCGGCTTCTGTTTTTGTATAAAAAAAATTTTTTGCCTTTCATTTGCCGGCTAAGATTCAGGCTGTGCTCTAGTTAACCTGACAAAAAACAAATTGTTAGCGAAATCTAATGCAAGAGTTTCCTTTGTGAAGGCACAAATATTTATTTTTGCACTGTTTATAACGGTAAAAAAGGGAGATGAAGCAGCATAATTCTCACTGACATCTTTTTCATTTTTTATTCGTTTCCTTCGGGTCAGTGTTTCCCAAATTTACAACAACTACGTTCCCCTTACAAGAGTTTAGTCTTACTAGTGTATCCCTCTCAGGCGAAGTCAAGTTAGGGGTAGTTTTAGTAATACTATTTGATCTAAGCTAACGCAAATATTAGTACAGTGTAACAGTCTGAAATTACAGTACTCATGTTACCTAGTGTTGCATATTGTTATATGCTTACTATTTAGGTATCTTGGTTGTAAATCAACTGAAACATGTGTATTTGTATTGTACACCATTCCCGTATCATTAAAAGGTGGCTCGTTAGGGCAAAGACTTGGTTTTCTGAAACAAAAAAACTGGATGACAAAAGACCTGGCAAGGATTACAAAGCAAAGTATGATATGTACATCTTGAACACCTTTCGCGTAACCTCAGGGATATGCGCAGAGCTGGCTCTTGGGCGCCGAAATTTTTAAAACAATAAGAAAAATGGACCAAAATTTCATATTAACAAAATATATTTCCACATATCAAATTTATTGTTTTCTTTATGTCTATATTATTCCGTTTTTCTAAAGGAAAATTTACCTTTAGTAAGATTGTAAACACATCAATGTATTTTGAATTTTTTTTTTTTTTTTTTTTTTTTTTTTTTTTTTTTTGGTGGTAAAAGGTTGAAGCGAACATGACTTGCGGAAACATTAGTGTAATCCACCTCAATAGCATGAAATTGCGCCTATTAATAGCACATACCAAACTACACGGTCGGAACGGGGTGCCATCACCAGACTTCGCACCACCTTGAAAAATTCGTAGACTGGCTCTGGGTATACGCATTACATCTTGGGAAACACAGCCCTGAGTTATGACATACTATCATCCGTAATTTCCTCTCAGTATTCTGTTTCCAGTTTACCGTCTACGAGTTTCATAGCTCGCAACTATTGAGCCAGTCTGGTGTGAGTAAACCAAGCAAGGCTGTAAATGGCTTGTTTGAGATCTATGGATTTTGCATCTTACAACTTTTATGGCGTTGAAGATTGAAGAAGGCCATTATGTTTTGGAGGAGTCTTCCCCGTCCTGCGCCCCTTGCATAAAGAAGAAAAATCAACTGTGACCTCCTCTTATGATCACTTGCCTCCTGTTGAGTGCTGTATAGATTTTCTTCACCACAATTTTTGTTATACGCGATAGCATAGTGGTTAGTGCAGTGACTTCCTAGCTCAGTGGTCTATGGTTCGATCCCCAGATGAGGTGGGATTTTTTTAGGGCGCAAACGGCTCCTGGGTCCACCCTGCCCCAATTGGGTACCAGAGCAACTCTGGGCCAGGTAAACTCGGTTCCCTTTGGCTTCTCATGCTGACACATCCTCCCAAGTTTTTTGGCCGATGGTCTCTATTCGTTTTATGGGGTCCAAAGCAACACCATATGTCCCAATATGCAACTCAATCCAGGCGCCAGTAAACATCGGGATCATTTTTTTTTTTTTTACATTATTTCTTTTTGCCCCATCTCGAAGACGGCCGGATATAGTGCTGCATTCTTCATCACTGCATCAGGTTATATTGATTTAACTGACCGTGCCATTTGAATCCAGATTGGACGAGCAGCATTCGTTCTGAGACACGATGGGTTCACTGCAAGGGTCATGGCTGTTGAGGTGGGTGCAAGAGGGCTCGTGGCTGCATCAATGTATGATTTATTGAAACTGTTGGGGCTGAGAGGACAGTCGAGAACAAGGGCACTGAAGAGGCTTTGTGAAACTGCCGAAAAGGCATCATGCTGGCTGTGGAACAACCGCAATGGGCTATGGAACTCGGGACAGTAAACTCTAGCCCCACCTGCGGTACAAGAAACATTCAGAAATCTAAATTTTTCTTAGTCTGCAATACATTGAGTTTTTCGTTGTATTGGTGAGAAAGGACGGTGGCTTACATGTAACCCACGATGTATTATATGGGTGTCGGGCGAAGGTAGATTTTAGTTGCCAGCTCGCAATGGCTTCACGCCTCGTCGGCTTCACGCACGTGTGTCAGTATCTGTCTCTAGTAGTGGTGTGCTGTGGAACGACCGCAATAATTTGCTTTCAACATAGGGGTTACTTTCACAATTGCCTCCGGCTGGCTGAATTGTGGATTTTAAAGCTGCAACCAAGGTGGAGTGGGTTCAATTTCTTCACAAGACAACAGGAGGCGGAGACACTTGGGAGTCACGACCCAGGTTGGCCCGCGCCCCTTAGAGTGTAAAGAAGAATAGGGAGCCGAAACACTTGATCAACGGAGTGACCTCCTCTGATGATCAGCTTGCCTCCAGTTGTATCGCTCTGAATAGAGTTTCCTATCACACACACACACACACACACACACACACACACACACACATACACACACACACACACACACACACACATATATATAATATTCTTCTTCCTTCTTTGATCCTTAGCCGCCGACCGTCAAAGCAGTCAGTGACCATCACGCCTGGTGGCGTCTTGTAGGGCAACAACAAATTTATTCCACTTTGCTCGGTCGGTGGCCATCCTTCGTACAGTGCCCCAACTCTGGTTCATTCTTTGCATCTCAGCCTCCACAGTCCTCCGCCAGGTTGTTTTTGGTCGGCCTCTCTTTCGTTTTCCTTCAGGGGTCCAAGAATTCCATAGCTAACTTCTTGTGATGGCATCGGGGTCTCTTCTGAGGACATGGCCAACCCAGCTCCAGCGTCTGCCAGCTATGATGGTGTGCATGTCCTCTTGCTTGCTCCGAGTAAGCAGATCTTGGATGGTGATTGTCAACTCCTCTATTTCTGCTGTGGATTTCCAAAGGAATGCTAAAGTACAGTACTTGGCTCATTATGCTAAGGATAGACTACAACATGAAACGGTTGACACAGAAAGATAACACTTTCTATAGCAGGAATTCCCTTTTAATTCAGCACTACACACAGTGATAGGACACACGGCCAACTGCGAAACAAAACTACATAAAAATACAAAGGTAACTTGCCCGAGAAACTTCACATCGAAGTAACACTCAAAGTCATATGTATCAAAATACTCCTAACACATGACAACTTTACAACAGGGAGTACCGAATGTATACAACCTTTAATAAGTCTACTGATAGTTTACTTTTTGACCCTTCTAACATCGCTCAGCCTACACACAAAAACTGGAAATTACACAATGGAAAAACAATGCCAAAATCCACTGGCAAATGATACCCGATGGCCTGACAATAATATCACTGGACACTAAACCACTCCAGAATTATAATTATGTCCACTAACCTAAATCACTATAGCCCGTATTCCACATTCATTGACAAACACAACCACAAAAAACTCACTAGCGTCACTCTCTGACAAAGGCCCTTCGTAACATACTTCCATCTTTTCGCGCCTTGAAAAAACATCCCATTTCCGGTGTCACCAGACTAACGGACCACCCAAGAGTCAGCTGGGAATTTAATACTATAAAATACCGGCCCCACGGCCTATAGACTCACCAAAAAAATCGGACGTAGCCCTCAGATGTCAACTTCTCTATTTCTGCTGTGGATTTACCATTGACGCTAAGGTACTACTTGGCTCATTATCTAAGGATACGACCACAACATGAAATACGCCGTGACAGTGATGGTATTCGGCCATAAGATTCGGAGAATTTTTCTTAGGCATGTTGTGTGAACAGAGGACAATTTCTACATTTCCTTCTCGATAACTCTCCAGCTTTCCGCACCATAGAAAAGCACAGAAAGCACATAGCTCTGATAAAATCTTAATTTTGTGCTAGTGCTATACTGAGAGGACTTCCAGATGATGTTTAGACTAAAAAAAGGTTGTTTTTGCTTTGTTCATTCTGTTGTTGATGTCTTTGCTTGCTCCGCCGTCTGGTGTTACTATGCATCCTAGGTATGTGAAGGTGTCTGTCTGTTCCAGTTGCTGATTCCTTACTGATATGGGCTCAGGGTTGCTCACATTGAACGTCATGACCTCTGTTTTCTTTAGATTGATGTTCAAGCCTACCTGCTGGCTTTACTTATTAAGTCTATCCGTTTTGTCCTTGATGTGTTGATGTGAATGTGCTAGTAGTGCTATGTCATCTGCATATTCCAGATCTTCCAATGTAGAAAATTTAGTCCATCTTATTCCTCTTGGACTGCCCTCTGTTGTCTGGCGCATCACCCAATCTATGACTATTAAAAAATAGAGTGGTTGATAAGGGGCATCCCAGTCATACTCCTGTCTTCACCTCAAAGGTTAAGTTGCTCTGCCCAACGCTACACGTAAAGTTAGCACAGAGGCGTTTTATGATTGACACTATGCAGCTTGGAATTCCATAATTTTCAACATTTTCCATAAATTGTCCCTATGTATACTGTTAAAAGCCTTTTTAAAATCAACGAAATTAATGTACAGCTGTCTTTGCCATTCTAAGCACTGCTCTATAATGTTCCTGAGGGTAAATATATGATCTACACATCTTCTGTTCTTTCTAAATCCTGCTTGTCCTTTCCTCAGTTTGTAGTCTACTGCTTTTGAAATTCTCTGTATAATTATCCTGCCTAGTACTTTGCTGGGAAGTAAGAGAAGAGTGATTCCTCTCCAATTATTGCATTCTGCAAGATCTCCCTTCTTGGGCAATTTGACAATTATTCCTTTGTTCCACTCCGTTGGTGTTGTCCCTGTTTTCCAGACTTGTGCAAATAGTGGTTCTAATAGTTCTGCTGCTAGCTCAGGGTCTGTCTTAAATAGCTCTGCATTTAAGTTATCATGGCCAGGAGCTTTTCCATTCTTTAACCCTTTGATTGCTGTGATGATTTCTTCTTTTCGTGGAATGTCTGTATTAACATCTAAATCATTTTCAGCCTCAGGAACATTCAATTGTGTCTCCGGTGGTTCCTTATTCAGTTTCTCTGAAATGCTCTGCCCACCGTGTTTCCTGTCCCTCTGCTGTCGTGATTAGATTTCCTTGCTTATCTCTTACTAATGTAATATTGTTTGCACCTCGTTTTCCGCTGATGATTTTAGTTATTTTGTATACTGTGCTTTGATCATTTCTCAGTGCTGCCTCTTCTGCCTGTCTTGCAAGATCGTCTAGGAAATTCCTTTTGTTGGCTCGGGTTTGGCGTTTAACTTCCTTGTCCAGCTGACTGTACTGTTCGCTATATAGTTACTTTAACCTGGGGGACCGCTTCTATTTCTTTCTTTTCATTTCCTTTCTCCTGGTTATGGTGTTTAATGTTTCTGGTGTTATCCAGTCTTGTTTCTTCCTTTCCTGGAATCCCAAGCATGATTTCCTGCTTTCCTTATATATTGTTGAAATGGTGTTGAATTTCTGGTCTATATCATCAGTCAATGTCTTTTCCTGACTTTTGGGAAATTGATATCGCTTCTTTATATCAGCCGCAAAAGCTTTTCTGGTAAGGGGGTCCTTCAATTTGCTGATGTCAAACCTTTTATGTGTAGTTACAGTTGGTCCAGCCGTTCTGAGTTTCACTTTCAGTTTTGCTACTACTAAATGGAGATCACTTCCCACATCCACACGTCTTCTTACCTTCACATCTTGTAATGCATGTCTCCATCTACCATTAATCATAATGTGGTCTATCTGGTGTCTGTCCCGACCATTTGGTGATTCCCATGTTAATTTGTGAATTTCTTTGTGTGGGAAAAGTGTTCCTCCAATAAACAGGTTGTTATTGATACAGAAACTTATTAATTTATCCCCATTTTCGGTTGCTGTTCCGCTGCCGCATTTCCCCATTACTCTTTCATTATATGTATTGTGTGTTCCAGCTTTCGCATTGAGGTCTCCCATTGCTACGATAAGATCATATCTAGGTGTGTTTTTCATTTCTTTCTGCAGTTGTTGATAGAATTCATCCTTGACCTCATCATCGCTGTCATTCGTTGGTGCGTAGCATTGTAGTATTGTAGTGTTGGTGAATCTCCCTCTCAATCTTATTCTTATCTGTTGTCGTAGATTTTGGATAGGTGATTAAGATAGATTTTGGTCCCGCCTGAATAGAACTGAAAAGGGGTGGTAACTCATTGAGAGATAAGGTAAAGAAATAAATTTCACGAGTGAAATGGTGAAAAAGGTAGAGTCTGTCCCTGGATTGAGAAGACACTCTAATCCAGCCTATCTTATGACCGAAATTGGTTTACCAGACAGTTTACCTTTCTGTATATATTAACATTTATACTATAACCACTCACATACACACACACAGATAAGTGACGACAACTTGACGCACAAACGTGAAAACTATATTATTGGTGTAGGGATATTGGGCCGAGCTGACCAACACAGGTAATTAAGTTTTATGTTAAGTTTATTTATCATAAAAAAAACTACAAAACATACAGTATCAAATATCAAAATAAAAAAAATCGTAGGTTATAGAAATAATAAAGAAGTAGACACATAAGTGCAATTCCCTCTGTTGAGACAAGATCCCGTTAGAAGAAGTTATTAAACCCCAAAAGATCAAAAGATTAGCCCTATGGTACAGAATTTGACTATATTGTAAAAGAACAGGGTATCTAATTAATCTATCCTGTAATAAACAGTATTAGCAAACATAATGAAAGGAAGAAAACAAAGTGAGTAAAATGATTTTACAATTGAAGAATTATTCACTCCTTTTTTTCTCTAACTTCAGACAAACTGTGGCCACATTTTCAGTCTCTCTTACCTAAGTTGATTTACAGCATCTGGAACATATTTCCATGGTACACGCAGCAAATCCGGTGTTGGGTTTGTTTTGGCAAAGTAAGCCCCAGCTCCTCCAAGTTGGATTAATCCTGTTATTTGGGGAACGCTTACTTTATTACTGTTACTCGGATCTGTGTAGTTCACATCAATTAGTCCAGGTAGGAAAATACTTAAGATATCTAGCGTTCACAGTGTCATTAGCTTGTAATTCCAATACTTTAGGAGAATATCGGGTATTTAAACCTCTAGGGATAAAATTCCTCGCCACAACACATTGGTCGGTAATCGGGAAATGTTAATGTTGATATTTTCGCCACAACGGGCTAAATGTACATGAAAAATGGGAAAAGAATCTGTATAGCTATAGGTCCAGTTACAATTATTCTTATTCTTATATGGGTGTACTCTCTCTCTCTCTCTCTCTCTCTCTCTCTCTCTCTCTCTCTGTGAAACAAGAGGGCCGAACAGGTCAACCTTGAAGACCCGCTATTTGCATAAGAATGTTTGTTTGGCGTCTATTGGATTTAGACCCGTTTTCTCAGATTTAGATACACAATTACACATAATGGATTAGAGATAAATATATATTTCGTCAGTACGACATCGCCTAGTGCATTTACAAGTCAATTAAAATATCTCTTATCTGGGTGTTAGCGAGTAATTAAATTTTACATTGCAGCTGGAAAATTTAGCTATAAGTTATTTAATACGCCATTTAATAAACACAGAAAATCCTAGTGAAATATAATGACGGACTTAACAATTAAATGACTCAACACAGGAAATCCTAGTGACTATAATGACGGACTTTAACAATTAAATCACTGAAAATGCTAGTATAAATATTTACCGCAACACAGAAATTTAAAACTATCTCCAATCGAAATCTAAAGTAATTCCACTAGTACAATGGTCTAGAAATCGAAGCTAGATGTTCTGAAAATTATGAGGCTACTCGATAAATGATTTAAAATGCTGGGGTATATATATGAATCGGTCTGAAATTCGCTAGCTCTTGCGAGATATCACGCCTTGTCCGTATTTTTGGGGGAAACTGCGGTCGATTCCTGAATCAAAGCTTATTTTCACTCTTTCGCCGACCGTATAAATCTTCGCTAGCAAGAATTTTTTTTTATCTCGTCCTCACCACTGTAGCTGATTACTGCCCCTGGGGATCACGAACGACCGTATGTGGGGGGGGGGGGTAACTGTGATTATCTCCCCGTTCTTGCATTCGCTTAATTCCCCCTGACAACTGTAATACCGAAAGTACGATTATACTTATCGCCCCTTGGTTCTATCCGCTAGTTGTTTACCTGTCCCGTCGTGGACTAGTTAATAAGTCTTGTATGTAAACATTCCTAGTGCTTGTAAGACATAGAGAAACGAAAAAAACTGGCGTGGCTATAATTATGAGTTTGACATATATCGAAGCGCATGCCTTCTGCGTTAACAAAATGTGAATATTAATAAGCAAGCAAATGTGAAATACAGGTGGAAGTAAAAACGTGTGGATTCATGTAATATATATTTACATAACTCTGTCACACTGTTATTGATGGGTTTACATTCCAGTAATGTCCTTTCTATTCCTTTCTGTAGAATAATGGCTACACCTTCATTGTGTTGTCCATCCTCTCTTCCAGAGTAAAGTACTGTTTCTCCTGTTGCTGTTTTAACTTTTCCTGCCCCTGTCCATCTGCTCTCGCTTATCCCTAGAATATGTAGTCTATAGTTTCTCATTTCTGCTGTGACCTGTTTTAGTTTACCCGTCTCGTTCATTGTCCTGACATTCCAAAATCCTATTCTTGTTTCACGTTTTGTGGTCAGGACGTCCATTTTCATGTCAGTGGCTTCCTTTCGGCTTTCACTACTAAAAGTCATATGAGCCTCAGACTCCGAATGTCCGTCCCGCAGCAAAGTTTGTTCATTTGTTGTCGTGTCCGTAACTTCATTTCCTTTTACATAGACATGGGTGTCAGCCCTATGCTAAAACCCCCAACCTGGAGGACCAGGGTGTCTGCTTTAGTCTGACCCCTGCCCGCGCAAACCTGTCCAGCTTGGTAAAACCTTCCAGGAGTAAAACTCCAGCTGGCATAGCTGTGGGGGTAATCAGGGTACGCAAGCCGCCATACCTCGACAAGGTACTGACACCGGTGATGGCAGAAATATATATATATACATATCGGGTTCCAGGTTTTAAGTAGCTAAAAGCTCCAGTCTATTCAGCTGTAATTGGGTATCTCAATCTGCTTTTAACTTAAGGAAGGCAAAGGCAGCAAGAAAGAGAACTGATTACCCCACCTCATAAAGCTGAGGCCTAGTATAGTCAAGTCTCTAAGAAGTCAATACACTCCGCCCTACCCACGCAGCTTCTGCTATGGAATTACTCTATATATATGTAGTGGATTTTGATGGTATTGTATGGTGGTGTTATCACCTAGTGTGATGCGTGAGGTCAGCTGTGAAGGCTCCTGAGATAATTGTAGCTGTGAATATACAGAAGGCCCTTTCGTGCTACCACTTTATGACCTCACACATATCTTTTTTTACTAATGAATGTGGCTACGTTAAAATCTAGGGTACTTAATGCAATGTGTTGTATGGACATTTACAAACTCACACCGATATTAATTAAGTCTAATACTATCAATAAAATTTATAACACAATGAACTAAATTCAGCTGGTTAAATTTAGAATAGAAAATCTTTTTTTAAATTTATTTGTTCTGACCCAAGGTTTTATTTTGGCCAGAACTTATGCAAAGATTTTGAAATTTATGAATGAATGGCATGAATAAAGGGCATGTTAAATGAAAGATGTTTACATATGCAATCTTCAAGATTAATTATAGTATTACTGTTCGTAATGTTAATTTTCCTGGGAAAACTATGAATGGATGTGCTGTTGGGGTGGCTTCATCCCTCCCTGTTTATGCCTACACAGCATTGTCCATTAATGATGGAAGGAAATGGGATGCTTCAGTAGTAAATTCTCTTGGGTGCTAGTTTTATGAAGTTGGTGTAAGTTCAGCAGGCCAGCTAGCCTACTTAACTTTGCCAGATTTGTTCTGGTGCTGGAATATGATGGCCCCACCTCTCCGTGCTTGAACAATACAAAGATGTTCTGCCGAAATGTACACTGCACGGGTCCTCACTTCAATTATTAATCAGCATTTGACACCACCTTAGTGTCAAGATCGAACTCACAGCTCTGAAATAAAGTATTGGTTTTTTGCTCAGAACCTTACCTAATAAGCCACTTCTACACATAACAAATTACAATAACACCACATAAACAGGGTCAGTTCTCTCTGACCAGACAGCACATCTTACCTAGTTGGTTTCGCATAGGGTAAGTTTCCCCAGTCTACAGATTCTGAAATAGGTGCATTATCTCACTGCCATAGAATAGGATAGGTGATATGATTCACTGTTCTCAACACTTGATCACCCCTTCCTAAACCTTGCTGTAGTTTATATATTGTTTGTCCCTAGACCCTGAACTAGGGCGGGGGGTCCAGAGCGAATCCTTACTTGTTTGTAAGGCTAGATTTCGATATGGCAGTATCAAATCACTCGAACATTAAACAATATTCAAAATATACAAAGAAATAATTTCAATCTTACCAGATTATGAATAAAGAACACAGAAATGCTAGCAAAACTCAGCTGAGCTGCTGGCTATAGTATGGCGTCCCTGAACTTATTTCAATTTATTTCATTTGGAAATCACCACACTTTGAAATTTACTGTGTCTATCACTGGACAACTATTGAGGAATGGCAAAAAAGCTCGTCTGAGCGCGGATAATATGATTGTCTGTGGCCAATCAATGCCTTGGTTTTTTTTTAAATTCAAATTTCCTACACTAAAGTCATTTCAGTCATGCTTCAGTCAAGTATGGATTTTTATCTGTTAGTCTGTCCGTCTCTACTTGCGTTTTCACAAAAACGTACTTGATTTTTGAACCAACCTTTTCCCCTCCAAAATTTTGTCGTTAAAAGTTATTTTTAGACACAGCTTCCACCAATATCCCTTCTCTTCCATGCTAAGTAGATTTGAACACCTGCGTCTCAAGGTCGCGATTTTTTGTGCAAATAGCGACACTTTTGATTCAATGCAGTCTTTCGCTGTTGTGAACAACACTGTCTTTTGTCATTATTTTCATTATTATCTATCCGTCTGTAAAATTAAAAACATATTATTTCACTGCTCAGAATGGGCCATCCGGCCAGCTAATTTTTATATTCCTAACATTAATATTAAGAAAAGTTACTTTTTAAATTTTGTAATATTTCAAGCATCTGCGTTTAGCCGCTGAATTCAAATCAAAGGCTTGGTATCGCAAAAGCGTCCAATAAATGACTGTGGCGTATCATATCCAAGGGCCCTTCTGTCGAATTCCTTACTTTATGTCAACTTGGGGGGTGACGTGAATTTTTTCCCCCCGTTGACCCCCCCCCCCCCCCCCAATTGCGTCTCCTTAGCCTTGCTAGTCTCACGCAATTTTTTTTCAGTCATATTTTTTTTTTTCCTTTTGATCCGCCGTTCTCATCCCTCCAAATGGTAACCGTTTTGATTTCCCGTCTAACAAGTCAATTTTTATGGAGGGTGATGACCCGCGGTCAGGGCGATCATGTACTATCAGCAGCTTACGCGTTATGTTTTTATCCTTACATTTTATCCTTTGGAGATATTTTTACGTTGTATCACTTGTTAATTTTATGACACATCTCCCCACTTGAAAACATGCCTACGGCAAGTTCTAAAACCAGTGATACACATAGATAAAATCTCTCCTCACGTCTGCCATTACTCTAATTTTGATCACAGGGGTGCCGACTGAGGAAATCTGCACCGACATTCAATTTGCCTGGGATATATTGGATACTAAACTGATAAGGTTGAAGTAATAAAGACCACCTCAGCAATCTTGCGTTTTCATGCTTAGCCTGAGATAAGAATACGAGAGGCTGATGATCCGTCTCCACCACAAAAGTCCTACCATACAGATAGATTTGAAACTTCTTTATTGCCCAGATTAACGCTAAACATTCTTTTTCGCTTGTGGAGTATCCTTGTTCCGCCTTATTCAATTTGCGGCTTGCATAAGCGACTGGTTTCAGTTCCCCATCAGGTGAAGATGATCTTTGCAACAAAGCCCCTCCGAGTCCTACATTACTTGCATCGGTTCTTAAGACAAAGTCCTGTGTCAAATCAGGCAGTTTGAGAATAGGCCTGCTAGTGAGTTTTTTCCTTTAACTCTTGGAACGCTAGTTCACATTGTGCAGTCCAAATAATTTTATCTGGAAGTCCCTTGCGAGTCAGATCAGTCAGAGGAGCACAAATAGCGTTAAAATTTTTGATGTATTTCTGATAAACTCCGCATAACGACACGAATGATCGCACGTCCTTTTTTTGTTTGTGGCCTAGGTGCTCTCTGCAGTTTTTCCAAATTCTTAGGATCAGGGGTCATGTTACCCTGATATACAGTGTGTCCCAAGAATTCCAACTCTTTGCATCCAATACAACATTTTGTTGGCCTAGCAGTTAAGTTCGCCTCCCGAAGTCTATTAAATAACATTTCTAGAGCTTCAATGTGTTCTTCAAATGTCTCTGTGGCGACGAGAATATCATCCATGAAATTCGTGATACATGGGTTATTCAGGGGATCCAACAATTTGCGCATCATCCTTGAAAATACACTCGGAGCATTTTTCAGTCCGAATGGTAGCATATTGAATTCATAATGTCCATCCGAAGTGCTAAAAGCCAAATAAGGTCTCACTTCAGGCTTCACTGGGATCTGGTAATAGCCTTTACTAAGATCCACCTTTGAAAAGTATTTTGCCTTGTTCAGTCTGGCAAATAACTGTTTTGTGTCTGGTAATGGATCCACTTGTCCTTCTGTGACAGCATTCAGTTTCCTGTAATCTATGCACAGTCTGTGTTCCCCAGACGGTTTTCTCAACAAAACGACACTAGAACTAAAAGATGATTCACTGTGCGAAATAATCCCCTCCTTCAGCAAATAATCTATTTCTTCCTTCAATGCCTTCTCCTTCGCGAACGGAATAGAATAGGCTCTCATACAGATTGGGTTTGAGTCTACCAGTTTCATGTCATACTGTAGCAAATTTGTATGGCCTGGTTTATCTGTTAGTTCTTTAATAAGTTTTTACATGATATAACTTTTCTCCTTCCCCTTTTTGTCAATTTTATAGTTTGTTCTAGACACCTTCTCTAGAACCGTATATGGACCTTGCCAACCAATTTGTAATTTATTCTGGCTACCGGGTAGTAGTAGAAGAAGCACCTTCTCTAATGGTCTCCACAGCTAGTTCTCGGGATCCTTTGCGTGCCTTCCTATTAAAATATGCTGCATGTTTCTTCCTGGCTTGTTTCAAATTATCATTTGCCAGTTTCCATCCAGCTTTCAAACGAGTGGTCAGTTCGTTCACGTATTGATAAGATGAGGTAACAGGTTCTTCCTCCGCCTTCTCATCATTCCGTCCCAGGTCCTTAATAAAGCTTTCTAAAGGACCTTTTATTGGCCTCACAACCAAATAGCAGAGTTTGCGGGAGCCATCCCCGGTTTTAGAACTATGTGGTACCTCCCGATACGCAAACAATGCGGCGGGCAGGAATTGATCCCACAGATCCGGTTTTTCGTGTGCCAGCTTTCTCAGGATAGAAATGAGAGTCCCGTTGAACCTCTCTACCTGGCCGTTCCCTTGTGGATGGTACGGACTACAATGAACGTGTCTGGCTTGAAATAGTTTAGAAACTTCTTCCGTTAGTTTCCCCTTGAACTGAGATCCATTCTCCGTCAAGATTTGATGCGGGAATCCTAATCGGGTAAATATTGTAAGTAGTGCCTCTGCTACATGTTTTGAATCAATTGATGGCAGGGCTACCGCCTCTCCCCCACATAGAACAAGTGTCCACCAGAGTAAGGATGTAACTGTTCCTCCTCTTTGTCCGAGTGAGAGGTCCCCACACCCC